>CM032628.1:25745928-25985099 GCA_019097785.1 Fraxinus excelsior | reverse complement strand
CATTGTAAAATGGAGTGAGTTGAAGAGGGTAGTAGTTGAAAACCAACCTATGATCTTATTGGTTTATAAGGAATCACTCCTCAACTTTGAGGAATCTAAAACAACCCTCTCTAGTTTGACTACTTCTTTGTTATAGGAATAGTTAAGACGTGTTCCTGGAGGACATGCCTAGTAGGCACCACTCATTTGAGATATTGAACATCAAATTGATTTCATACTTGGAGTGTCATTCCAAACAAGCCGGTTTATCGAAGTAATCTCGAGGAGACTAAGGAACTTCAAAGGCAAGTTGAATAATTGATGATCAAATGGTATGTGAGAAAGAGTATTAGTCTACGTGTCGTGTCAGTGCTACTTGTGCCAAAGAAAGATGGAACTTGAAAGATATGTGTCGACTGCAGGGCCATCAATAGTATAACTGTAAAGTATCGTCATCCTATTTCTAGAATAGATAATATGTTAGATGAATTACATGGATCATGTATATTTATTAAATTTGATCTTAGCAATTGTTTTCAACAGATTAGGATGAGGGAAAGAGATGAATGAAAATCTGCTTTTAAAACTAAACATGGGTTATATGAGTGGTTAGTCATACTATTTGGACTTACTAATGCACTTAACACATTTATGAGATTAACAAACCATGTTTTACGTGCATTCATAGATAAATTTGTAGTAGTTTACTTTAATGACATTTTGGTATATAGTAAAGATCTAAATGAATATATAGGGTATTTAAGATGTGTGCTTGTGGTCTTAAGGCAATAACAACTTTATGCTAACTTTAAAAAGTACACATTTTACATGGAAAACATTGTTTTTCTTGGTTACGTCGTTAGTGCAAAGGGCATTGAAGTGGAAAAGGAGAAAACCATGGCCATCAAGGAGTTGCCAACACCTAAAAGCATAACTGAGGTAAGAAGCTTTCACGGGTTAGCTAGTTTTTATAGGCGTTTTGTTAAAAACTTTAGCACACTTGTCACACCACTCGAGGAGGTTGTAAAGAAAAGTTTAGGATTTCATTGGGGGCATCAAATAAGAACATGCTATTAACACTATTAAGGATAGGTTGTGCATCGCACCGATTTTATCATTGCCTAACTTTAACAAAAATACTTTTGAGATTGAATGTGAAGCCTCAGGTATAGATATTGGAGCTATTTTGATGTAGGATAAAAGACTAATAACCTACTTCAGTGAAAAGCTAAGTGGAGCAGCTCTCAACTATCCTACATATGGCAAGATCATGTATGCACTCATTCGAGCTTTAGAAACATGACAGCAGTACCTATGGCCAGAGGAGTTTGTGATTCACACCGACCATAAGTCCTTGAAGTATTTAAGGAGTCAAGGTAAGCTAAATAAGAGACATGCAAGGTGGATGGAGTTCATCGAGATATTTCCTTATATTATTCATTACAAACAAGGTAAAGAAAATGTGGTAGTGAATACTTCGTCAAGGAGGTATGAACTTCATGATGGGTATTTATTTCGGGAAAATAAGTTATGTATTCCTAAATGTTCAATGAGAGAATTTATTAGTACACGAAGCACATGGTGGAGGTCTAATGGGTCATTTTGGGGTTAAGAAACCTTAGAGATGCTAGGTAAACATTTTTATTGGTCTAAGATGAAAGTTGATGTTGATAGGATTTGTAGTAGATGCATCACTTGTAAAAAGGCTAAATCCAAGGTTTTACCTCAAAGTTTATATACGTCATTACCTGTTCCTAGTGAACCTTGGGTTGACGTGTCTATAAATTTTGTGTTGGATTTACATAGGATTAAGAAATGAAGTGATTCTATATTTGTGGTGATAGATAGATTTAGTAAGATGACATATTTTATTCCATGTCATAAAACTGGCGACGCCACCAATATTGCTAATTAATTCTTTAAGGAAGTGGTGTGTTTACATAGGATTCCTAGAAGCATTGTATCGGATAGGGATGTTAAATTCCTTAGTCACTTTTGGAGGATTTTGTGGAATAAGTTAGGAACCAAACTATTATTTTCTACTACTTATCACCCACAAACGGATGGGCAAATTGGGGTTCTTAATAGGACTATGATACAACTATTGCGTACTATAGTCAATAAGAATTTGAAGAGTTGTGAGTATTGCTTGCCATTAATAGAATCTACATTTAATAGGGTCACACATTCTACTACTTATACTCTATTTGAAATTATTTATGGTTTTAATCCACTAACACCTTCAGATTTAATTCATCGACTTTGCTACTTGTACATCACAATGTACATCGGGGTATATACCCCCTCACATGGGGATGAGACCCGTTTAAATAAAAAAATATTTTATGCAATGGGTCCCACTCCCCATGTGAGGGGGGTGTAGCCCCTTATGTACAAAGTTGATGTACAAGTAAAATTTTTCTTAATTCATTTACCTGTTGATGAGGGAGGTAGTTTAGATGGAAGAAGAATGCTAAATTGGTAAGGTCTCTAATGAGATGGTACGGTGCCAGATTGAGAAGAAAAGTGAGCATTATACTTCTCAAGCAAATAATGGACGAAAGCGCGTTACATTTTGAAAGTTTCAAATTACCAAATTTATTTAGACCCACGTGCGGAATTACACAATTAAAAGCAATAAGTCACTTTTTAATTGTTTCTAGATGGTTAGTTAAACAAGTCAATTTGTCCTAAGTTTGAATACCACAATTAATAATTAAAGCAATAAATAACACCAAAATGATCACGGAGAAATTCGAATTGGGGTCTGAGTAAAAACCTTGAGCACTTTGTCAGTCAACAATCTACTATAAATTGAAGCAAACTTACAGTACGGCCCAGACTTCTGACCTCAATTCATACAGCCTCCATTGATCCTACTGGAGGTGTGCTCCTTCAAAAAAAATTTCGACTCATGTTTTATACGTCGATCCGTCCCTCGAGCGTAAAGCCAGCGATATGCGAGCATCAACTGAGCAGTTGTTAGTATTTTTATCATAACTTTATCTCTCGATGTTCGATTGTGGTTATTAAAAATGCTTTAGAAAGCTAAATTTAAGGGCTACAATTCTTCTATAGCCTTGCCCAAAATCTAATGTTTTTTTATGCAAAATGCATTGCAAGTTACAACTGAGAATTTGGAACATAACTTGTAAGGCTCTTTGATACTTTTTAGACTTCTAATTGCATTTCCTTGATTATATGTGATCTTTTTGAACATCTTGAACTCTTTCAAGACCTATACTACCAATCCAACTCTTTTGACTTTAATTTGGATTCAATAACTCATATTTTGACTTTGATTAGAACTTGATAAACTCCTGATACAATTCAACCAAGACTTGATTTTGAATAAGGAAATTCTCAATTACAAATTTAGAAATTAATAATTATAATTTGGACTTAACACATTTAAATTAGGAGATTGGGTTTGGGTGCATATGAAATGAGCGTTTTTCGGCTTAAAGGAAGTCAAAGTTGCAATCGAGAGGCGATAGACCATTCCAAGTCCTTGGGAAGATCAATGACATTGTTTGCAAATTAGATCTTTCCGACGAGTATAATGTTTTGAATACTTTTAATATTTATGATCTTTTTCTTTTTGATGTAAGTACAAATTCGAGGTCGAATCCTTTCGAAGAGAGAGTTGATAATGTAATCCATGATACAAGGACAAGTCCGGGCAAGAACCAACTCATCATTGATGAAGGGCCTATGACTAGGTCGCGAGCGAAGCGAGTCAATTTGCTCAAGCCACGATGGACGAAACGTTGATCACGACAAGCAAAATGACAAGTTTATATTGGACATGGAGGATGGAACGAGATGGATTGACTTGGTTTGAGCAGCGGATGAAGGAGCTGGAATGAAGACATATGCGACCGCATAGGGTAACAAAGCATGCAACTGCATAGCCCCTTACCGAAACTAAGTTGAAGGTTGATGACTGATCTATGCAACCGCATAATTCAAATTGGAACGCATATTTTCGAATTTCGCCTAGAATTCTATTTTAGTTAAAACTCTTATATGATATATTTTTGATATTTTTTAAGACTTAATTTCGTTTTTAAGTAGATTTTATGGGTTTCATATAAATATAACTAATTCCATTCATTATAAAAATACACAATTATTGAGAGATAAATTGCAAGGCATTATTGCTTTCTTCTTGTTCTTCATCCAATTAATTTTGAACTTATCAAGATTATTTCTCGTGGTGTTCAAACAAATCGAGTGAAATTATCGAGTCTTGTAATCACATGGTCAATATATTGTCGGCGATTGTGTTGGTTCCTTAGTTCAATATTTTTGAATCAAGCTTAAACATTGATTCTCGACTTTCTTAGGGTTGAATCAATCTTGTGTGGGTTTCGTAGCTACTATTGCCATGTGAATTCACATCACGTTGGAAAGCTCGACAATGAATTTTTCAATGTTTATGCCTTAATTGCGGGTCACCCCTAATAATTAATTTCAAATTGCCCTAATTCTATTGCATATTTCATCAAATTTCTTGGTGCACCGGGCTTTTGTAATACTTGTTTGATTGAAAACTTAAATCAACACATCAATGTTGTGGCTTTTGAAACAATGGTGAAGTAATGGAGATGCTACTATTAGGGTAAAGGCTAGTTTTTCCATGTCTGGATATTTAGCTTCAACACCATGGAGAACTTTACTTGCATAATATACAGGTAACTATTTTTGTCCCTCCTCTCTTACTAGAACAGAGCTCACAACTACTTTAGATACTATCAGATAGAGTAATGATTTTTCTTCATTAAACGGCTTAGCTTAGACTGGAGCTTTTCCCGAGTGTTCTTTCAAAGTTTGGAATGTTTGTTTACATTCTTCCATCTATTCAAATTTTTTCTCTCCTTTTAAAACTTGAAAGAAAGGAGAATATTTATTAGTAACTCTTGAAACGAAGCTGTGTAAGGCAGTGATCCTTCGAACCTCTTTGAGTTTTATTGAAGATTGCATCTCTATGAGAGCTCGTAAGTTTGCCTCAATACTCCATTGGTTTACCATGAAACCTGAAAATTTATGGAACGTGACTCAAAACGCACACTTAAAGTGGATTGTGTTTCATACGGTGCTTTCAGAGGATATGGAATGTTTCTTCCAGAAGTAGTGATTATCAACCTAAATGATTTGGGACGAGCATATCATTAATATACACTTCCATTGTTTTACCTATATGCTTTGTGAACATTATACTAACGAGCCTTTGATATGTTGCCCCTCGTACTTTTAAATTCGAAGGGTAACAAAGGCAGTGTGCTCTTCACCAGGTTCATACATGTGATTATATCCAGAGTATGCGTCCATGAAACTCAACAGCTTGTATCCTATAGTTGCATCCACCAAGTGATCAGTTCTAAGGAGCGAAAAAGTGTCTTTAAGACACCCACTTCCCATTACTTTTTGGGACCAGGATTGGATTACAAACCCACACTGGATACTGAGCTTTGCGAATTAAATCGTTTTCCAATAATTTATCAACTTTGTTTTTCAAAGCTTCGTATTTTTGGAGCCTATTGGCCGTCTCTTTTGTATTTTAAACCATATTTGGGATCATTCTTAGAGCGTGGCATGCCACTTTCGGGTCGATTCTAAACATATCATCGTGCTTCCAGGTGAACACATCGAGGTTTGCTTTTAGGAAGTCTTTTAATAGGCTTTTCATAGGTTCAGCCAAATCTTTGCCAACTTTCAAGATTTTAGTTGCATCCTCTTCGTCAGCGGGAAAGCTTTTATCTCTTCAACTACTGGAGCTTTGGATATACATTCAATGATGTGAGGGTTGAATGAATTATCAATTTCAAATTTCTCTTCCATTGGATCAATAGTTTCAACCATCATTGTTGTGTTCATCATAGGGGTTCGCCAGGTTGCCTTTCTTAGAGTACTAAGGTAGCATCCTTGCACGATCCCTTGGCCACATTTTATGCAAGCTTTCACATAGAAGTTGAAAATCTTACTCACAAATGACGAATGGATGTTACAGCATTAATTTGTATCAATGTGGGCCTTCCTAAGATCCCATCGTAAGCGGATCTATTATCAATAATGAAAAAAATTATATATCCTCGGAATACTCCAGGGTTCCTTACCTAGTTTCATTATTAAAGTAATTTGTCCGTGCAAGACTTGACTATCTTTGGTGAAATCGAGGAGAGGATTCAACATGGGAGTCCAAGGGTGTGATAAGTCCGCATTTGATCAAATGCGCTCCCGAACAGAATGTTAATCGAACTTTCGCTATCTATAAGCATGCGATTTAGGCCATTATCGGCTATTATCACTTGTATGATCAAAACATCGCCATGAGGATAGATTATTCTATTCTTATTATCAATAAATTCAATTGGAGTTGATTTAAGTTTTGAATTACCTTGAATCCGGTAACTTTCCAATGCTGACTTACTGGCAACTTGCTTGCCACTCTTCTGTGAGTTCATCGTCTGACTTCTCGTGCGAGATCGGCTAACGACATTGTTGATTTTTTCTTTAAACTCTTCTTGTTGCCTCTTCAAATCGATATCACTGTCATCGTGATTATTGTTGGAATTTCATTTTCTGCCACCAATGCCTCTACTTTTACAGGATTTGCCTCCAATTGATTCATTTTTGGACAGAAAAATGTTGAGATCATGGTTCCCTTTGTTCTCGTTTTCCACATACGGTGCCCATTTGTTGATCTCAAAATTGAGATTTACAAATTCCTCACAACTAGTTAGGATTTTTATTTCCTAAACTCACCGATTTTATGCTCAAGCAGGAGCAAGGATAGAAATGATTATTTGGGAGAAGAATATTACTATTTGCATGCTTCTCTTTGTTTCCCATTTTGCTTATTTATAGATTTTTGATGAGGTCACGGGGTAATTAAGTCTTTTCTAATGACACATTACATTAATTGATTAGTGAACTTCTAATAGAATTTGTTAGCTTTTCACGTTTTAGTCATTAGTCTACGTGTTTTTCATTCATTGATTGTGAAGTCATGTTTTACACTTCTATTCAGATGTACTTTAATAATGATTTTTTGCTGATATGAAATAGTTAGTGAAGTTAATAGCAAGTATATTTGCTCGCTGTTTATGCTCATGGTTGGTTTTAGACTTCGCATCGTAAGTACTCGCTAATCTTATCCTGAGCTTGCACATGGTATGATTAACGAAAAAAAAAGTTCGTTGGCAAAGGTATAGGTTCCCCATTGATTCTCAGTATATTTTAATTGACATCGGTGTATTGAATGTGTCTTTTTTCCACCCTCATTAAACTTGATGCCAAACTAGATTAGATTTACGATGAAGCTCCCTCGTTCCTAGAACCATGTTTGCCATGGGTAGGCTGCTATGGTCAATTTCATTACGAATGTTGATTTTGTTAATTTGTTGAGAAACAGTAAAAGGTGAGGCCCTGGATGAAAAGTATGTTGGAATAGTTGAGATTATTAGTGATGATCATCTTGGTTCATCAAGCTTGGTACTCCTCTATAGTTTGGTTTTGCAAGCTGTGAATCGCTTTGAATGGTAAGAGCTTGAGCCATCGTCTCTCTAGCAACTTGGCCAAGATTGTTTCATACTTGATTTTCTCTACATTGGGATCCAAGCAATTGTCTAGGAGACCTCGACTTTGGTAGCTTTGAACCTCTTTGTGTATTCTGTTTCAAGATATAGCTCTTGTTTGATCCCCATTATTTTCAAAATATATTTTTATTTATCTTTTTTTCAATCACACATTCTTTAATAAAATAATATTACACGCAAATTCAAAACTTTTCCTAATTTTTTAATCATACATACTCCATCAATCTACTCTTCCAAAATGTATTCTTACAATAAAATGGGACTCAAACATACTCATAGCAATCTCTGGCTTTGTATTGGTTTTCTGTCACATCTCTTATTGCATTGTGTTTGCAGACCAAGCTACATTTAAACTACTAGTGCAAGTCTTTCGTGTCAAATGATATTCATCTTCAATGTATATATCTCTTTGTTCTCTCAGATATATACACATCGCATGTCTCTAGTTTTGCGTCTTCTCGAATTGCCTTATTCCTCTTCTCCAGTGCGGCCACTCTTCTTCTTGACCATTGCCCTCTCAAGGTTAATGTACCTTTGTTTCTCTCCATTTGCAGGTATGCTTCTATTATGACCTTGCGATAATCCTAACTCTTCTATGGAACAATGCTAAATGTACACTCAAAGTTTGACATTATTTTTGACATTCCATTATTTTCAAAAAAAAATTTGCCGAGAAAGTGTATAAAAAAAAATACTGTCCAATGTAATGTCCCCATGCGGAATAATGTAAAAAATAGTATACATGTAGCATGATACGAGAAAGTGTATAAAAAAAAACTGTCCAATGTGATGTCCCCATGCGGAATAATGTAAAAAATAGTATACATGTAGCATGATATGCTAAGTGTACATTCCTATGTTTCCATCTTCTCTGACATTGTCTGGGAATTCATAAGGTGTTGAGCGAGAAGTGCGTGTTTTTTTAACCATCCAATCATGTGCCAGTAAGTGGCACAAAATTAAAAAAAATGTAAAACAAACCGTACATGTAGCTTGATCGTACTTGAATTAGTCACACTATCACATCAAAATACTAGAATTTCACATCTCTGGATTGAACAAGAATCCAATTGAAGATCATTATTAGACCAACCAGAACCTTGATAATTCAGAGAAGGCACAACATCAGTATAAGAAGTCGTCCGACATCAGCTAAAACTTCCAAATTGATAGTGTTAGTATGAAAGTACAATCGATGTCATGTATTTTCCAGCAAATGCTACTTGAAAGGACTCCATGCCCTTAACTCTTATCCTTAAGCCTAATACTCCGACAACGAACTACTAGGTCATCACGAGACTATAGCCATTCCCTATTAGATGGAAAAAGGAATAATGCAATCCGAGGAGTCTTAACACAAATGCTGAATCATATGCCGCAGGTAGAATAAGAGTAAAGCAAGAGAGATGAAATCTTATCTTTATTCAAATACGCCACAGAAACAAGATGAACCCTGAAAATTACCCATTTTTACAACCTGCAGTCAGTCAAGACTAAAACAGACACGATAAAATATTCCTATTCGGCATAATTTGCCTTTTCACATCCCTCGTTTTTCTCTTCATCAATATGAACATTCTCAATCTGCTTAGTAACCTCATCAGCTGCATCCTTCATGTTCATAATAGGTCCGTCAGAAGAACTGTCCTGTTCATTATGAGTCAAAGGACCGGTTTGCCATATTCTGATAGTCCCATCTTCAGAGCCTGAGGCATAGGATTCACCTCCAGGAGAAAATCGAACACAGTGCACTGGACCATGGTGACCTTTGTTGCATCCTGTGATGAAAAAAAAGACCAAGCAAATGAAACAGCTTAGGCTAGACCCATGAAAGGATTAATTCCAGTATCACCCCAAAAAGAAAATAAATATTGATAATAATGACGGCTGTAAAATCCAATGAGAACACTGGGGGTGAAACTGATATTATGCACCCGCATTAGTATTTGAAACTTGTATAAATAAAAACAATGATAGCAGCATCAAGAAGACCGTGAAGACACTACTGTGCAACACGTGTGAAATTACTAGAACAGAAAAAATGTGTCTAGACAGCAAGACTTGGGTTGTAATGAATGGCATAAAGGAACTCACCAATTTCTGCTCCTGTGTGAAAATCAAAAACACGGACCCACATGTCTTCTCCTCCAGCAACGAACTTGTTACCGTACTTTGGTTCCAATGAAGCTGATTCCACAATGCAAGGCATATTATAGCTTTTCACCAGTCCAAAGCTGTTGAAAGATGTGTGTCATTTATGGATGAAAGCTAAGACGCAAACATAAGCTATGTTTGGAGATTTGCATAGAATTAGAAAGGGGTAAAGGGATGATGTAGATGGGGGAAAGATCAGAGATATACTGATTTGCATCCCAAAATTTGACAGTTGACCCATCAGCAGTTGTTATATAGCGACCATCTTGACTCACTTCAGCGCTGGTTACGGAAGACTTGGTCTCAAGCGTTCGAGAAATTTTGCCAGTTCTCACATCCCACAACCTGAGCCGTCGGTTCAAAAATATTACATTGAAAGAATATCAATGCATGGAAACTTGAGTTCTAGAAATCAATGTAGAAGTAGCAAACAATAGATGGACTCGACGATACATAGCGCCTCTCGCGATATTTTGATTCTAATAAGAAATCTGAAAATTCTTCAGGCCAGGAGTTCATGAGTGACAAAAATAATAGACAGGAAGTTGCAAGTTACTAAAGTCCGAGCTAATGCTTCAAGGAGCAAAGTCCAAACCTAGAAGTCCCTGAGGCTCGACAGTTGACCAAAAAGAAATGAAATGAAAAGAAAAGGGTCCAATGCAAAATCACATACTACGAGTAGGTTACATCACTCAATCATCATGGGCCCACCAAACTCAGCAAGGACAATATAACTTTACATGTCAAAGACTAGCACAAATGGAGACCCTTATATTTTCTGCCATAAAGCAGCCTATGACAAAAGAGCATCTGAGGATATAATGATTGATGGCCAGATATATTTTAACACTTACATTAAGCTTCAAGCATCATTAAAGACAGGAGATGCATCAGAGACTTGCATGTTATCATGGGGCATCACTATTCACCTTAAAATGCAATATAGACAATAAAAACTAGGTACTCAGACGTTTGAAACAAAAAAACATGATTTACAAGAAGTAACTTAAACTATCTACAAGAAAACAAATAACATCAAACTCAAATTCTGAGTACATACCTCACCCCACCCATATCAGTACAGGTAATTAAGATAGTTTGGTCACTATGGAGCCAAGTAAGAATTCTAACTGAACCAGGAGAATTTCGACTTCCCTGGGAGGAGCATCCATTCGATTTAAATCGTATATGCGAAGAACTTTTTCAACGCCTCCAGTTAGCAGAAGGTGGATATCTGATAGGCCCCCCAATCCGGTTCACTTATGCACGAAGGAAGAAAGGGGTTCCAAGTCATTAGCAGTTAGTTAGTTGGGGGTAAAATGGTAATAGCGTGGTGGAAGGAAATGTGAATAAATGGGAGGGAAGGGGACTGGGATAGGCATTGAATTTACTAAATCTGTTGTAATGAGGGGGAGAGACCGGGCCTCTTTAATAGCCTTGGAAGTTGTTGTCAATTTGAGTCCATTAATTTTTCTATACTAAATCAATTGTTCTTCAGCGTTCATCCGTGTTAAATACAAATCCTCAATCTAGTTAACTTTTCTATACTAAATCAATTGTTCTTCAGCGTTCATCCGTGTTAAATACAAATCCTCAATCTAGTTAACGGACTAAATTTCCTTTCCACAGAGAACTAATCAAATTCTTGTCTACAGGCTACTAAACTCCATTGGAAGTTCCATACAACAGCTGGCTCGACTGATATTGGGAATCAGCAGCTAGGATCCTAACAATTTTGGTATTAGAGCATGACGATCGCGGATCGAGTGTGGCAGTTGGAGTCGAGGTTTGACGGATTGCAAGGAGCGGTCGGGGTAATGAAATCAGAATTATAGAGAGACCTTGCGGTGTTGATGGAGAAATTTGATTTGGTAATGGCGAAGTAGGGCAAGAGGAATGAGAAGAGGAGTTCATCCGAATCTGCAGAGCGACTTTAAGTTCTGAAGTGCCGGTATTCAATGGAGAGGCGCCGAATGCTTGGATCTGCCAGGCGGAGCGATATTTCAGTCTCAATCAGCTCACCAATTGGGAAAAAATTGAAGCAGCCACTGTTTGTTTCGAGGGCGAGGCGTTGGCCTGGTATCAGTGGGAAAATGCAACCATTGATGCGTTGGGAGGACCTTAGAATATTGTTGTTGCAGAGGTTCCGACCGTCACAAGGAAGTGTGCTGGAGAAGTTACTCGCCTTGAAACAAGAGGGGACGGTGAGTGATTACAAGCGTTGGTTTGAATTATTGGAGGCGTCATTACCGGACATTCCAAGTTCAGTGCCGGAGGGAAATTTTATCAATGGGCTGGATCCGATAATTAGGGTTGAGGTGAGGATGATGAGGCTGCAAGGATTGGGCCAGAATATGCCCAACGTGTTGAAGACTCAAATGAATCACTCGAACGGGCCTTTACTGTAGGTGGCCAATTTCGATTTAAAACAAATAATTCTTTGACTAGCCCAGAGGGAAGTAGCCCAAATTACATGGGATTATATCTTAAAGTTCAGTAATCAAATAACCCAAACAGGGCAACAGATACAGACAAGTGCAACGAAGCTTCCTGCCGTTGTGAATCAATGGCCGATGAAGGTTGAAAGGATGACAACCACTTTTAAGCGCCTGACCGACGGCGAATTGCAGCTTAAGCAGGAGACAGGGTTAAGTTATCGCTGCGATGAAAGGTACGTGCCGGGTCACCGATGCAAAAATAGGGAGTTGCAAGTGCTCTTGGTGAGGGAAGATGAAATTGAAGAATCGGCGGTGGAGATTGGCGTGGAAGGAGGAGAGTTGGCGGAAGAAATGGTGGAGTTGTCAATTAAATCGGTGATAGGGCTTACTGTACCTAAAACCATGAAACTGCGTGGTGCGATATTTAGGGAGCCAGTCATAGTACTCATTGATTGTAGAGCCACCCACAACTTTATTTCATCTGAACTAGTTCAGAAGCTTCAGTTGAGAGTCACGAATTCTGTCAGTTATGGGGTTGTGATGGGTATTTGGTTATCGGTTAAAGGGGGTGGTATTTGTAAGGGAGTGGTGGTATCGTTGTCGGATATCGAGGTGGTGGAAGACTTCTTGCCTTTGAAACTAGGGTGTATAGACGTAATTCTTGGGATGAAGTGGCGGAGATGCTGGGTAAGATGCTAGTGAATTGGGGTGCATTAACTATGCGTTTCAAGGTCGGTGGAGAAACGATTGTGCTACAAGGTGATCCCAGTTTGGATAAGACGTGTCGTTGAAATCGTTGGTTAGAACGTATATGGAAGGGGGCAAGGTATTTTGCTGGAATTAGGAAGTTTAGGTGTGGAGCAGGAAGCATCGATGGCTGAAGTTCACAACTCTATTAAAGAGTTATTGAGAAATCATCACAGTGCCTTTGAATGGCCAAATGAAATTTCTCCTCTGAGAGCACGAGATCACGCAATTCTTTTACAACCAGGGGCAGCTCTTGTGAACGTTACCCGTAGATTCAGAAGAATGAGATTGAAAAATTAGTCAAAGAGATTCCGCTGCGGGAATTATCCAGCTGAATCAAAGTCCATTTTCAAGTCCTGTTTTGTTGGTAAAGAAGGATGGTAGTTGGAGATTTTGTGTCGATTATCGAACACTAAACAAAGTTACGACGCTATACCATTTCCCAATTCCTGTGATAGATGAATTGCAGGATGAACTACATGGGTCTCAAGTATTTTCGCAGCTAGATTTGATCTAGTTACCATCAAATCAGAGTCAGACCTGGAGACATTCCAAAGACGACTTTCCGCATGCATGAGGGTCACTATGAATTCCTAGTCATGCCTTCTGGGTTGTCAAATGCTCAAGCAACTTTTCGACATTTGATGAATGAAGTGTTTCGACCATACTTGCAAAAGTTTGTCCTTGTTTTTTCGATGATATTTTGGTTTACAGTCAGACACTCGAGGAGGACCTACGGCACTTGGGTCTAGTCTTGGGAGAATTGCATAAACATCAGCTGCACGCCATGAGAAGAAATGTCTGTTCGGCCAAGCGAAAGTGAAGTACCTCGGCCATGTGATTTCATAAAAAAGGGTAGCAACTAATCAGTCGAAAATTATAGCCATGGTCAATTGGCGAAGTCCGTGTAATTTCAAGGAGCTCTGGGGATTTTTGGGGCTCATAGGATTATAGACGCTTTGTGTCTGGTTATGCTAAGGTTGCATGGCCCCTAATTGAATTACTTGAGGAGGATAGGTTACGTTGGGATGAGGAGACGGAAACAGCATTTCAAAACCTCAAGGCTGCCATGATCAATGTTCCAGTGCTAGCACTCCCCGATTTTTCTAAGCAGCTCGTGGTTGAAACGGATGCTTTTGGGCATGGTTTAGGTGCGGTTCGGATGCAAGACAACCATCCGATCGCATTCTTTAGCAGAGTTTTACCCTAAAGTGCCAGCAGAGATCAGTGTATGAGCGAGAATTAATGGCTGTGGTGTTTGCCGTATAGAAATGGCGCCACTACTTGCTGGGCAGGCAATGAATAGATCAACGGAGTTTGAAGTTCTTATTGGAGTAGCGTTTAGTAAGGGAAGACCATCAGAAATGGCTCACTAAACTTATGGGATATCAATTTGACATCCAATATGGACCAAGGTTGGAGAACAAGGCTGCAGATGCTTTGTCCAGAATTCAGCCGGCAATAAATTACTTAGCTATTACCACCCCTAAAGTGCTACTGTTAGACGATATTAAGAAGGTAGCTGCAGGTGTGGTGTCGGGTAAAATGGTGAGACCAATGGAAGGAATTCCTGCCCAGGTGGGTTATACACTGGTGGATGGGATTTTATTTTACCATGGGAAAGTTGTGCTACCCAACAACTCGCGATTTGTGAAGTTAATGTTAAAGGAGTGCCATGATACCAAGGTTGGTGGTTGCTAAATCTGCACAATTTCCCCTTCATGTATGGTTACCTGATGCTATGGAGGGACCTACTCCTATTTCGGCTCTTATACATGCTGTATGTTATAGGAGTGCCATGATACTAAGGTTGGTGGTCATTCCGGCTTTCTTAAGATTTACAAACGGGTGGCCATGGAAGTTTTTTAGCACGGGATGAAGGCATCGCTGAAGAGTCATGTGGCGAATTGTGCTATCTGTCAGCAAAATAAGAACGCAGCTTTATCCCCGGGAGGCCTTTTGCAGCCTTTACCAATTCCCGCGTTAGTCTGGGATGGACATTTCTATGAATTTTATTGAAGGGTTGCCGCGGTAAGGTGGAGTGGATACGATTTTGGTGGTTGTCGACTGTCTGAGCAAATATGGGCATTTTGTCAGGTTGAAACATCCTTTTACTACTCCCATAGTTGCAGAGGTGTTCATTCGTGAAGTGGTGCGGCTACATGGCATGCCTCATTCCATTGTCTCTGATAGGGATATAATCTTTATGAGTACGTTTTGGACGACACTATTTAAAGCTCAGGGAACGGCCATTAAACATAGCACCGCCTATCACCCACAAACCGATTGACAGATGGAGGTTGTAAATAGGTGCTTAGAAACGTACTTGCAGTGTTTCACATCGAGCAGAACACGAGCGTGGAGCCAATATTTACACTGGGCTGAGTTTTGGTACAACACCTCTTTCCATAGCACTACCAAGCATACTCCTTTTCAGATTGTATATGGTCGTGAGTCACCTCAGATTCTCTCTTTCAAGAAGGGAATGACAGTTAATTCTTCGATATCGGGATGATGTTTTAAAAGAACTGAGGGTGCAACTTTCTAGAGCGCATGCGAGAATGAAGGAAATAGCAAATGGACATCGCCGTGACATCTAGTTTGAAGTGGGGGACTTAGTCTATCTCAAGCTCCGTCCTTTCCGCTATAAGTCTGTAGCTAAACGAGCTTTTGAGAAGTTGTCTTCGAGGTATTTTAGTTCGTTCGCAGTAGAGTCGAAGGTTGGGAAGGTAGCGTACGGATTGAAACTTCCATCTACAGCTGCTATTTATCCGATTTTCCACGGCTCTCGGCTCCGTAAAGCCATTGGAAATCTGTATCCAATTTCATCTTTTTCCCAGCATCTGTCTGCCAATGGGGAGTTTATTTTGGAACCGGAGTCGGTCCTTGGCGTCCGCCCTAATCTTCACACCACAACTGCGGCCTAGAAATTATGTGGAGGAGTTTGCCGGAGTTTGAGGCCACATGGGAACCT
Organism: Fraxinus excelsior; assembly: GCA_019097785.1. Classification (NCBI taxonomy): domain Eukaryota; kingdom Viridiplantae; phylum Streptophyta; class Magnoliopsida; order Lamiales; family Oleaceae; genus Fraxinus; species Fraxinus excelsior. The sequence continues at coordinate 25,969,206 of CM032628.1, read as the reverse complement.
TTTGAAGCCATCAGACTACAGTTTCCTAATTTTCCCCTTGAGGACAAGGTGAATTTCGGGGCGGAGGGTAATGATAGGCCCCCAATCCGATTCCCTCATACACGAAGGAAGCAAATGGTTCCAAGTTATTAGCAGTTGGTTGGGGGTAAAATGGTAATAGCGTGGTAGAAGGAAATGTGAATAAATGGGAGGGAAGGGGACTAGGATAGGCATTGAATTTACTAAATCTGTTGTAATGAGGGGGAGAGACCGAGCCTCTTTAATAGCCTTGGAAATTGTTATCAATTTGAGTCCATTAATTCTTCTATAATAAATCAATTGTTCTTCAGCGTTCATCCGTGTTAAATACAAATCCTTAGTCTAGTTAACGGACTAAATTTCCTTTCCACAGCAAAGAACTAATCAAATTCTTGTCTATAGGCTACTAAACTCCATTGGAAGTTCCATACAATAGCCGGCTCGACAAATATTGGGAATCAGCAACTAGGATCCTAATTATTCATGGGGCATCACTATTCACCTTAAAATGCAATATAGACAATAAACTAGGTACTCAGACGTTTGAAACGAAAAACACATGATTTACAAGAAGTAACTTAAACTATCTACGAGAAAACAAATAACATCAAACTCAAATTCTGAGTACATACCTCACCCCGCCCATATCAGTACAGGTACTTAAGATAGTTTGGTCACTATGGAGCCAAGCAAGAGTTCTAACTGAACAAGGAGAATTTTCGACTTCCCTGGGAGGAGCATCCAATCGATTTAAATCGTATATGCGAAGAACTTTTTCAACGCCTCCAGTTAGCAGAAGGTGGGTATCCTGAAAAATCGACCAAATAACTTAATCCATTGATTGGTATATGTCGAAGTGAAATAAAACTACAAAAAGCATAGATACAATGGCACATTATAATTTGAAAGTATTATATGTTAATAGTGAATTACTCATTGGTAAATTTGAGTTGTGAATCTAATTGTTTGGACACTACGATTAAAAGGAAATGCACATGTCGACCTATCACTAAACTTAAATCAAAGCAGACATTTTACATGTGGACCAAAAAAATATAGTACTACTCAGCTCATATAAAATGAAGTCACTAATATCAACTTTCAGAACTTGCAAAAATAGGAAATTAATGCTAATCTACTTGACAATTGGGAAGACATTTATCACAAAATGAAAATATGTCTAGAAAAGATCTTCTAGACGAGGCACAAATAACCAAATACCTTAAATTGCCAAGCAAGAACTATTCCATTTACAAAACCAGATTTTATTACTTTGTACACCTTCATAAACCAAACTGAAATTTAGGTATCCTACTTATGTGCTTTGCAGATGGAAAAATAAACTCGGGAGGGACACACTTGTTAGATCACCAACATGCATACAACTTCCACAAAACCTGAGTCTTGTATGCAGTGCATTTATAGCAAGGCTATCAAAAGCGAGGAACCAACATTGTAAAAACAAATTTTCCATTTTCAAGATCAGTTTTATATGACAGGTTTTATAATGTTGGCAACAATTGCATAAAACGTAATTTCAACCGAAGTGATGTTTAAAGTTGAGTGGCATCAATATCTTGAATCTTTTTGATCTTTGATACAAAGCAAAACATGATTTGGCTCTTTGATTCACTTAGATTTAATGTTTCCCAAAATATATGACCACTTCAAAAGCCATGCAATTGAATTAACGAATATTGGATGAATAATATAACAAGATCTGATTTTCACATGCAAACCGGCTGGTGCTGCAGCAAATGAAGCTTAATTCAATAATATGAGCTCCTCAAAAAGAACCCCCAACCAGGTGAAAAGATCTGCACCATAAAGTCCTCATAAAACTCGAAGAGACACTCAGCAAAACTCATTCAAACATTTAAAGTGAGCACCTCTGAGAAGGCACACGCACGAACTATGTGCTTGTGCTCGAAAGAATGCAGTTCATCCCCAGTTAAAGCATCCCATAATTTTCTGCAAACAAAGTCCACATATATCATTAAGGAATAATCCCATTAAAGGTCCCATGACAAGCAACAGATACAAACTTCAGATAGATCTTGTACTTGCAGTTTGTTGCTAGCCAAACATCACCAATGTTAGTGTAAAATAAGAAAATCCAATGACGTGGACCAAACTTTACCAGCCATTGATTTGATAATAACTTTTAACAAAAAATATTACAAGCATAGATCTATAGACGGAAAATCTTAATTTCATGAACGAATAAAGACACTGAAAGAACTTGCCCACATACGCTGAAAAATCAGCTGAAGCAGAGGCCGCATGCAGAGCATGTTTATCCAGGCAACAACTCCATACTGCGCCTTTATGCCCTTGAAAGGTTCCAATCCAATCTCCAGTCTCTCCATTTCTTAACATTGGGGTGGAATCTGGGCAGACAAATACAACACCAATAATTAGTAATTTAATTAATTGAAAGTTGGTTCATAAAGATCTTACAAGACACTCACCCGAATGTTGCAAAAAATAATACATGCGTTGGCAGGTATGTGTTACCAGAAACAGAAGGCATTTCATACTAGGATGAAAGAAAAACTAACTCGTTTATGGAAATTGAACTGTGATGCACATGTAAAATGATTCCAACTTCCTCAAACCTTGATTATTAGTACAGCACTAAATATGTTGAATGTCATATTTAAATGGATTTTTTCATTGATCATCTGCCATCTATAAAAGTGACCCAACATATACAAAATTTATCTATTTCTGGCTTCTTTCATGTTTCATTTTCTTCTACAAAATGAAAAAAAAAAAATAATAATACACGGATAAAATGTATGTTATGTTGCTTCATCACATGTTTCTCTCCACTTTGAATATTTAGCGTTACTTTTGAGTTGATTAGTATGAAAACTGAAGCTTATCCATTCTTAGAATAATCCTTTATCATCGTCTGTTTCAGGAAAGATATTGGTGGCACAAAGCGACAAATAGACCACTGGGCAGCAATTACGATACACGTGTCTGAGCATTTTGGTAATGAATCAACACTGAAGTCATAAAATCACAAATTTCATATTTAAAGATATCATCATTCACAGATAATAGGTCTTAACAATGAGAAACCACATTTTCATGTCCAGGTGAAGCCATAGCGCAGCACGAGTACTTCCATTAGTACCTCTAGTGTAAAAACATATATCACTGACTTAGATCCCCAAAAATACCACGTATAATTTCTTTGTACTATCAGCATAAAACTTACTTCTATCAAGAATAAATATTACTCCAATCTGCAAGAATGGAGAATTCCGTTCCATTAATGCAGCCTCCATTATATTTTGCCTCATAAGGCCAACACTCTGCAGGCAAATGGTTGGCCTCATGCTCCAACTTATCCATTTATTGAGTTTTTCCAATGTTCGACAATAAATTTAGTTTCTTTTCAGAGGTTCCATATACTTAAAAATAAATTTTACACCATTCAAATTAGCATTGAAATTTTCTGCTTGATGTGCCAAAATAATGTACCAGTGATCATCAAAGAAAGCAACTTAATCACAATCAAGCTCAATTATCTCTCATAAATGTTGTACAACTATAGCTCCACTGAATTAATCACTCAATTAAACAAAATTATAATAGTTGCATTGTTTACGGAACTATGGCAAATCATAATACCATAAATCCTTAAACAATATTCAATCATAAACCACCAGTTGAAGTTTCCAAGAAAATACAGATAAAACAATATAATATACATCACATACCGGCCCAAAAAATTACCTTTGCTAGCACTGACTAGGAAAAATCCATCAGGAGTGATCGGGCTGTAGAACACATCAACAACCGGTCGAGAATGCCCATGACAAACTAGCGGCACAACAACCTTCTTCTTATCCATTCCTCACCGTTTCCAAACCAGACTAATTAAAAAGGCAATTACTTTCTAAAAAAACGCAAAAAATTATCAAAATCAAAAATCAAAGAACCCTAATCGCCGGACACAAAATTAAGAACCCAAAAAAAAGACAAATGACACCTAAAATACGGGCATTTGTCTGATTTTCCAGATCAACTTTTGAAGTATGAAACAATACAGAACAAGAAATTTCTACAGATCAGATATACATCAAAGCTGTATGCATAGACAAATATGTCTCTATATATTGGCGGCAATGAACACAGGTGGGAAACCCTAGTCGTAATTATGATCGATGCTGATCCACACCTCCTAACCCCACAATAGATAATTTTTTTGTTTATTTGGTAAAATTAGAACATTAAAACACTAAGAAAAATACATAAAACTCCATAGCTACAAAAACAAAAACAAAAACAAAACGGAAGTATAGGGCTAGGCGCAGGGAAGCTAAAGCGACATTTCTTGGTTTATTTATAGGGGAGAATTTCTCGATTTTTTTGTAATTATTTTAAATTTTACACTTTTGGATTTGAAAAGATAGTCCTCGGTCTTGTAGAAAATTTTGTGATAGTTTCCTTTTTTTTTTTTTTTTTTTTGAAGGGATGATCAAAGCAAATTATTATGAAATAACAAGAAATTGTGGATTTTTTGCACCAAAAATAAAAATAAAAATTAGGCTAAAAAATCATGAAAAAGAACCGTATGCATAGTTCACACTATATTTGCATTATGTGATATGTAGTTTTTGTATTCTTGTTGTTTCATGAACTTCATAATGACTAAAAGTACGTTGTTCACAACTTACCGACAACTCCTCAAATAATTTGCTTATTTCAACTATATAGTAATTAAAAATCACAATTTTCATATATGTTTTAGATTGCATTAAAAAATTGTTGGTCTTTGATTTAGGGTATAATTTCAATTTGGTTACTCATCTTCTTCTTTTTGATTTCTTCAAAATGGTCACTGATATTCATGTTCAAATTAATATGTTTATCTTCGTCATCCCAACCAATAGAATCGATGGTGTGGTTTTTTTAAGCCTTTTGCTTTGATCCATTTGTGGCAAAAATATCAAAGAACAAGGAAAGATTAATAGATGAAATGCAAAGAAAAAATATACTACTCATTTTCTCTACCCACCCCCATCTACCTCAATCGTTGCAGCCGCTACTAGTCCAGCTAGTAGGGCCACCACTCGAAGTCCCAAGTAATGTTGCTCAAAGTATTGCAAAGCAATGCCAATTAACCTCTTTTTTCATTGTATTTTAGTAGGAAGCAAATCACATCATCCAGATGCAAATACACAAGGGTGAAAAGTAATACATTGAATACACAAAGAAGGTGAAGTGGAAAAAAGAAATCTAGTAGCTCATCGATTTCTCCTTTCAAGTTGTTAACATATTTGAAGCAGCAACAATATTTTGTTATTCATACTCAATCTTCTACAAATTAGCTAATTAGGAGATTAGCATATTATGTTGGATAACAATTGCTACCCGATAACACACGTTGAACAATGATGCATCATACAATTTTTAAGCCCCAAAACATGGCTTGCTTTAGATGAGTGATAGTACCATACTTCATTCATTTTTCAAGTAATACCTTCGAGGTTGTCTACGGAAAAACAACCACCAACTGACTAATCATCACATGGGTGAACGTAGGCGTTGTCGCAGTGCAACAAAATGTGTAGGCTCTAGATGTCATAGTTAGATTGCTCAAAAACAACTTGTAGCAAGTTCCAAATAGAACGAAGAAGACCACATATCAGCACATGATATAACATGAATTTGTCAAAGGAAATGTGGTATAGTTATGACTTTTGGCATTTAAATAGATGTATGTCACCTTGATGGGTAACAAAGAAGTTTCTCCTATGTTTTTTGATCCAAAAAATGAGATACAATGAGTGGGCCAAGTTGCATGGTGCAAATATTCATCATGTCTATCACATATTTTGCCTAAAGAAGCAAGTACATGAAAGGAATGCTGTTAGTTAGTTGGAGTCGATAGCAGTTTTGAATCGCTTGTCAAGTTTTTAAGTGAAGGTTCATGTATTTTATGAGTTTATAAAGGCTTTTAAACTTGTATAATATTGGTGAAATAAGCGAATTTCTAGTTAATTTAATATATGTATTGTTTTTATAGGCGAAAATACCGACTTAGGCTGAAACAAACATAAAATGAGGTGAATTAAGACGCTATTGGAGCTTTAGAGGTGAATTTGGAGAGCTACGGAGAAGCTTAGTCTTTGTTAGAAACTTTGAAAGTGCTAATTAGATTTGACTCACAAGTGCTTAGAACCAAATTTGACTTTTGAAGAAGTTTAGGGACCAACTTGAACATTCTTGAAGCTTTGAAGGATCAAGTTCCAAGAGAATAAACGTTGAAGATCTAAAGTGGACAAGTTTGGAAGATAAATGATCAATCTACTAGCAATTTGAAACGGTAGGACCGGATTTGGGTGATTTAGAGATGGAGGGACCAAAAGTGTGCAAAAAATTGGAGATGGGACAAAAGCTGCATAGAAAGCCGAAAACGGGGTTCTGGTTGCAGCTATTCTTTTGGCAATCGCAACCAATGGCGGAAGGAGGGTGATGGATGGTGGATCACATGCCCCACAAATATTTTGATTTTGTGATTATTTTTCTTTCTTCCATTATTATTATTATTATTATTATTTATTTATTTATTTGTGAAAGTCACATAAAAGCATAAAAAGTAAAAATAGATAAAATGTTTTAGAGACTAAAAAAATTGCACTTGGTGAATTAGCATAGGAACGAGTAAGGTTATTGTTGTTTCTCGGAAAGATGATATGACATTCTCTTTGACTATTTTATTCTCTAACTATATATGGAGATTACATATGCAGTCCCACGACATTTACTATTAAGTAATCAATAGACATGTGACAATAACTTATAATTTTTAAAAATTATTTTTTGACCAAAATTTAAGGTCATAGAGAAAATTGGTTTAGAATACATTTATAGTTTGTTTTCGTTTTGTTTGATTTATGTCCAGAATGATTTTTGAATTTTATATATTGAATTGTGTCAAATTGATTTAAAATGGGTTTGAAATGATTTTTTGAATTTTGTATATAGAATGGTTTTGGAATGATTATATCCAATTTAGATTACATTTATTAAATTGTATTTATTTGAATTGAAAATTAGCATTCAATATTGGTTGTGTTGGTGGAATTTTCGAGAAATCTTGAAATCGGATTCATAAAAACAACCAAACAAACACCAATCGAGGAGGCTCCTACCCACAACTTCTACATTTGGTTGCCACTAGTTTTCACACCCATAAAGGATGACAGTAATGACTACAATATCATAAAGGGAAGGAAGAAATCAAAGGAAGTAATTGTTGAATATCTCAAATCCTCCCAAGTCGACTCCTACAAGTTTTTCTCTCCTTCTATAGTAATTCACACACGCACACGGCTGCTGCAAGAGGAATGGATATATATCCACATGGTTTAGGTTACCAAGAATTGGGCCAAAATTCACTAATATGGGCTGCCACTTAAAAAAAAAGTATATAGGCCAAACAACAAAGGTTTAATTGGACCAACAAAACAAGACCCCAACTAACTTAATTCACCTCCAACCACTAAATCCAACTCCAACTTGGGCTATCCACAAAGTGTTGGTTGTTTTTGTGTTGAGCCATGTCTATGATGTCGATAAATCATTTGACATATGTTTTGAATCATCGCCCTGATTTTAAAACCCAACAAATCTTTACCTTGATATCCAATCAACCTGCAAACAAACAAAACACAAAGTTTATACTTGCGTAATCAAGGTAACCAAATAAAATTGATATCATAGACCTTACTTCGTGTCTTGAACTCGAAACACAAAACATACTTGTTCTATATACTCACCAAGGCTAAGGTCTAGAAAACCCAAGTAAAAGCAGATAATCACAGTAATCAATCAAGAGTAAATAAAAATGCGATTAAGATATAATATATGATAACACAGATTTTTTTCAAACTATGTTCACAAAGAATAATAGACTAACACCAAGTTAATCAATCAAAGGCCAAACACATGCAACAAATACATAAATGACCCAATGAAAAGATCTTAACACACTTATCATATCTCATTCCGTATTGCTCGCACCTCGATATACATATCTTCTCTCATCGTCCACCATACTCACTGGACTGATCACTAACTCAACTAGTAAATCACTATAGATCCTAAGTCTATGGGATAATTCTTTATCTCTACCTCAATTCTCTCAACCTAGGTGGATAATGAGTTTACACCTAACAGAAGTGATAGAAGTGTTTTTCTTACACTCTACCTGATCAGGGTCTTAACAGATAGAGGATTCCAACATTTAATCACATATCTACTTGTGATTGTCATCTTTCCACATCCTTAATATATATCATTAATACATCCTCATGCATCTATAGTCCATATTACAAAAAGACATACTTACTGCTAATGAATCTTAGATTCACTATGACAAATCAACACCTTTAGTGGCCACAAAGGTTATGGCTTAATTTAAATCGACTCATGCATCACAAGGTTACTTCAACACCAATGCAAGAAATCCACAAAGGATTTATTCCACAGGAAAGTGTGAAAGTGGCACTCATGAAGAGAATAAAAGAAAGAGTATATTACTTCACTACATTTATAAAAGAGGTTTAAAAAGAGGAAACAAATGACCCAACATGGTTACTGATAAGTGCATTTCATACACTTATTCGGGTTCTAAAATATTGATATTTGGTAGTTCTTTTAATAAAATATATTGCAAATTGATATATTTAATGTTATATAGGTAAAACTCTATGGTTGAACAAGAAATCGAAAGAAAGAAGCGAAAAATGGTGAAAATGGAAAAATCCAAAGTTTGAAGACCAAATTGAAAATATTCAATAGTTGATTCGGACCAAAAGATGATACTCGAAAGATTTTGAGGAGACAATTGTATGTAATTAGAACTCAAAAAGGAATGAAATATGATCAAAATCAATTTTCAATCGCACAAGTTATATTTTAAATTTTTAGTTGAACATTGAAACCGATTTTTGGCACAGTAAAAGTCCGAATTGAAAATATTTTAATTCAAGAAAAGTTGTAGCCCATTGAGTTATCTTTCTAACTCACTTTAAATCGCATCAATCGAATATGGAGAGAGAAAGTTATGGCCAAAATACTGACCGTTGTGAAGAGACAAAAAATTCGCGCGAGAAGACAACTTTCCTTGTTCGATTGGAACTTTTTTGGAAGTCAATTTAGATGTGATTTTGCAATCAATTTTCGACTCCTTCAAATACATAATAGCAGAATACATATAGGGGGACCTTTCATATACATATTATACTCAAATATTCATCAATTATTATTATCAAAGGAGGAGAAGTCATAATTTTTGTGAAAGAATTAAATGAGATTTACAAGAATTCAATCAAGTGAAGATTCAAACCCAATTTTTGGGCAAAGAAAAGAAAACGCAAGTGGAGATTAATCAAGAAACTGTTGAAGAGATTCAAGATTTCAAGATTTATCTTTATCTTCTCAATTTATCAAAAATCCGTGTTATATTTTTTCACTTAAATATTTTTTCTTATAATTTCAATATGTTAATGCTAATTTTATACATTGTTAGGATGAGATGAACCATTGTTATGATATTTTTAGTTTTAATTAATTATTTTGATTTTAATTTGATTTGTAGATGTTTATTATTGTTTTTATCGTTCTTTTCAATTGTTTGATCACCAATTGAATTGTTAGTAAATTTTATTGTTATCGAGAGAGACAATATGGTTTAACCACATTATAATAAACATTGTAAGGTTCAATAGAGGATATAGATATACCTCTATGCTTTATATATTTTTAATAGATGTTTTAGTACTTGTTGATGAATTTATCATGTTTGCATCTTTCATCGAGAGAAAGAAGGGTCACATGAAGGGAATAAATTTGATCTCTATCGAGAGATGCTTTCAATTATATTAGGAACATTGACCAACATAAATGATTTTAAATTGTCACTTTAATTGTTACACTAAAAATGAAATAATAAGGGGGATTCGACATCTTAGCAATGCATCTCACATATTTGAAAAATACATTTACTTGCTTTCATTAGTTTAGTTGATAATTTAGAGGTTAGTATAAAAAAATCACAAAAGTTGTTTGTTATTCGATTAAAGTTGCAATTAATTTTAACTTGATCAAACACGTAGTCCTCGTGGATCCGACACTCTATTCATTATTTTATTACTTGATAACGATCTCGTTCACTTTCGGGAAATCAAACGATCACCTACCCCATATAATTTCTCAAACCACATAGACTCACAAAGATAAAAGAGAAAACTGTTGTCCCTCTTTCTTCTCACTATACCACACTTCCTTACACCACTCGCATAGCCAAATGAATATGACATAGATATCAACCCACTATGCATGCAAACACATTATACAAAGTAATATGATCACTCTCAATTCATGCAATTACACACACCAAATAAATTGAAAGTATAAAATATAACATTGCAACAGAGTTAATAGATCATACATAGATGCACATACAATAACAAGATTTACACTTAATAAAGTTCACAGGTGTCATAACTCGACCTAGTGGCAACATTCGTCTCACCCATATCCTCATCTTTCCTTCTTATAAGCTTTCCTAGGACAGTTTTTTTTTTTCAAAATGTCTGTAGTTAAAACATCTCTTACTTTTCGCACTTGCCTTATACCTAAATTTGCCTTCAATAGCTTTATAAAAAAACTTTTCGTTTTGACAAATTGAAAAAAACACATTTTTCTATTAGAAAAGTACAACTCAAGTGTTGTCATTTTATTAAAAAATGTACAAAACACAAAATGCAACCAACAACGATCACAAGCAAAGTATCGGCACAATTCACATAGAATAGTCAAACAAACTTTTCTAAAGTCAAGTGCAAGTCTAACAATGTAGAATTGATTTGGTAACAAATTTACAAAAAAATTAAGACAAATAGTTAACAAATAATTCATAGGTCTAACAGCAGACAATGATTACCCCACACTATAACCTTAACTGCAATAATAAAATGAAAGAACATAATACCAAGCGGATCATATCCCAGGTCCATAAACGAGGAGAGGTGTGAATTCATTGCCTTAGGATAATCTATTTGCCCTAAAGCTTTCAACAATTGTGATACCAAAAAACGACACTTGGCACCCCAACGTCCAAGAGAAAAATCGTACAGATCTCACCTTATCACTCACACCACCATAGGGTCTGCCATGCCACCAACAATATTCTATCTTTCGGAACCGTCGCTGAAAGATCTCTCACGTGCCACACCGGAGTTCTGAACGTGGGTTTCACCGCCACCATACGCCCCACAACCGACGATCACGTACTACACCATAGGATACTCATCTGCCTACAGAGTTTGCCTGTGGTATTGGTTTCTTCAAACAGCCATCGGTTTGTCTGGAAAACAGAAAATTAGATCCAGCGGATTGAAGAAAAATCCCAATTTTCCATCCAGCTTTCGGCTTGATTTTCATCCTTGATTTCAGACCACTTACAATAAATTTTGCCCCGTTTTTCATAGATTTCTCAACAAAACATGCTATGATATCATTTGTTGTAGGAATCTTCAAAAAAATCTTGAATTAGGGCTCAAAAAACAACCAAACGAACACCAACCTAGGAGGCTCCAACCCACAGCTTCTACATTTCGTTGTCCTAGTTTTCATACCCATAAAGGATGGCGGTAGTGACTACAATATCACAAAGGGAATGAAGAAATCAAAGAAATCAATGATTGAATCTCTCAAACCCTCCTAAGTCGGCTCCCACAAGTTTTTCTCTCCTTCTATTGTAATTCACACACGCACACTGCTACTGTGAGAGGAATGTATATATAGCCATTTGGATTAGGTCACCAATAATTGGGCCAAAATTCACTAACATGGGCTGCCACTTTAAAATAGGTGAATGGGCCAAACAACAAAGGCTTAATTGGATTACCAAAACAAAACCACAACTAACCAAAAGGGTTAACTCACATATTACATCCAACCACTAAATCCAAGGGAAGAATTCAAAATTCAAGTGCTAACTTTGACAATTCAATTCTCAGATATCAAGTTTCAAAATACAAAACTTAGGTATTTATTTGTTAATTAAAAATATTTTTATTAATTAATTATTAAATAAACTTATTAAATATTTAATTCTAATATAATATAATTAACTTACCCCATCTCCACCACCCATATCGTTCCGGAGACTATTCCGACGATTGTTCCGGCCACCACTCTTCTCTGACAATCATTCCGGAGACTATTCCGGTGACCGTTCCGCCGCAACTTTATTCCAATGACTGCTCCGATTCCGACAATTTATACAATATTGTCATAGATTCACAATTTAGATAGTCCCATATTATTTTTCAGTCACAAATAATAATTTTTATACGTCACAGATTATTTTACGGTCACAATTCAAACATTTTGTGGGTCACAATTAATTCGTTAGTCACAGATTTCAACATTAGTTGGTTACATATCAAAATTTATAGGTCATACAGTCACAGATTTTCAAATTAATTGGTTACAGATTTTTTCACGGTCACAGATTATATAAAATTTAGGTCACAGATAACAAAATGATTGGTCACAGATTATATTTTTAGTCACCAAACCAAAATCACAAACAGTTTTCATCCCATCGCCACGGCTACAACAACAATAACAACAACAACAACAACAACAACCACCAACAATAACAACAGAACACCACGAACACAACATCACCACCATCAAACAAGTCTGAACCTACCAACCCACCACACATTCCACACCTGGTCAAAAACCACACACCGCCACCACCGCCCAGCCACACCGCTACAGCTACCACATCCATCGCACCCAATAAGAAAACCCAAACACCACCACCACCAAACCACTACCCCATTTGTAAAACCACCAACAAAACCATCTAATGGGCTACCTCTTTCAAAAGTAGAAACAACGCCATCACCACCGCATCAGATCCAACATCATAACCTCCTTCACCAAACAACCACCACCAACAATACCACACCACAACACCACACCTCCAACCATAATCACTAGATCCATCGTTCACTACGCTCACGCGTGCACACATACACTGACTGCACATACCAATTCACCACAGCGTCGCAGTATCGCGTCGGATGCTGCCTCCGTTCAAAGCAGTGTCGTGACACTGCTGACGCGGAGAGATGAGGGAGAGAGTTAGAGTGAGAAGGGGAGGGGAAGAAGGCGGTGGGGGTAGTGGAGTGAAAGAGAGAAATGGTGAGAAAGAGAAATGGTAAGAGAAATGAATAATTTTAGGGTTTGATATGTAAAATAAAATACCTGATTTTTGAACAATTAAACTTTCACCCTGATTTTTGAATTGGTGTAAACTATACACCTGGTTTTTTGTAATTTCCCTAAATCCAACTCAACTTGGGCCATCCTCAAAGTGTTGGTTATTTTCGGGTTGAGCCAGGTTTATAGTGTCGATAAATTATTCGACATCTATTTCAAATTATCGTCATGATTTATTGGGTATCAAAATCCAACAGATTATATATGTTTCCTTCCAATTACTTGAATTGTTTATTTGTTTCAGTTATGGACTTTAAATGTAAATTTGCATTTTCTTGTTTTTTTTTTTTTTTGTTTAAATTGATTGTTTGTATCAGTATGGAACATTATGTAAATGTGAAAATGCATAGAGAACAATTCTAATAAAATATCGAATGCTTTTATGTTTTTCACAACTTATTTGCATGTTTAATTGTACTCCCCAACTCAAAATATATGTATTTGACATTGATCACAATTGCCTATTTGCCGCAAGCGACTATAGTGAGCTTTACTACAGTTACAACCGTGTCTCTCTAGATAAAGATTGTGAATTTTTGTTCATAATTTAATGGCACTTCGTTGATAATATTGTACTCGACTTTCAGTACAAGTTAACAACTCTATAAAGACTATATCTATGTTGAAAGGAACTACCATACAATATAGATTATATGAGATCAAAGCAATGAGTTTTTCAATTTTTCTGGAGTTATTCATTACGGGGAAATACTGACCAAATTCATGATATTGAAGAAATTTAACATTGCGGGTTGTAATCATTTTTTATTTTAAATATTCGTGTTATGAATTCATTCATTTTTTGGTTTTGTTTTTGTTCATTTAAATCACGTTCATCTAAACTTCTCGTGACTAGAATTATAGATGAAACCCTGCAGGGGCGGAGCTAGCCCGTCGAAATAGGAGGTCCCAGAGTTGAAAGGGTGGGGGCCCACGGGCTGCCCCCGAAAATTTTTAAAATGAGAGAAGTTTGTACTTTGTGATGGAAAAAGGGAACAAATGAACATAATTTAATGTACATTAGTTGAAGACTTAAAAGATGTAATGCTTTCATGGAGATAAGTCAGTAATCGATAATTATTTTTTGGGCGCTTATAATTCTACTGGTTCAAACTTCAAAATTAGAAATTAAGATTTAGGCATATATGTATAATACATTTTAATTTTTATAGTTGAAGAATCCAAAATTTTAACATTCTCATTCAGTTAATATTGTAAGCGGGTTTAAAGTATTGCGTTCCCCATGCAATAAAAGGTCTCTTACACAGACACCCAACATTTAGAGAACCTGAAATCTCAGTACTCCAAGAAAAATGCACATTATGAAATTCATGAAAGGCTTTTTCAGATACAGAAAAATTTAAAATTTAAAAAAATTGTCAAAATTGAGGGGGGAGGTCTGGGTCCCCCCTCCCCTCCGCCCCTAAAACCCTATGTTTTGCATTTAATTTATATTTGCTCGTCTTTGTTTAATCCTTGTCTTTCGAATTAATTGTTAATCATTTTGTTATTTGGCGCGATGCTTCATCATCAATAGAATGTGTTTTTGATTTATATTGCTTTCGAGAGATTCAATATAAATTACCGAATGGTGATAAACAACATAACTTGATATTATACTTTATGAAATCGTTATGAGAGGATCGTTGTGAATTGTAGATAATTACGTTTTCGTATAAGTATAAAATTGATCGACCACGATGGGGCTATTGGTTAATATTAAATCGTTCATTTTCAACATAGGGCAAGAATTGACAATAAGGGGTAAGGGATAAGTGATTTGTTTATCACAGAGGTGATTTCCTAGTCCTAGTGATTTGCATGAAGATTTTTACTCTCAAAATTTGTGTCCATGCTCATGGGTGGAGCCAAGGGGGTCTTGGGGGGGGGGGGGGACCCGAATCCCTAAGTTCTCCGATTTTATTTTGATTCTTTTTTATATAAAAAGGTAAAAGATGATAAAAATAATAAATGTACCTAATTATAATGCTCATGATTTCATCAAAATAAGTTTTGTAATAGTGAATCTTTGTAAATGTGTGATTAAAAAGTAGAAAAAAATTTAGATTTACGTGCAAAATATTTTATTTTAAGAATGTATAATTGAAAATGAGTTTGGGAAAAAATAAGTTTTGAAATAACAAAAATCAAACAAGACAACTTATTGCGTGGTGGCAAAGCCCTTGGTATCTTTTCAACCGTTGGCAATGGTTCAAATAGCCATGTCAATAATCTTATTTTTCCTTAAAAGAACTTGTCCAGTTAGTCCATAACCTTTAGCATTTATGAAAAATCCGTCCCAACCTTTAATTTGGATTCCCCAACTTTAACTTCCATTTACATTCCATCATTTTCACATAATTCCATCAACTTTAGCATTAAATTTTCATTACGTGAGATGCACAAGCTAACTTTCTGACGGGTGGAGTTGACAAAACACTATGCTTAACACTTAACATAGTCTTTTGAATCCAAACATTTCATTCATTTTCAATTTCCCAATAAAAAATTAACAGAAAAAGTTAAGAACCTTTTCATTTTTTTTACTCACAAATCTCGGAAAATATCAATTGAATACATGGCTATTTATTTAATTAGCTGAGATCAAGGTTCTAAAAGGCGTAATGCGTGGCGATGCGTGGAGGCCGAACTATGGGCTAGGCGAGCTTAGGATATGCGTAAAAAAGCTTAAAAAGACGTTTTCTTATTTTAATATTATTTTAATTTTTAATCAATTAAAAATAATATTTACTAAACATTTAAAACATATTTATAGGAACTTTATACATTTTTTTCAAAGTTTAAAAAAAAAATATAAATTTTAAATTTAAATACAAAATAGTAAGTAAATAGCATAGAAACTTAAATTTTTTTTAACTCTTTATCTAAATAGCATAGACTTTTATTTTTGAACACTGGACGAGAGTGATAGTGTGCATTTTTATTTTTGAGCTTTGGTTCAAATTCGATAAGTAAATAATTTTTCTTTTAATAACTCGGGTGTCTTAAGAAATTATCTAATGTAAATAAGATTCATTGGTCACTTGACTTTTGAGTTCAAATGGTTGTTTTGATTTTAAATTAGAGCAAACTGAAGAAATTAGCATTTAATAATTTTAAACTTCAAAGAATTGTAAAACTAAAAATAAAAAAATAATAAAGAGGTAATGCGCGCCTTGGCGTGCATAATTGCGCCTAGGTGCGCTTTAGCGGTCAACAATTGTCATTGACCGCTAAATAAGAAGCTAACTCACTTGACTTGGCATCTTGACCACGCTTCACATTAAGGCGCGCCTAGGCGGTCTTTTAGAACACTAGCTGAGATTACGTTAATGAAGCATTTAAATAGTTTAATTAGGATAGATAAGATATTTTTTTTCTCACTTGGGGAACGAAAGGACACGAAAGTATAATTTTGTACATTTGTATGCTATATATTGTTAGAGAATTGGACGTTATCTCGAACTAGATTTCTGTAAAATTTACTTATGTCTTCTGTACTTGGGTCTCAGAATTCTATAACAGACATTTTCTTGCAAATTGTGGTCCTCTATGCGCTTGCAGATATTTGTATCCAATTTTATAATTTGGCCTTTATGTCAACAAGATTGAGATCACAGAGATTTTGATATTCACAAAAATCATGGTTTATTACCATATAATTTTGGAAAACTGTAATTATTACCTATATTGTAATTTAGGTAGTAATTACAGGTTATCTAAATTGTATCATATTACCATGTACATATGTCATATTCATCTATATAATACAATGTATCCCGAACGAGAAAGATATTCAGCCAAAATATTTACATGGTATCAGAGCCTACCTATGAGATAGATGAGTCTTGGGTTACTTCCGTCGGTTTTTGAGTCGTGTGGTGCAACGTTTTGGCTCATGGAATCGAGAGAGACGGTATTTGATTTCTCCTTCATAGGTGGGGATCGATTTTCTGTGGGTGGCATTTCTATGTATGCAATCGGCGTCACTGTTGGTGATCGACGCAATTATCGACTTCTCCATCTCTGTGTACGCGATTGGTGGTGATTCGTGTTTTGCATCTCCGATGTCTAATTTCTTCTTCATAGGTGGAAATCAATTTTCTGTGTGTACAATTGGCATCACTATGGGTGATCGACGCGATTATCGATGTCCTCCGTCTCTGTATGTGCGATTGGCTACAATTCGCGTTCTGCATCTTCGGCGACTGGACGATTGAGGTGACCTCTGTGGGTTTGCATCTCTATGATCGATGCGTGATTTGTGTGAGGTATGCGAAGCCTACAATGTGTGGGTTACGTTGTGGACTTAATAATTGGAGTGGGCCTCTTGAAGTGGATTGTGGACTTATTGTTTGAAGTGGGTTTTGATTGTGGTGATTTTTTTTTTTTTTGGTAAAAATATTTGTTTGGGCCGCAATCTATTTTATTTTGTAAGTTGACAAAGTTTGGGCTGTTATAATTTATGATTTTTTTACACTAAAAAGCTATGTCAATTGAGGCTTTTTGTGTTAGGTTCATGGTACATAGGAATTTCAATTCAAGATGTTTTTAAAGAGAAAGAGCTTTGGGTCATATTGATGGTTCATCTAAAACTCCTGAAGATACTAAAGAGCTCAGTGCATGGGAAACAAAAGATGC
Source organism: Fraxinus excelsior (assembly GCA_019097785.1). Lineage (NCBI taxonomy): Eukaryota > Viridiplantae > Streptophyta > Magnoliopsida > Lamiales > Oleaceae > Fraxinus > Fraxinus excelsior. Next base: position 25,951,218 of record CM032628.1, on the reverse strand, counting down.
TCATATTATCTCTTGGATCTTAGCATCCTTGGAGGCTCACATAGTGAATAACTTACGCTCTTTCACTATGGTCAAGGAGATTGAGTTTTTTTCCAATGGATCCCAAAATCGAAAGAACCTTTAGACAACGAAGAAGAGAACAGAGGAAAGTAAGGGAAATGATAGAAAATCAAAATCCGAATTAGGTTCAGAATCTATTACCACTACCTTAGCCACTTCAGCCAGACCAATCGAGGGTAGTAGCAAATGATGGAGAAGCTTTAGTGAGGGTTTATGTGAATCCTATTCTTGTTCCTATGCAACCACCTATCTTAATATCCACAATTTGGACAGGCTAACTTCCACATCAGACCTGACGTCATCAACTTATTTCAGAATCATCAAGACATTAGGTTCTCAGGAAGATCAATTGAGAATCATCATGAACATATTGAAGCCTTCATGATGCGTGCAACATGATTAGTTACAAGGGCATGTCTGCCGATGCTTTTCGACTGCGCTTATTCCCTCACATCTTAAAGGACAGCGCACGAGATTGGATATACTTGCTAATCTCTAGAAGCATAGTTTTATGGAATGACATGGTGCAGAAATTCACTTTGAAATTGTTCCTACCTTCTCGAGTATATCACTTAAAAAATGAAGTTCATATTTTCAAGCAAAGAGAGCTTGAGAGCTATCTAGAAGCTTAGGAAAGATTCAATGATTACTTCCCTAATATGAACATTCTTAAAGACTCTAAGATCTGCATATGTTATTTAGGCTTGAGACCTGAATTTCACAACATAGTTGATGCTTTAGCATGAGGGTCAATATTGGATATTCCATTGGACAATGCCTTGGACCTATTTGAGATAACTGCAGAGAATCAATCCATGTGGTCAATAAACAGGGAAGTGTTGAGAAAAACAACATGAATATACAACATTAACGTAACTACATCATTAGCAACCCAAATGGAAGTATTGACAAGGAAGTTAGACAACCTTATTTAGAATGTGAACCTGGTACACCAACCAAAACCGGTTTGCGAAGGTTGCGGGGCTGATCATACTACAGAACGATGTCCTTTAACCTCCATTCATGTAATCCAGCCTGAGGAGGTTAGTTATGCGCAAAATTTTCGAAGGCAACAAACAATCCCTACTCCAACACATAATCCAGGATGGAGAAATCATCCAAATTTTTCGTGGGCTAACAATCAAAGTCAAGGACAATGAGAAAGTTTAATTCCAACAACAGTAGCAACAGCAAAACAGAAAGCCATTGATGGAGGAATTATTAACTCAGTTAATTACTAAGAGTGGGACTAATTTCCAAAACCAACGACAATTATTCAAAATCAACAGGCTGCAATTAAAAACTTGGAAACTCAGATGGGTTAGATGGTAGCTATTAGCGGGAAGAACTCAATGGGACCTTACCAAGCAAATAGAGACAAATCCAAAAGAACATGTATCAGCAGTTGAAGCTGTAAATCATACAATTATTGAGACACCATCATACAAGCCTACTACCCCTGTTCGAGCTTATGTGCCACCTATTCCATTTCCTCAAATGCTTCGAAAACAACCTAAAGAAGAGCTAGTCCAAACCACCAGGAGTTCAGCTGCCAAGAATCACTATAAAGAAGAAAAGGATCGAGGATAATCAGGTACTTACCACGGGCAATGAACAAGTAGTTCAGTCTAAAGAATCAACAAAGGTTACACAAGAAGAAAAGTCGAACAGTCAACTGGTTAAAGCAATTGTTCTTGTCAATAAACACACACTCTAGTCCTACCTTCAAATTTGCAGAACAATAAGTTGGAAAATCAATTTAAGAAGTTCTTGGATGCACTCAGACAACTTCACATCAACATTCCCTTCATTGACGCCATTCAGCAAATTCCAAATTACATAAAGTTTCTAAAAGAGATGTTGACTAAGAAGAGAAAGCTGTTAGTAGATGAAACAGTGGCTCTGATAGAATAGTGTAGCACAATCATAAAGTAGATGCTCACTCCTAAACTAAAAGATCCATCACAATACCTTACTCTATAGGAAATGTACATAATTTAAATGCTTTAGTTGATTCTGGAGCAAGTATTAATATGATGCCATTGTCTATTTATAGGAAATTAGGATTGGATGATCCAAAAGCAACATCAATAATCATACACCTGGCTGATAGGATACTCAAACATCCTTATCGAGTGGAAGAAGATATGCTCATCAAAGTTGGATATTACTTTTTTCTGGTTGATTTCATTATCCTTGATATAGATGCTCAATATATGGTGTTAATTTTGAGGAGACCATTCTTATCTAATGTCCGAGCATTAATGGATTTTGAAAAAGATGAAATAATCTTAAAGGTGGAAGAAAAACAACAAAGTTTCATCATGAATGCTTCATTCAAGCAACTCAAAGCATTGCGGAGTGCAAAATGATAGACCATTGAAGAAGTCACAAGAATAAGAAGGAAGAATGTTGAATAGTCGGGTGGGACAATAATGGAAATCTTGTGATTTGGAGGCTCAAAGATTAATTGAAGAATACTTGCCAGTGCAACTAATGCAATACTGAAAACTCTATTTTCAAGCCACCATAAATAGTCAAAACAACAAAGTCAAGTTCATAACTATAAACAAGCACTTACTGGAAGACAACCCAATTTTTTTTCTCTTTTATTTAAGTTTGTTTTCTAAAATATAGACGTATAAATATTATTACTTTTAATTATGTATAGGGTATCTTCATCCATATATTTCCCTTTAGGATGTGTTAGAGTTTATCATAAATTGTTTCATGTTATGATTGATTTTTACTATTTTGAAGGAATATCTCACCTGAATACATTGGACAAGGGAAAAGACATAGCACGTGAGCCAGAACTTTCATACGTCCATCCACCACCTTCAAATATATATTAGGGGAGTACTTAGTTCCTTCTTTGCCCTTAACTTTTATATATTATCTATTATATTTTTAGATATTGAGGATAATGTTCGTTATAAGTTTGGAGGTGAAAAAATATTGACTTTTTATTGGTTTGTGTGCTTGTTCAGTGAAAAAAAAAAATTCTATTTTCAACTTATTTATTGTTTTTTTGTGTTTGTTTGAGTTATATAATTTGATCTATCATGATGCATACATTTGGAATCATGTATTATATTATAAATTGTAAGAGATTTACGTGTTAAGGTTGATTTATGCTTATTCATGTGAAACTTGATATTTTTGAGCACAAGATTTATGTTTTGCATCATGAAGAAATAGTTTGATTCAAAATTTGAATAGGTAAAAAATTAGTGGACCATAGATGCATAACCTGAATAACCATTATATTATACATTCTTAAACTAATTTTAGATCGTTTGGAGATGATTGAGCTGTTGTAGAGAGACATTAAGATAGATGTGGATTCCATGTGTGCTAAATTTTGTGTGGATTGTCTAAGACTAATAAGGTGAAAATTAGTTTGAAATCTTAAGTTGATGGTTGATTTTTGAGAATGAGTTTTTAATAAGGGACATTGCACGGATCATAAAAGAAAACAACAATAATAATAAATATGTGGTATCACTACACCACAAAAATCATTTGCAACACATAAAAGACAACATTTGGTAGTTAAATGTTGCTAAAAGAGTCTATCGCAATATTCTAATACGTGAATGTTGTCATTGCTTAACAAAATTGAGCTTTTGCAACATTTTTTAAGTAAATGTTGCCTTTTCACAACGTTTTTTCAGTGTTGCAAATTTTTTTATTTTTTCGCAACGTTTTTTAAACGTTGTGAAAAAAGTGTCTTTCGCAACGTTTTCCTCCTCTCGTCTCTTCTACCCCCTAATCTCTATCATCTCCACGTACGGCTGTCCCAATGTAGAAGCCGTTGTTCATCTTTTACATGCCGAGCATCATTTCTCCATGTTTAAGGCCAAGTATGGCAAAACATACGCCACACAGGAGGAGCACGATTACAGATTCTCGGTGTTCAAGGCTAATCTGCGCCGTGCCAAGCGCCACCAGCTGATGGACCCCTCCGCCGTCCACGGTTTCACCAAGTTCTTCGACCTAACACCCTCTGAGTTTAGGAAATCGTACCTGGGGCTCCACAAGCGTCTTTTCAAGCTCCCCGTTGAAGATACATTCATATTCATTAAATTTCTGTTTTCGGTATATACATGATTATTTGTTTTGTTCCTAATTTTGTTAATATTTTGAAGAAACAATGGGTTCTTAATAACTTTTAGGATTTCAGTTGATAGGGGTATTTTAATTTTATAGAACTAATTGAAAGGTTGGATATTTTGCATCCTTCTGTTGCTAAAAGTCTTGAAATAAAAAGTTACCGTACATTGTGTGTACATGTAATTGATAAATCTTGTTATTTTGGTTTGCAGTTTCAAACTGTTCAATTGTTTGATCCACCAAAACAGATATTTAATAGAGTAGTGAAAAGGGATAAAATGAAGGTGTAAGTGTATTTAAATTGAAGGATTTAGGTTCTTCATAATCTGCGAAGATAGAAACTTGGGAAGTCAAAGGAAACTATGGGGCTTAATTTAGTTTTAAAACTCACGTTTTGTGCTGATTTTAATTGTTTTCGTTATCTTCTAATTAGATAAATTATCAAGTATAGAGACACTGGTCAATGACCTAGAGAAATTGCAAATTAGTGAGAGTTAAGATTCACATCTAAACGATATTTTTTTTAAATATGTACTCAAATTTTTAGAATCTAAATATAGTGGTGATAAATCTTTAGATCAAGTTACCATATTTTTCCAACATAACAGATTATGTCAGTGTCAACCAGTAAATGCTATTGCGTGGATCCAATTTTATCAAACTCGTTTAGAACTTGTTATGTCATCTTTACTCGGAAAGGTAAATGGATATTGATTAGTTGTCAAGGTAAGGGATCAGGGGGCAGCTTTAGAGGTGGAAAATTGCATCCATTTTGCCTCTCTTAGTTCTGTCGCTTAACCACTGCCATTTTTAAATAAAAGATCAGAAAAGACTGTTCTTTATGTCATCTCGACACTGTCCTCAGTACTTCATATAATCTTTGTTATTGCTTATCTAGTAGTCTTACTATTTTCGTATAACTAAATTAAATATGTATATATCATAATAAAGTGCACCTGATTAGTTTTAGCCTCTCTTCGCCAGTACAGATCCCCCGTATGAAATTTAATTTTATTCATTATACTAGAAGCCTGCTGAAAGCAACGAGAACAATACTTTGCTACCAAGTTGTGTTGCCACCTGAGATTTGGGTTTTTCTTGAACTTGATCTTCTACTTCAGAAGGCTGCAACAGATCATAAAGATTGCCTACTATAACCATTGTCTGACTACATGTAAATGTAGTCAGGAAATACCCCTGAGCAAGAGAGCCTAGAAAGCATGGAAAAACTTGGGACAGATAGTTTCTTGAAAGATAAAAATACAAATAATAGAATGAAATGTGATATGGTGCAAAGTTTTTCTTCAGTTCTTTTCTTCTTGGTCATGAATAGCATCTGCAAGTGCATCTTTTACTGCAGCTGAGTTTTGAAGGAGATTTCTTGGTGAGACTCTACCATTGTTATCCTCTTCTTCTTCCTTCTTATGTGGACTTGCTAACCACCACCACCATGATCCTTTGTGGATGAAATCTTGGAGCAACCAAGTAGAGGAAGGTGTTGGGTTGAGTTTGAAGCCGTGTGGTGTTCGATTTGTTTTTCTGAGCCCGATTTGGTGTGATTGGAGTCCCAGTATTCTTACAAATGGTATCAAAGCTTGGGTGGAGGAGAAATTTGTGATTTTTGGGAGAAACAGTGGCTGGGAATTGAGCAGAAACCGGCAGAAAAACAGAGGAAGAAGCTGTCCTAATTTTTCAAATTTTGGCCGGACCTATTTTGGTGTTTTCCGGCCAAACCAGAGAATTTTTGGAGAAAGGAGCACCACCTGTGGACTGTGCAGGCTGAGGAGAACGTGGGAGACTGGTGTGTGTTGGTCAAGCATCGGCGGTAGCGCGTGCGGCACATGGGGCTGATTCTGGAGAAGTCGTCTTCAGGCAATTTTTCGAGGACGTTGAGACGGACCCTGGAGTGTTGTCGGATTTCAGTTTCGAGCAATACAGTGAGAGTTGGACGATTTTGCCCTTGGACGTTCGGGTGTCGGATGCTGTTTCGTGTTGACGGAAGCTTTGGGGCGAATTGTGGTAGTTCCAAAGCGGTGAATTTGCAGCTCTCGATATTTACGGACCTTTAGACGTGGTCCACTGGTATCATCTTGTTTGCCTTTTATTATTGTAGTTAAAATTATTGTGTATGATAATTTATTTTTCGCATTAGAAGTCATCGTGTAGGGCAACGTTAGGTTTGGGGTTATCGTGAAGGGGTAACAATTGCTTGCTGCTAGACCTAGGAATTACAATTGTGTCGGTACTTTATTTGTGGTCGTTCTTGGTTGCATTTTTGGTTAAAATGACGACACATTATGAGTTGTGCATGTTTTAATGAAAATTGTGGTTTTTTAATTTAGCAAAGTGAAAATATTTTTCATAAAACCTTTTGATGGCAAATGTGGTCTAACGCTAGTGCAAAAATTAAGATATGTTTTAATTGCGATAATTTGGACACAGTTGAAATAGATTGTCCTATGGATGATAATAAAAGGGAAGATTAGGAGAGTGGTGAGGCGAATGTTGAGATTGGGTCGAGTGATGACATGTGTGAGGTTTATTGAGTGTGAACCTAGTTACTGTATGTAAATCTGTGAGTAATCATTTCTGCATGTGTGTAATTGATCAATTCGGTTGCGTGATTTATATGTGTATTTTTCAATGTGTTTGATATGTGCATTGGCATGAATTGGAGTGATTTGATTATTTGGTGTAATTGTTTGCATACATAGTGGGTTGAGATCTATGACATACTCTGTTTTGCTCCGTGAGTGGTGTTGAGAGTGGGAAGTAAGTGGAACGGCCATTTTCTCCTTCATCTTTGTGAGCCTGTGTGGTTTATGAGATTATGTGAGGCAACCTGTGAGGGTTATCTTCGTTCTCTGTGTGAGCCTATTTTGTGAGTATAGTGAAGTAATCAACATTTCTTCCATTCTCTTTGTGAGTGCCACTCTCACGCTTCTCTTTGTAAGATTAATCCTTTGTGGATTTTTTGAGCATCGGTGATTGGAGTAACCTTATGGTGCGTGGGCCAATTTAAATTGAGCCCTAACCTTTATGGTCGCCGATAGGTATTGATTTGCCATGGTGGGTTTGTATGTCTTTTGGTAAGGTAGAGTATAGATGCTTAGGGGTACATAGGTGGTTTGTACCGTGGGATGTGGAGTGTGACATTTAGATCACGATTGGAGATGTGATAAAATGTTAGAATCTTTTATCTGTGAAAAGACCCTGATCAGGTGGAGTGCGAGTGAGATACTTCTATTAAGTGGAGGCCCATTATCTACTTAGGTTGAAGAATTGATGTGGTGATAGAGGATTATTCCGAGAATTTAGGATCTATAGAGACTTATCGTTAGACATGTTTGTTTAAGTGATTAGTCTTGTGAGCATGGTGGGCGATGATGTGAGATATGTGTTCTCGAGGAGTGAGCAACACAGAATGGGATGGGATAAGTGTGGTGAGATCTTCTTCGTGAGGTCATTTATGCATTTGTTGCGTATGTGTTGGCCTGTTGACTAACTTGGTGTTAATATGTTGTTTTGTGTGAACATGTTTGAAAAGATCTGTGTTATCTTATATGATATCTCCGTCGCATATTTATTTGCTCTTGATTGAGTATTGTGATTATCTGCTTCTACTTTGGTCTTTTTGATCTTAGCCCTGGTGAGTACATGAAGCATATATGGTATGTGTTTCAAGTCCGAAACAAGAGGTAAGGTTTGTGATACCAATTTTATTGGTTACCTTGATTGTACGAGTATGAACTTTGTGTTTTTGATTGCTTGCAGATTTATTGAGAATCAAGGTGGAGATTTGTTGGGTTTTGATACCCAATAAATCTGGGCGATGATTTAAAACAGTTGACGGATAATTTATCGACACCATAGACTTAGTACGACCTGAATACTACCGATACTTTTGGAAGGCCCAAGATAGAGATGGATTGGTGGTTTTGTTTAGTATGTGGTTTATTGGTTAGGCCCATCTACCTATTATTAAGTTGGCCCATCCTTTTGTTATTGGTTAGGCCCAATTATGTAACCTATTATACATACATCTCTCTTGTGTAATCGTATGTGTGGAAGGTACAAGAGAAGTGTGAGAGAGGGGGCAGCCACGAGTGAAAGAGAGAGGCAACCGAGTTGTGGAGGAAATTTCTTAGTGAGACTTTACTATTGTTACCCTCTTTTTCTTCCTTCCTATGTGGACTTGCTAACCACCACCACCATGATCATTTGTGGATGAAATCTTGGAGCAGCAACCAAGTAGAAGAAGGTGTTGGGTCGAGTTTGAAGCCGTATAGTGTTCAATTTGTTTTTTCTGAGCTCAGTTTGGTGTGATTAGAGTCCTAATATTCTTACAAATGATATCAGAGCTTGGATGGAGGAGAAATCTGTGATTTTTGGGAGAAAAAGTGGCTGGGAATTGAGCAGAAATCGGCAGAAAAACAGAGGAAGAAGCTGTCCTGATTTTTCAAATTTGGCCGGACCTGTTTTGGTGTTTTTCGGCCAAACCAGAGACCCTTTGGAGAAACGGGCACCACCTGTGGACTATGCATGCTGAGGAGAATGCGGGAGGCCAGCATGTGTTGGTCACGCGTCGACGGTGGCGCTTGCGGCACATGGGGGTTGATTCTGGAGAAGTTGTCTCTAAGCTATTTTTCGAGGACGTTGAGACGGACCCTGCAGTGTTGTCAGATTTCAGTTTTGAGCAATACGGTGAGAGTTGGCCAATTTTACCCTTAGACGTTCGTGTGTCAGATGCTGTTTCGTGTTGACGGAAGCTTTGGGACGGATTGCGGTAGTCCCAAAGTGGTGAATTTGCAGCTCTAGATATTTACGGACCTTCAAACATGGTCCGCTCGATATCTTCCTATTTACCTTTTATTATTGTAGTTAAAATTATTTTGTATGATGGAAGTCTAGAAAATCCCAAATTAACTTTTAGTCAAGGTGTAAATTTGAGAGCCGGAGTCAACAAAATTTCTCTGCTCAGTATTGCTATTGGTTTCCCCATTTGTTTACACACACACACACACACACATGCGCATACGGGGGGCACACATGGGCATCCATGCATGCACATTATCTTTTTTCTAGAATACGGATTAGTTCAAGGAAATCCCAGTTTGATACTATTAGACATTAAGTAGATGATAATACACTCGTACATGCTTCTTCGTTCATATGAGCTCAGAATGTTGGTCCTCATTTTGAAACTTGGAATGCTGGTGTTCTTGGCCTAGTTTCACTTAGTGAGCTTAATGAGGGAAACATGACTTAACGTGGCAAAACTGGTCTTACAAGGTAAGTTTTAGGAATTCAAATAACATTCTCATTGCTAACATTCTTAATCTATAAATTTACCACTAAGTTCTAGACAGGTTGGTCTAAAAGGAGAAGCTCCGAGTCTTCATTCGCTCAGTAGAAGCTCTTCTGTTGAATGGGTTGAAGGCTCCTATGTTGCTAAAAAGCAACCCTTAACATGGTACAAAGTGAGTGAGTTCTGCTCAATCAGAGGATGCAGTCTTTTGTAGTGACTGAATCATGAATATTCATTTATTTTTTCTTTTTTTTACGTAATGAAATGTTTGATTGATCACATTTTTACTGAAGCTACCTAGCCAATTCTCTTCTGATTTGTTCTTTTTTCTTTTTTCTAGTCTACTTTCAATGCTCTAGATGGGGATGAACCTTTGGCTTTAGACATTAATACCATGAGTAAAGGCTAGGTATGGATAAATGGTCAAAGCATTGGACGTTATTAGAATCAATACAAAGCATCTGGTACCTGTGATGCCTGTAATTTGTATTGATTAAAAAATTTGTAATGAAATTTTCAATTTTTACACAATTCCAAAATTTGTTTACAAAGTGCAATTTTCAACTTTGTCAGTCAATTACCATATATTACTGTAAAAAAAAGGGTCTATGACAACGTCGGAAAAACGTTGTAAAAAGATTTACTGCAACGTTGAAAAAATGCTGTAAAAGGTTTACCGCAACGTTTAAAAAATACTACAAAAGGGTCTATCGCAATGTTTAAAAAACGTTGCAAAATGGTTTTTCGCAACGGTGAATAAACGTTGTAAAAAGTCTTCCCTCAACAGGAACACCGATCCCTGCAACAAATGCTAAAACGCTGCAAAAAATCTACCGCAATGTTTTTTGGCCACTGCAAAATGTGTTTTTTGGTGTAGTGTATTGTCTTATTGTGAAATTTCTCTTTGTAACTTTTATGACTTGAGTGATGAAGCTTGCAAGGGTCTCTAAAAACCTTGTGCCCTATGGTCATCTGACTTGGGAGTCATCGGTTGTAAGCTCGCTATAATGATCGTTTAGAAAGTATAATGGAGAGGAGTCTGTACAAAAGATGAAAAAAAGGAAATTTGTTACATGTTTCGAGTAAGTCCCGAACACTCATTTGAGAGAATTGGACTTTTGACAAGGGATTATCAGCTTAATTGATTTTTAGAGGTTGAAGCAATAAAAAATAAGAAGAATTCGCATTTGTTGATGTGTTGAGCTGCAATTAGTAAAATGAACCAAACTAGAGAGGTGAGAATTAATATTTTATTAAAAATTCAACCTTATGTTATACCTTGAGGAAATGGTGAAAAGAATAAAGTTTGGGGGATATGTATTTTATTAGTGAACAAATGAAACATTTGACCATAAAGGGTCGGAGAATTGAATCAATTTATAACTTTGTGATGTTTTACGTGAATCTTCACACACATGTCAGTTTTGCATTGAATAGGTAGAGATTGATTTAGCATTATGATTTTGAAGTAGTTTATAGCTTCAACTCCGAAAGTCCAATCCTGAGGCTAAAAACAGATTATCCAACCAAGTTATTTATGAAATTTTGTGTAGTTGAGCTTTATTTTGTTTGAGGACAAACAAATGTTCAAGTTTGAGGGTGTTTGATACTTATCCGTAATGTTGAACTAGAGCAATTATTGTTATTTTTAATGAATTAAAGCTTAAATTTGTATATATTTTGTTTGTTAGGTGCATCTTGATGAAAAATAATGAAATTGAAGAAAATGAGTAGGAAATTGGGTAAAGTGGATCTAATTCGAAGTTTGGGTACTAAATCGCAAAATGACAATAGATGATTCGGACATAGTATCGATGATTGGAGAGAGGTTGGAGTCAGTTAGATGGAATTGGAAGATGAAGGATCAAGAAAATACGAAGAAGGAACCAAAATTACTAAAGAATGAAATTCAGGGACCAAAGTGTAACAAATAGAAAATTGTATAACAGCGCGCACGCACCTGCCAATTCTCTCTCTCGCACATGGTAATGAAGTTTATTTATTGAGCCCAAAACCAATGAATGATGAGCACAAGCCATTTTTGGGCTTGAACGTCCCAATTTCTTTGTTTTATCCAAATTCTTATGAAAATCAAATTCGACCTATTATTTAACCTAGAGGGGGCGGCGTGAACGAGACAGAACATATTAAATCCTATTTTTCACCATAAGAAAGAGGCTAGCACAAGATTCAAAAGCAATTAATACAAGAAATTGAAGATTCAAAGTCCGGGTTGAAAATTAACGAAGAAAAAATTGATTTTTCACTTTCCGATCATTGTTTTTATTTTCTTTTCTTCGAAATATAAAACTTTTCACAACACTTAATAAACATTGCAAAAAGAGGGTCTATCGTAATACTTTTCTATAAAACGTTGCCAAAACTCATTTATACTGACCAATGACAACATTCACTTACTAAAATGTTGCCAAAAGATCACTTTTGTAACATTTATCAACAAATGTTGCATTTTTAATGTTGCAAATGACTATTTTTGTTGTAGTGACGGTTCGAATCCTGTGAACGTGATAGAAATCCGTAAGGAAAATGATGGGCTCATGCCCTATCAGAGCGGACAATACGTAAATTAACTACTTGGGCACATAGGTTGGGTCGTTACAGCTTCCATCTTGCGGGGACATTTAAGGGATATAATCTCACATCGAATAAAGATAAAAATAGAGATAAAAATAGGGACATTTAAGGGATTGAACTTTTAATATGGAACCAAGTCTTAAAATACATCAAACTCCATTGAGTTTTAACCAGCAATTCGATTATATTTAAACTAAAAAAATAAGCATGTGAATTTCAAGATTGGTTTGTGCAAACGAACCACCATCTTGTAAGGGCATATTAAAGGATAAATTCTACATCGAGTAAAAATGAAAATATAGACTAACTTATAAGGGTCTGTACCACTCATCTTATTAAGGTTAACATTTTAGGATGGAACACTGAGTCTTAATATGTTATTAGTCCAAATCCTTATAAATTGATCAATGTTTTCATCTTTATTTGATATGTAATTTTATCCCTTAACATGCCATCATAATATGGTGGCTCATTTGAGCAAACAATCTTGATGTTCTTGTGATTTTTTGAATCTTAATCGGATCGAAGTGTTCGTAGAGCTTAATGTGCTCTGATACCATATTAAGACTTAAAATTTCATCTTAAAATGCCAACCTTATTAATAGAGTAACCCAAACCTTAATAAGTCGATTTATATTTTCATATTTATTCGATGTGAAATTTCATCACTTAACATGACCCTACAATATGGTGATTTATTTGGGCAGGCCAATCTTGAAATTAGTATGTTCATTTTTTGAGTTTTAATCAGATCAAATTGAGGTTCCTTTTCTATAGTCAACCTTATTAAGATGAGTAGTCTAAATTCTTATAAATTGAATTTTGTTTTCATCTTTATTTGATATGAGATTTTATTCATTAACATGCCTCATAAGATGGTGTCTCGTTTGAGCAGATCAATCTTGAAACCATTGTACTCGTTTTTGAGTTTTAATCGTATCAAATTACTTGTTAGAGATTAATGAGCTCTAATACCATATTAAGAGTCCGACTTCCATCTTAAAATGTTAACCTTATTAAGAGGAGTAGTCCAAATCCTTATAAGTTGGTCTATATTTTCATCTTTATTAATATCCATAAATAGTTATTAAGTTATTAATATTAATAGCACTAATACTAAATAACTGAATTATGATGTGATTTGCGAACTAATAAAGTTTAAATCTGATTATTGAAATTGAAAGCAAAAAAATAGACGTAGGTGTAATTTCTTCATCCCAGAATTGGTCACTATATCAACGATTTAATTGAAAATTAAATTACAATAAATAATCGTAATTAGTTAGTTAATTTAATAGGTTATGACTCTAATTATAAAACCCCTACAATATCTCTATAGATATTACGATTATTTTGATATTGAACAATGTTTAGACAAAATCTGCAAGCGTACAAATTATTGACAATCAATAATATGACGAGCTGAGTTATTGTTACATGAAGAATAACCGTTAACTAAAGACTACGAGTGTAAAAATGCAGTTTACTAACTAAGTTTGACCTTACGTGCGGAATATACAATGAACAAGCAACAAGTCACTTTTAATTGTTTTTAGATGGTTAAACAAACAATCCAATTATCCTAAGTTGAATTACAACAATTTGTAATAATAAAACAATAAATAACACCAATATTGATGATAGAGAAACCTAACTAGGTAAAAACTCTGTGACCAAGTCAGTTACCTCCACTATAGATAATGTTGGTTACATTTCAATTCCAGACTAGCCCCATCAGCTGTTGTAAACCCTGCAACTCCAAGATCTGTTCTTCCTTCCAGACTCATGATCTACTATCGTAGATACTATCTAACCAACTGCTAGATCTACCAATCTACCTGCTAATAAGTGCATTTTTACGCATTTATTAGGTCACAAAACATGAAAAATTATTGATGTATATGTTGGAATATGGCTTAATTAGACATAATTTGTGTTTGTAGGATTACATTGATGGATGGAATGAAGAGTATGCGAAAATGAACGAAAAATAACCAAAATGAAAGAAAATGAAACTTTGGAGACCAAAATACAATTATTCAAAAGATGACCCGAATGGCAAAACAAGCATAGAACTGAGTTAAGTAACACATTGTGACGTCATGGAATGTTAGAAGAAGAATAAGAAGAAGATGAAGGAAGCAAGGCCAAAAGGTAGAAGAAACGAACTTGGGGACCAAAGTGAACCAAGGGAAAAATAATTTCTACCATGTAGTCTCATGGTAGAAAATTCATGCAGTCGCCCAAGCACCAACATGAGATGAACAATGCAAAATTTTTATAACCATCCTGTCGCATGGTTTATTCTAGCCTGGGCACGACTTTACTGATTTCCTTATTCGAACCAATCTCTTATGGTAGGGTATTTTGAGACCATATTTAACCCTAACCTCATCTAGAACTAGGTTTTTACACATTCTTAGGAAGAAAAACATCATTGAAGAGCAATGAAGATGGCTAGAACAAGGGATTTAATTCAAAATTCAAGATTTCAAGCCTAATTTCTTGTTTTTGGGTGATGTCTTCTCTTTATTATTTTTATTGTTCTTTTATTTTATCCATGTTAGGCTATACTTTTTATGTAGTAGGTAAACAATAAACCTCGCATTGTGATTTTTTAATTTTTATTTTGTAATCTGATATTCAAACACGATTGATGGATGTTGAATGATTTATATACATTACATTTTCTCTACAATTATACGCGCAATAGTTGTATGAGTGTGGTGGCTTATTTTATGCATTCGAAAGAAGGGAAATAAGCTCGACAATGTATAAATCATCGTAGGGTCCGATAAGAGATACAAATATACCACTATACTTTACGTGAATCTCTAAGTGTTTACAAAATATTATGCATTCTTATATATTGCATTTGTCATAAAAATATAGTCAAATGATATGCTAGAATATGTTCAATTCTACTCGAAAGAGATTGTTGGATAAGTTAGAAACATTGATTTTTCGACCAATTCATCGTGTTATCAAATTGTGAAATATGGGTTAAAAGGGAACTTTGTTTGGTGATTCGGGATCTTAGTGTGCTTTTTCATATATAAATTTCATTCAAATCTCTTGAATTGAAACGTCATTTGTGCATTTAAGTCGTAATTTTAGTTTAATTTGCATGCTAGTTTTACTTTAATCATAGAAACTGAAAAACTCATCTCAAATTTAGTAGATTCGGTTAAGGTCGCGATAATAAAAATCAAGTTAAATCAATCCTTGTGGGAACGATACTCGAAATTCTAGGATTTTTACTTTATTACTTGTTAACGAATCGTGCACTTGCTGTGATTTACAAAGCGAACATATGTTTTTGGCGCCGTTGTCGGAGATTGAGTTTAATTTGATTTTTGTTATTTAGGCAATAATTCGAACTGTTTTTTTTTTAAATTTTAGTTTACATTTTCTGTTAAGTTTATTCATTTAAGCTGAGCTAAGTGCTACTACTTTTCACTTTTTCAGGTTTTGCATGCTAAGATCAGTTGGCGGTGAAGTTGTAATACCCAGACTAGGAAAGTTTAAAAAGATTTGATAGGTACTACTCATACCAACAAGGTGCACCTTCTTTTACAGAAGTCCATCGTTATGAACTCCACATTTAAGCGTGCTTGCTTGGAGGGGAGTGTGCGAGTGAGGATAAAGTATGCTGAAAAGACCCATGTTGGTATAGTGGGGACAGTACGTCATCAATCTAATGGTCGGGACAGCCCGTTAAGTGGGACTTGGGTTGTTATAAATGGTATCAGAGCGCGTTTGCCAGTCGAAAATCGGGAACTAAGTGCTATGTGGGACAAAGTGTTACGCCATAGGGTGGGAGTCACCTCTTGAACCCATAGGAGCCACCTCTAGAATTCCAACGCTTGGCAACGGATCCTCAGATGGATCAAGTGCGATGAGGACGTCACGAGTTTAACGAGGGGTGATTGTAATATCTAGACCAAGAAATCTTAAAAATATTTGATAGGTACTACTTATACCAACAAGGTGCATCTTAATTTTTGAAAGTCCATCATTAGAAACTCCACAGTTAAACGTGTTGGCTTGGATCAATTCTATGATGGGTGATCCCCTGGGAAGTTTTCTTGGGGAGCGTGTGATTGAAGATCAAGTGTGTTGAAAAGACCCAAGTTGGTACAGTGGGGACAGTATGTCGTCTATCTAACAGCTGGGACAGCCCGTTAGGTGGGACTCAGGTCGTTACAGAAGTACTTCCAATCGATTTAGAGATTGAATGGACTTTTCATCGAAGACAGAGGATAATGAGAGCAGCACATCAGGTCAATCAATGACAAATAAAAATGGTTGATCAACAACTGGAATCGATTGTAGAACCTGCAGCTCCAGCCAATGCAAATGCACAATATTATGGGAACGCTTTACTTGGGGATTTTTATCACCGTTCATCATTCTAAGCCAATCCAGCATTGTTTACCCAGCATTCGGACAACCAAATTTTCAGTTGAAGACAAATGTCATCCAAATCTTTCAGAATGGACATCAATTCTACGGAATGACAAACGAGAATCCACATATACATGTATCCCGTTTCTTAGATTTGTGTCAACATTTCAAATACTAGGGAATATTAGAAGATGCAATCTGATTGAGGTTGTTTCCGCACAGTCTTTGGGATAAAACACTTGAGTGGTTTGATTCACTCCCGGTGGCAAATATAATTACTTGGGACGACTTGGCTCATAAATTCTGTACCAAATTCTTTTCACCGGCCAAAGTGGCAAGACTAAGGAATAAAATATCAATATTCAGCCAAACTGAAGCTGAATCCTTCAATAAGGCTTGGAATAGGTTCAAAAACATGCTACGAAAGTGTCCCCAACACGGGTTCAACAAGACAGCACAAATCAGATTTTTCTATCTAGGACTACTTATAGCTTTCAGAAGCATGGTAGACTCGTCATCCAATGGATCCCTAACAACTAGAACAATCGGTGGAGCTTAGGAATTGTTTGAGAGAATGGCTAATACTTTGCTATGTGGTTTTCAGACCGAGTGGGTCCAAAGAAGACAGCTGGAGTCTATGAAGTAGATACATACTCAGCGTTATCAGCAAAGATTGACTCCCTATTTCATAAAGTGGAGAGCATGACACAAATGGTAAACTCAACATAAGTAAATAAGTCAAATTGCGAAGAATGCGGAGCAGAACATGGCACAGTTGAATGTCCCATCCTTACACAAAGAAAAGAACATGTGGTCTACGTCGAATAGGTCAACGTCAACCAAACAACCCCTATTCCGACACATATAACCCGGGATGGAGAAATCGTCCAAATTTCTCTTGGGGTGGAAATCAAAATCAAAATCACAATCGAGCTCAAGGACAATTTCAGCAAGAGAAGAAACCTTAATTGGAAGATATGTTTGCAAAGTCCATGGAAACCACGAGTCAGTTCATCAAAAAGACTGAAACAAACTTCCAAAACCAGGGTGTAGCTATTAAGAATCTGGAGACTCAAGTGGGACAATTAGCTCTCTCTATGACAGGAAGAGTACCTGGTGCATGTTCAAGCCATTATTACATAAAATGGAGTTCAGCTATATAAGATATATGTCAAGAGACCTGGTGTAAATGAAAAGTAAGTGGAGTCTTTTGAAGAAGAGAATGAGAAGTAGGTTGACAACACCGGAAAGACACCAGTAAGAGAGACTGTAAAAGAACCACAAAAGCCAGATAATTCGGTAAATCTCTATGAGCCACCAATCCCATTCCCATGACGCTTGAGAAAGCACAAGATGGAGCGGCAATACAAGATATTCCTCGAAATCTTCACGAAACTCCACATAAATATCACATTTGCATAAACACTGTTCAAAATGCCTGGCTATGCCAAATGCCTGAAACATATTATATCCAAGAAACGAAAGCTAGAGGACCATGAGACAGTGATGTTAACAAGGAGTGCAGTGCCATAATTCATAAATTGCTCCCACCAAAATTGAAAGACCCAGAGAGTTTTACTATACCTTGCATTATTGGTGAATGCTACTTTGATAAAGCTCTTTGTAATCTTGGTACAAGTATTAGTCTAATGCCTCTATATGTTTTTAGGAAACTCGGACTAGGCGAAGCCAAAGTAACCACATTGACACTACAATTAGCTGATCGATCATTGGCACATCCGAGGGAGATAATTGAAGATGTGCCAATCAAGGTGGACAAGCTCATTTTCCCAGCCGATTTCTTCATTCTGGATATGGAGGAAGACAAGAATATCCCACTTATCTTGGGTAGACTATTCCTAGCTACAAGTAGAGCTCTAATAGATGTTCAAAAGGGACAGTTAAATTTGGATTTGGCGAGGAACATATCACTTTCAATGTTTTCAATGCTATGGACTATCATGTCAAATTAGATAGTTGCTATCAAATTAATATGGTAGAGGAGGTGATGTAGGATAAAATTATGTTTCAAAACTTTTCAAACACCGCTGATGACCATAATGTGCATTTTCAACCTAAACAAAATCATGAGAAGCAAGAAGTCTACATCGTTGAGTTCGAGGCAGTTGATGAAGGAAAAAACAGATAACAAGGACAAAGATAAGGCTAAAGTTTGGGAGAACGCTCCAATAAGAAAGAAAATGTAATTGAAGAAGCTAAGCATGACCTCCAAGGCTATATTCAATGTACCTTAACAAACTAGCACGATATAGTCGAGCTATAGACTATAAACTAGAGCTAAATGGGAGGCAACCCATCGTTTCTACACTTTTATTTATTTTGTCTTATGCATTCGATTGGTAATTTCGTCTTCAAGTCTTTTTTTATAATTTTTAATGAGATTACTTTTTCATCGTCTCTACAAGTAATAAAAGAGTTTATGTATGGTCCACACTTTTTTTTCCTCCACCATCTTCACCTTCGCATCCCCATCGATCATGGGAGTATTCTTCACCATTTGTTCTTTATTTTCAGTGAATTTGTCCTTAATTTTATGCTCTGCTAAGTTTGCATTTTATTATTTTTTAAACATTGAGGACAATGTTATGTATATGTTTGGGGTTAGAAATATGTCAATATGTCATTCATTCATCATGTTACTGCAGTTTTTGTTTTTGTGTGATTGTGTAAAAAAAAATAATAAAAAAAATTATTAGTTTTTTGTTTTATTGAGTTATTCTTGTTTTTACGCATTTCTAGTAATAGTTTAGAATTTTGTGTGCTTGCGTGGGTTTGACAATTCTGCCAACCATGATGATTTCTATTGGGCTATATGTGGATCATGAATGGTGAAAATCGTGCATCATTAAATTGATCAAAATATGTTTATGTAAAACTTGATTTACTTTGCGCACTACACTCATGTTTGCATATTGAGCTAACAAGTAGACCATTACTTAGAAATAGTTGAACATAGAGAAAATCCCGAAAAACCTTTATTGTGCTGAACCATGACCAATTTTTAGAATAACTTGGAGGTGATTGAACTGTTGTAAGGGAACACTGGGATGAGTAGAGATTCCATGCATGATGTTATGTGTGGATTGTCTAAAACCAATGAGATGAAAATGAATTGAAAGTTTCAAGTTAGTGTGTAGTTTTAGAAACTGGGTGTAAAAGAAAATGGGCATTGCACTAATTATTGAATAAAAGACATTTGTTCGACCCTGTGTAACTCGAGCGATTAAGCTGCAAGGGTTTAAAATCTGGTGTCCTATGGTCATTTGATTTGAGAGTCATTGGCCTAAAACTCACTACATGAGTTATATAGAAAGCAAAGGAAAGATGTTATATAAAAAAAAGAAAAAAAATGGTATCTATCTATTGATGAATTACATATGTACTCTTGTATATGAAATGCATTGATTAGCCCCAAACACTCGGTTGATAAGACTATATCTCTAATGCAAGGCAACTAGCTCAGTTTAATCTAAAGGGTTAAAGAAATAAAAAATAGGAGAGCTTTTGCTTATTAAAGTGTGAAATTGTGATAGTATAATTCATCCAATCTGAGAGAGGGAAATGAATAGATATAAATGAGTTCAGCCTTAGAACATACCCCGGGATAATTGAGTGAAAAGAATAAGTTTGGGGGAACGTGTGTCTTTTGAGCGATGAAAGCGAAAAATTTAAGTACATTGGGTCAGGTATGAGTCAGCCATTATCCTGATATGCTAGTATGAGTTTTCACACACACACACATACACACAAACACACACGTGTCGAGTTTTGCATATGACATGGGAGATTGATGCGATTTTGCACAACTATAGTTGTTCATGTGGTCTCTTAATAAGCTCCAATCTTGAGACACGACATATTATTAAGCTATGTTTTGTGTAGATTATAAGCCAGATCTTGTTTGAGGACAAACAATAGTTCAAGTTTGAGATATTTGATAAGTGTTTTTTGCGCACTTATTTAGGTCACAAAACATGGAAAATTGTTGATGTATATGTTGAAATATGGCTTAATTCGATATAATTTGTGTTTGTAGGATTACATTGATGGATGGAATGAAGAGTATGCGAAAATGAACGAAAAATGACCAAAATGAAAGAAAATGAAACTCCGGGGACCAAAATGAAATTATTCAGAAGATGAACCAAATGGCAAAACAAGCATGGAATTGAGTTAAGTAACACATTATGATGTCATGGAATATTAGAAGAAGAAGGAGAAGGAAACAATGCCAAAAGGTAGAGGAAACAAACTTGGAGACTAAAGTGAACCAAAGGGAAAATAATTTCTACCATGCAGTCGCCCAAGCACTAACAGGAGAAGAACATTGCAAAATTTTTATAACCATGCTGTCACATGGGTTTATACCATGCGGTCGTATGGTTCATTCTGGCATGGGCACCAATTTTCTGGTTTATTTAGTTGAACCAATCTCCTATGGTAGGGTATTTTGAGATCCTATTTAACCCTAAACTTGTCCAGAACTAAGTTTTTACGCATTCTTAGGGAGAAAAACACCATTGAAGAGCAAAGAAGATGGCTAGAATAAGGGATTTTATTCAAGATTCAAGATTTCATGCCTAATTTCTAGTTTTTGGATGACGTCTTCTCTTTATTTTTATTGTTATTGTTATTTTATCAATGTTAGGCTATACTTTTATGTACTAGGTGAATGATGATCCTCGTATTGTGATTTTTTAATTTCTATTTTGCAATATGATATTCAAACACGATTGATGGATGTTGAATGATTTATATACATTACTTTTTCTCTACAATTATACACGCAATAGTTGTATGAGTGTAGTGACTTATTTTATGCATTTGAAAGAAGAAAAATAAGCTCGACAATGTATAAATCATTGTTGGGTTCGATAGGAGATATAAATATATCGCTATACTTTACGTGAATCTCTAAGTGTTTACAAAACGTCATGCAATCTTGTATATTGCATTTATCATAGAAATATAGTCAAATGATATGCTAGAATATGTTCAATTCTATTCAAAAGAGATTATTGGATAAGTTAGAAACATTGATTTTTCGACCAATTCATCGTGTTATCAAATTGTGAAATAGGGGGTTAAAAGGAAACTTTGCTTGGTGATACGGGATCCTAGTGTGTTTTTTCATACATAAATTTCATTCAAATATCTTGCATTGAAACGTCATTTGTGCATTTAAGTTGTGATTTTAGTTTAATTTGCATGCTAGTTTTAGTTTAATCATAAAAACTGAAAAACTCATCTCAAATTTAATAGATTCGGTTAAGGCTGCGATAATAAACATCAAGTTAAATCAATTCTCGTGAGAACGATACTCGAAATTCTAGGATTTTCACTTTATTACTTGTTAACGAACCATGCACTTGCGGTGATTTACAAAGCGAACATATTTTCGTGAACACCTCATGTAGCTTTTAGGTACCGCTGTAAATTCCAGACTCACCATCTTATACCAAGACTTGCTGTATCAGTCTTACAATCTTTTGTACATGTCTCTTCTAAGTGGATACCTAGGAATCACCTATTCCTGTTCTTCTTCCTGCACCTGAATACCTTCCTTAAAGTGTTAAGGAAGTCATGTGTTTTGGATTAATGAACTTTGATGTTTTTCCAAAACTCGGTTGTTGGATACAAGAATGATGTGAATGAATTAATCAATGAATTGTATCTTGGATCTCTCTAATAATTACACGAAAGTGTTTTTCAATTGTAGCACCTTGAAGAAACCTTATGAAATTTGTCCCAGATACCTGTATTCATAGTTAGGGATGCTTAGGTGTTATGGGCCATGTAAAACTCTTCAAAATCACGAATCAGGTCTGGCCGCATAAACGGGTCTCTCGAGCTCGAGCCAAGGGTCTGTCGCTTGAGCAATGACTGAGCGATAAGAGAACGACAATGGTTCTGTTTCTGTCGCTCGAGAAATAGCCAGGCATGAAGCTAGCGAAATTCTGGCGCTACTTTTTCCTTGTTTCCAAACTCGAACTCAAACCTTAGGCTACCTAACTCAACTATAAAAAAACTGCACTTCACTCTTTAACTTTTACACATGTTCAATTAAATCATTTTTGTTCACAGAATCGCCAATTACAATATTGAACCTAAAAATCTTTTCCTTTGATATTCTGTGACAAAAATATACAAATTAAGTCAAGGTAGTAAAATAAATCAACCTATCAAATTAAACTACCCAAGTAACTTAAGTTCTTCTACTATTGCATTACTTGTTATACTGGTTTCCTGAAATCAAAGACTTAATACCCAGTGTAAAAGTACGTGATACAGGAAATCAAAAACTCATGAACAAAATAAGTATGCTAGTTTGAGACGTGACATTAATACCAATAAAAACACCAATTGAAACATTAACATCATAAAACATCAAAACTCAAACAGCTATGCATATGATATGCAATGCACATTCTCCCACTTACTGCAAACTCTCAATGTTTTTATACAGTAGAAAAATGTATCCATGTCTATCTCCAACAAACCCCCAGACATAAAATGCAAATCTCAATTTCATTCAATGGTCCTCCCGTGTATGTTCTCTCTAATCTCCCCCATTTTGTTACAAATGACTAAGGGATTAGAAAAAACTCTAAACAATAACATGAAATTACTCAAAAATGTATTCATTAGCATGCATAAGTATAATCAATGTGTAGTAAGCCTTCCCACATACTCAGTTTAAGTTAATATGGAGTAAATTGTTTAAGTGACCCATGTGTGTAAAGTGTCACTAATCCTTTGTAAGTAGAGCTCCAAACTTTAATTTTGTGAAAATGATATGCTAAACATTACTGTCAATTAGTGTATTCTTCTACTTATGAAAGTCAAACCATTTAAAGTGCATTAGGCCTTCAAATGAAAGCCAGTTTTATATTGATATTTTCTTTTCTACCTTAAATTTTGAGCATATTTTATTTTCACATCTTTCAATATTTTAAACTCATAATTATTTTTCTCATCTTAAGTGCAGACTCTTCTCCATTAAGCGACTAAAATGATCCATGTAGCGAGCTTTAGGCCGATTATTGACCATAGAGACCATGCTATGAGAAACCCTGGAGGCTTAATTGCTCGAATCAAATAGGCTCCGAAGAAGAACATAAGATATTGAGATTTTTATTATTGGGGATAAATTTGAGTTTATGTCTAATAAATAAGGTCAATTCATATTCAAAGTCATCTTACTAACATGAGCCTACCATCTTAAATCTCATACACGCAGTAAAGTCCCACGAACAATATCATAGTGTGTGCATCAGATGGTACATAAAGACACATATACTAAGTATTCCATAAATAACCTAAGCCAGCAATGGATACTATGTTACAACTCATTGATTACACCAATACTTGATCACAACAAACACATTAATGTATATTATATATTATGTTGTAAAACACTTTCCCGCATATTTATTTTTCAATTTTTTGTTTTTTTTTTAATTCAAAACATGAATAATCACAAAAAAATAAAAATAAAATCAAACACACAAAAATAAAAATAAAAATACATGTGATTTTTCCTAGAAAATAAATAAACAAATGTGATGCACAAATAAATCAATGATACACAATGATAAAGTTCAAGCATGCATCAAAAATACCTAATCAGTTAGGTATGCAAATTCTCTTACATTTAACTTTTAAGAGCACTGTGATCTATTTCAACATTTTTCAGATCATTTTTCTTTACCCAAACTTGCCTAATGACAAGAATATTCTTATTTATCTGTGTCATTAACTTCGTCGATTGACTCACTTGATTAGTAAGAAATTCAATCTTACCAACAAACTCATGTTAAGGAAATGACGACACATATGCCTTATTCGTCTTAACTCACCACAGTGAAAACATATAGGGAAAAAACTAGAATTAAATGTATGTGATTGCTGATATCTATTCCTAGATTGGTGGGCGCTGTCTAGTAGGCCCATGTCTAACAAATCCATTACCTTAAGATCGGGGTTAGGCACATGTTTGGGTTGGTCAGTTGTAGGTACAAACGTGGTCTTGGAAGTACTAGCATTGTTTTCCTTAAAACCTAGCTCATTCCTAAAATGTTATCTAACTTTTCAGAACCACTAGAAAAGGTAAACAATTGAGACTTATAATATTCTAGATCACTCAGAAGGTTCTTAACCTGGACTTCTAAGGTTTCTTTCCCAGTGGTTAACTCGTTGACTCTCCAAGAGGACTTTTCATACTCACTGGTGAGGTTCTTAACTTGAGCATCTAAAGCTTCATTCATAGATTTCACTCCACTCAGGATCGAGGTAGATTCCTTTATGTGCATTACTAACTTCTCATGTTCCAATTCAAGTCCCTTATTCTTCACACTCAAAGCTTTGTTTTTAGTTAGAATCTTAAGACTCTCATCATACATCTTATTATAAGCATCATGGATATCTTCCCCACTCTTAGACTCTTCATCAAAATCGTCATCACTATCTAAGTTCTATTCTCTTTCATTCCACTGGTTAGATCTTTCCTTAACTCTCGTAGTAAACGCAATATATTTTCCAGTTTCTTCCTGAGTGGATTTCTCACTTTGATAGTCTGAGTTAGACTCCTCATCAGTGAGAGAAACATTCATAGCCTTATCCAAAATTCTCCTATTACTAGGATATTCACTCCTAACGTGGCCAAAACCTCGATAATTGTGGCATCTCATAGATTTAGAACTTCTCCTAGACTTGCTTGGACCACTTCTATGCTTCTTTTGAGGTTTTTGTTTATTCTTAAACATTTTTCGAATTTTTTTAGCGAAGTATGCTAACTCATCTTCATTAGGAGAATTAGAATCCGATGATTCCATAGGACTCTTCCTCATAGTGTTTAAGGCCAAAGACTTATCGTTTGTGGGTTTATCAAATGTCATAAGTCTAGAGAGATCCAACCAACTCTTCAATCTTAATTGAATCTAAGTCCTTGCTCTCCTTTATAGCCGTGACTTTATGCCTAAACCTTTCATGTAAGGATCTAAGAATTTTTCTTACAATTTTAGGCTCCGAAATTCTCTCACCTAGTTTGAAACTAGAATTCACTAAGTTGTTTAAGGTCTCATAAAACTCATCAAAAATCTCATTCTCTTTCATCCTAATCTCTTCAAATCTAGTAGTTAGTATTTGCAATTTCAAGTTCTTAACAGTTTGAGTTCCCTTATGTGTGGTGTGTAGAATATACCATACATCTTTGACTACCTCATACATAGACACTCTCCTAAACTCTTTAGGAGATTACTTCATTATTAATCTTAGAACTAGATGCAGCCTAATTATTTACAACACTTAACCAAATTCGCTCATCCATAGATTTTAGGAAAGCTCTCATTCTAACCTTATAATAAACATAATTATTGCCATCAAAATATGTCAGGACGGATAATGAATTACTCATCTAGAAATCTAAGGTCGTGATTCAAATTTAAGCTTTGATACCTAATGAAAAAAGCAATTTACTAATTAAGTTTGACCTTACGTGTGAAATTATACAATTAACAAGCAACAAGTCACTTTTAATTGTTTGTAGATGGTTAAACAAACAATCAAATTATCCTAAGCTAAATCACTGCAGTTTGTAATAATAAAGAAATAAATAATACCAATATTGATGACGGAGAAACCAAACTGGGTAAAAATTCGAGGACCAAGCCAATTACCTCCACTATAGACAATGTGGGTTATAGTTCAATTCCAGACTAGCTCCACCAGCTGTTGTAAACCTTGCAAATCCAAGATCCGTTGTTTTTTCCAGACTCATGATCTGCTACCGTAGATACTATCTAGCCAACCGGCTAGATCTACCAATCAACCTCCTGTAGCTTTCGAGATCCATTGTAAATTCAAACTCACAATCTTATTCCACAATTTGTTGTATCAGTCTTACAATCTTCCACACATATCTCTTCCAAGTGGATACCCATGAATAACCTATTCATGTTCTTCTTCTTACACTTGAATCCTTTCCTTAAAGTGTTAAGGAAGCCAGGTGTTTTGGATTAATGAACCTTGATGTTTTCCCAAATTTCGGTTGCTAGATCACAAGAATGATATGGACGAATCAATCAATGAATTGCCTCTTGGATCTTTCTAATAATTATACGAAAGTGTTTTTCAATTGTAGCACAATGAAGCAACCTTATGAAATTCGCCCTATACATCTGTATTTATAGTTGGGGACACTTAGGTGTTATGGGCCGTGTAAAACTCTTCAAAATCATGGATTAGGTCTGGCCACATAAATAGGCCGCTCAAGCGATGGAGCCTTTTGCTCGAGCCATAGGTCTATCGCTCGAGCGACGCCTTGGCGATAAGCGAGCGACAATGGTTCTGTTTCTATCACTCGAGCGATGGCCAGGCGTGAAGCTAGCGAAATTTTGGCGCCGCTTTTTCCTTGTTTCCAAACTCGAACTAAAATCCTAGGCTACCTAACTCAACTATACAAAAATTGCAATTCACTCCTTGACTTTTACACGTTCAATTAAATCCTTTTTGTTCACAGAATCGTCAATTACAATATTGAACTTAACAACTAGTTTGTATGAAATTCGATGTTTATAACACAAAAGAGTTGATTTATTTGTATTTATTCTAACTTAAGCTAATAGTTTGTAGACAATTGATTTTTATCAAATAATGAGATAAATATATTGGATTTCAGAATCTATCTATTGACTTCAATTTCCTATTATCAAATTATGCAATTTATTGATCTTCAAGTTCGTGACAATTGATGATCCAATAATATCTAATATTTTTTTCAAAGATATATTTAACATATCCTAAGTAGGTCTTCATCCTATTCCTAGTCCGAATTCATATGCAAAGCAAGCATTCAATCACACGATTATCATACACGATTGTACATGTCATAGATATTATTCATAATACTATTTTCCTTGAGTTAAATATGTATGTTCTACTTATTGTGACTCTCCCAATACTACAATAATCAACTTATTGTCTAAACGGTGCGCAAGCATTCAAACAATGAAATAAGCACGCATATTTGATCAATAACACAAGAATTCGCTAAAATATTTATTATTTGAATTAAAAATAGCAATAAATAAGTTTCAACATTCATCCAATACAAAAGAAGTTTAGCTTAGTATTATTGTATTCAAATTATTCGACATCACCCGTATTAAATAACTAGAAAAAGATCTTGAAAACTCAACTTTTTCGACAAATGATTTCAATTCGAGCCTTGAATCTTTAGTTCTTATTGTAAAACTCTTCTTTGTCACTACTAACCTCTCTTTAATTATAAAAACAAGGTCTCCCATGTTCTAGACCTCTCTTATGTTATAAAAGATGTCAAAGTTATCATCCCAAAACTTGTAGAATCAAGAAAAGAAAACACAATTTTCTTCTCGGATTCCTTCTAGGCCCGTGCATGGTAGAGCAGGAATAGGCACAATTGCCCTATGTTGGGTTGAAGGCGCGTGCCCCGTACAAACCCTCGTGCATGCACCCGTACGAGGATTTCATCTTTGAGCATTTATTAGTATTTTTGTCATATCTTTCTTTTTTGTTATTTCGATTGAGGTGATATAAAGTATGTTAAACACCTAATTCAAAGGGCTAAAATTCTTATAGTATACTATTTTTCCAATTCAAATGTTAGATATGCCAAAGATGGGTCTCAATTTGAGGCTGAAAATTCGGAGCATTGGTTTGGCTGGAATTGATGTGTGAGAGTATTTTGACTATATTTCACCACTTTGACTTATTCTCTCATCCAATTAACCTCTAGCACTCTAGAATGTTTATCATGAGGTTTGACAAACTTTTACATATTTGCACTTTAATTCTTGAACTAATATCTCTCGCAATTGAGCCCCTTTTCATCATTTTTTTTTCTAATTCTGTCATTTTCATTGTTTTTACCAAATAAGCACCATATACATAGAATAAATTCACAATTTATTAAAATATCTAACAAATACTCTAATTTAAAGGCCTGAATAAGTGTATAAAATACACTTATCAAACAACACGAAGTGTAGAAAGACACTTACTTTATTGTTCCACATTGACTTGAGAAGTAATATGTTTTGGCATTGCTTGAAAGTCAGTTTTCAATGTTACAAAGTTACTGGACTCTACTATCTCTGTGACACAGATTTGAATTACATTGAAATAGGGAATGGCGTGAGAAGTGAATAGTTAATATTGTGACAATATGTTCATCAATGTTTGTATATGGTTATAATATATGTGATTTTGTTACATATTTTATTTTTCTGAAAATATAGTTTTATGAGTATCAATACTATTTCCAAAGGGGTTTTTATTGCAATGATGCATTTGTAGTTGGAACAATTTATAATTGTTAGTATATTGTGACCGACATACGTTATAATACTTAGAAAAACCCTTGTGACTTTTTGGTTGGTTTGGATAGTGTTAAGTCCAAATTATAATTGGAAACTTCTAAATTTGTAATTGACAATTTTCTTATTCAAAATCAAGTCCTGTTAAATTGTATTAGGAGTTTATCGAGTTGTAATCAAAGTCAAAATATGAGTTATTGAATCCTAATTAAAGTCAAAAGAGTTAGGTTGGTAGAATAATCCTCGAATGAGTCCAACATGTCCAAAAAGATCACATATGATTATTGGAATGCAATTCAAAGTCTATAAAGTGTCAAAAAGCCGCACAAATTATGTTCTAAATTCCCTTTTCGTAACTTGCAAAGCATTTTTCACATACAAAACATTGGAATTTGGACAAATCTATTTTTAGAAGAATTGTAGTTTTTTGAATTCCAATGCATTTGGATTCACCTCAATCGGATGTCAAGATGAAAATATTGACAACTTCTCATATACCACTCGCTTGTTGCCGGCCTGGCACTCGAGCGACGTGGTTATCCAAAGAATAATAACATTCGATTTTCAAGTTTATTTTGACTCATTATAAATATACACTGTATGAGACGTCCAAAAGTGTGTTGAATCATATTTTTCCATAGAGATGATTCATTTGAAGATCTAAAACATATTCATTGATTCCAAGATTCAACCACCACATATTACTTAATCCATAAATTCTTCCAAAACATATTTTGTTGATCCATCCATTTTGCTTCATATTAAACAAATCAAAACACAGAAGATCTTTTGATAAAACACCAAACCACCTAATTCACCAAAGATTAATCGATACTAGAGATCGGGAGTTGTTGTAAAGACACAAATTCAGGAGGCCTAAGGTGAGGCACTAGGAGTCGGGATATGGCGTCAAGAGTATGCAGTCTACGAGGGCTAAGGTATAAACTAGGAGTTGGGGTTCGTTTTGAAAGAGCGCATCTCCAGTAACATCTAGAGAGGCTGCAAGAATTGACATCAGAAGTTCTACGGGGTAGACGGGCCTGGACCGTACTTTAAGTTTGCTTCAATTTGTAGTGGATTATTGTATGACAAAGTGCTCGAAGTTTTTACCCAATTGAGATTTCTCCGTGATCATTTTTTTGTATTTTTTATTGCTTTAATTATTGAGTGTGGTATTCAAATTTAGTATAAATTGACTTGATTGACTAACCGTCTACAAACAATTATAAAGTGACTCGTTACTTTTAATTATGTAATTCTGCACGTGGGTCTAAATAATTTAAAACTTTCGGACTGGTTATTATATTATTATATTATTCTGTAGCATATTGTGATTTCATTATGTCAGGGTTATACAAAAAACTGTGATTTTCTTCTATGACCGAATTATCTAATTGTATGCCTTGGTCGAGATCTTGCACAAATTTTGTATAGTTTTGCTACCTGTTCTCCTTCTCCACCATTTGCGTTCTTGTGATGCTGTTCTCGACAAGAGTTGGATAGAGTAACATTTATGAAATTCATTGTTTGTCTGACCAATAGAGTTTCTATATTGTGGTGAAATAAATTTGGTGCTTGGAAAATAAAGAGAAATTTAATTCTGAAATATTCTTCGCGATGATTAGGTGGATCATATTTTACATAAATAGGGGCTAGTTGAGGAAGTGTGACTGTCCCCTCCCCTCCGCTCCATCAACTAGGCCATTAGATTAGATGCAGATAAGTTGGAGGTAGAGTGGAGTTCCCATGGTACAATATGATATGATATTTTAAGAGTAATTTAGGATTAGGGTTCTATATAAATAATCCATTGTAACCCTATTTGAAGTCAGTGATATATTTCGTGTCGTACAATACGTAGGCAAAAATGCAGAACCACTTAAATTTCTGTGCGCCGATCTTATTATTTTTCTTCTTTTTGATATTGCTATTCAATTTTCACACCACTATTATTGCAGCCAGTCAAATATTTTCGCGATGGATAAGGTTTCATCTTTTGCGAAATTTGATAGATCAGGAAATTTCGAATTATGACAGAGGTTGAAGGACTTGCTGGTGCAATAGGGAATTTTAAAGGCATTCGGGAAGAACCTAGGAGAGATGTCCGTGACAGATAAATTAAGTTGGAGGCAAGGATGTATTCACCATTTGACTTTGTTAAGCAGATGATATGATGGTTTGTGTTATTAGCTTTCTGATATTTATGAGCGAATCAATGTGATTTGAAAGGTTATTTGTGATTTCGTGTATCATTCTTCCTTGTGTACTACTCTATATGAATTGGTATAATAGATGGGGTTCTCTTGTGAAAATGCTGCCAAGGAGATGTCAGGAGCTTGAAGTACAACATCTATGATCGTGACTACATGATGCAGATTGAACAATATGCATTGTTGTTGTAACAAAGAGGTATCCAAATCCCTTTAAAATTCAAGCATGAATCATTTTCCACACAGGGGAGAATGATGCAACATATATAGAACTTATCAACCTAAATAGTCTTATTTGTATTTTGAAATAGAATCATATTCTCTAAAGAAAAATCAAAATACTGAAATAAAAATCATAATCGAAGATATTAATTCAAGTTTATTCCGTAGAAAAAATCTAAAACTATCTTATAAGGGTTATGCCACTTTGATAGAAAGTGGTTGACAGATTGAGTGACATTATGCTAATTGATAAGATGTGATTGGATGAAAAATCTGACTGTGTTCAAAACACTCTAATGATAAAGTGTCAATGATTATGTCATTTTAGCATGATTCATCTCATGATACCAAAAAACTAAAACTACTAAATAATTGATAAGTTCTATGTAGGTTGCATCATTCTCCCCTGTGTGGAAAATATTCATCCTTGAAAGAAGGGATTTAGCCCCCATTTGACACCCATTAATTTTTCTTTCTCTTTCTCTTTCCCATTATCATTCTTTATTTCAATCACACATTCTCACAATAAAATAATATTACACACAAATCAAAAACTTTTATCACTTTTCCACCACACATTCTCACATCAATCACTATTTCAAAATTTCTATTCTTCTCAAAATGGGTTTCAAACAGAAGCTTAATGAACTGAAAATTTGAGTATTCTCAACTATGTATTCCAAATTCTTGGTACTCAGCATTCACGAATCTTCGATGCTTAGATCTCTGACTTTTATATGTGAATTAACAAGAAATAGAAGGTTGGTCATGATTTTCATACTATCATACTTTTGTACATTACTCTAAATCAGTTGGTGTAAGAGATGGGTCGCTCTTGTGAGCATCCTACTATGGAGATGTCACAGGTGTAAAGTACAACTGGAAGATGTCCATACTTGTGACTGTAAGATACAAATCGAATAAGAATTATCGTTAAACCAACAAAGAGGAATTCAAATCCCCTTAAAATTCGTGGACGATTTTTCTCCACACATGAGAGTGATAGAACCCACATGGAAAGAATCAATTTTTTTGGTAGTTTTTGGATTATAGTATTATATGATAGTTTTAATTTTTTTACTCTGTTTAAGATTTTTCTTATAGTAGTTTTTCAAATGATATCTTAGATTACGATTTTTATTATGGTTTTTTAAATTTTATTTATACAGTATGATTCTTTGAGTGATGGTGTAGCGACCTAGAACTTTTAAATAATATAAAATTAGTTTTCTCGAAAAACGTGTCGATAAACTTTAACCCTAATTTTAAAGAGAAAAGACGTTCGTCTAACCGTTATAAAAACGAATTCAAATCTATTCGATCGAATCCAATCCCGAATAATAAATTATTTATCAATTTCGATTTATTTTATTTAAATCCAATTTTTAATAATTTCAAGCCCAATTATTTAAAGTCCAATTTAATATAAGTTCAATATCAAAATTATTTATTTTAGCCAAATCCATTGAAGTCCATTACTTTAAGTCCAAAACCTGAATTAATTATTTTAGCTCAAATTCATTAGGTCCAATTAGAAAAAAAAAAAAAAAAAAAAACCCCTAAAGTTCAATTTCTTGGCCCAATTACCCACCTAGGGATTTGTGCCATAATTGTCACTATTCATATATCCTACTAGCACTCCCACTCTTCACTCATTATTGACACAGCTCCTCAATTTGGTAAGAGACTTTCCCTCCCTCAAACTTTCTCATTTCAATGTGAGACACCATTGATACTAGAAAGTCCATTTCTAGCATCAACAGTGAATTCACAAAGATACACAATGCAGTTCACCATTTCACCATTCACCACCACCAACCTCACTTCTTCCAACTCACGAGACCAACCCAACATCAACAGTGAGCTCCCCAAGCTGCAACACAATGCAGCCCTTTCACCAACATCACTCCCAAAAACCATAGCCAAACTCCACAACCTCACTGCCCAAGTTTGTAACCACAAACTCCATCAACCAACAGACCAACCTCCATTGCCAAACCCAAGTTGCAGTCCAACCAGCGAGCCAAATCCAACAACACACCAAAACCGAGCTCAAAAACTGACTACCACCAACAACACACCAAAACAGTCACTCCAACACCATTCACCAACCAAGACTACTGCAAGCCAATAAGCAGTCAGACAAATCCAACCAAACTGCACCTCCACTGCTAAGCCACCAAAATCGAATCCAAAAACCATCTTCACCAACACCCAAAACCATCAACCCGAAAGGTCAACCCCAACCACCATCAAGAGCATCACCCCCGAACCACCATCCCCCCAACACCAAGCAGCCACTACACCCCAAAAATCGAAACCCAAAGCAAGAAATGAAAACCCTCAAATCGAGCCCAAAACCGAGACCTTAATCACCCCTAAATCCACTTCAAACCACCACAAAGACCAAGAACAACGAAGACCCACGAACTTACCTCATTTCTCCAACCCATTTCCAGGTTCATCACCACTAAGAGGCTTAAGAAAATCGAACCTCCAAGCCTCGGTCATCTTCGAACCGCGCACCAAAAGCCCCCAAATGAAACCCCTCTCACTTACCATGAACACCGGCGCCACCACGTTGGTGGTGCTGCCACCGACGCCGGTCAGTGGTGGGGAAGTGGATGAAGGGGCTTCGCCCCTTTTCCCTCCCGTCGAATCCGTCTCTCTATCAGGAGAGAGAAAAGAGTTAAGATATAATTTAAATGTTGATTTTTAAATTTTCCCATTTAGCCCCTTAGTTTTTAAAAGTTATTTATATTAGTCCCTAGTTTATATAAGTTATTATTTCAGTTTTTAAGTTTTATTTTCAACTTTAATAGATTTACAGTTTAATCCCTAAACTTCTAAAAGATATTATTTCAGTTTAGTGTTTTATTTTCAATTTTAATAAGATTTACAGTTTAGTCACTAACTTTCAAAAGTTACAATTTTAGCCCTTTAGTTCTATTTTCAACTTTATTATATTTAGAGTTTGGTCCCTAACTTTCAAAAGTTATTATTTCAGCCCTTAAACTTTTATTTTCAGCTTTAATAAATTTTCAATTTACCCCCTAAACTTTATTTTATCATTTTAAGTATTTATTTCAGTTTCAAGATTTTCAATTAAGTCCCTAAACTTTATTTTATCATTTTAAGTTATTTATTTCAGTTTCAAGATTTTCAATTAAGTCCCTAAACTTTATTTTATTGTTTTAAAACTTTTAAAATTTCGAGATACTAATTCAAAACTTATTTTTCATTTTGGCTAGACGAAACGTACGGACAATTAGGAGATTGAAGTTACTTCTCGCTTCATTTTTGCACGTAACTCGAGATATTGAGGTAGACTCGCCACCATTAATTAGTTTAAATTATAATTCCATACTTTATGTGAATTTACGTGATTTATATGTTTTAATGCATGAGATGAGAATATGTCTTATGAGATATATGACATTGTTATGCTTGCCATAACTTATATGCTTTAATGCATGAGAAAGACGAGAATCTCTTATGAGATAAGATGAGAATGTTATACATAACTTATGTGCTTTATATGCACGGGAAAGAAAGACTACCCACACCCTATGATTTTTAAAGAGCTTATGATTTTTCAAGAAAATGAGCCAAAGAAAATGATGATATCACGTTGTATATTGCATAAGTGTGTATTCAATTATTCTGTAAATTAATTATCGACCATGAGTCTACTGAGTATTTTTTCGAAATACTCACTCTGTTATTTTAACAATATTTGTAGACTTGGGAGGCGATCATGATTGATGGGCAGTGGTGGCATAAAATTTAATTATCGTAATTATTAAATTTTGAAATTTATGTAATTGAACATTGTTAACGTATTTGCCGTTTCCGCTATTCCAAAAACATGATATTTAAAATTGAAACAATTATCCTATGAGTTTTCTTGCCGATGAAGTTTTCAATTACAAATGTGATTTTAAAAATTAGGTTATTTTCACAAATTTTGATTATTAAATTAGGGCAAAAGATGATGACGTGACCATCCGGGTTAACGGAACTCGGAGCGCTACAGATGGGATTTAATGAAATGAAACTAGAAAGGTTCATGATTTTTATGTTCTCGCATTTTCATATTAGCTGCACCACTTCAGTTCATATTAGGGACATGTTGCTATTGTGAATCTATTGTCATGGAGATGTCATGACATGACCTATCACGAGTAACACTAATAGACCCGAGACGTAACATGTGTTGATGATGAATACCAAATAGTGGTTGGACCCACCATAAAGCTACTAAAATATGCCACACTTTATGACTAAGTTTTAAAGAAAATTTAGACATTATCTCGTTGTAATTTGGACTAACCAACCACTTGAAATGGCATCAATATTCACAATTAAATGGGACCCTTTTCCCTTTCAATAATCACAACAAAACAATGTTGTAGAGACAAGTCAAACTTTCAAATTTGTACTATTTAAACAACGTAAACTATACATACAGATGCAAAATATACAGTGAGTCCACCTAGCTATCTACAAATGACGCAAAAATAAGTTATACGGCCTACTAACTCTGTCGCGTGGCTAGACTCCAAAATCAAAGGCTCTATCTTTAAAAGCTATTAAAAAACTAAACTGCTATCGAATAAGGAAATCATTGAAAAATATTATTTATAGACATTTATTGAAATTCAAGTTCACGTCACTTAATAATTCATAGTATAACATTTCATAACCCGTGAGACATTCATAGTATAACACAGTTTAACGACACTCAATAATATTTTCAACATGATATATCACATTAATTCCAAGTAGGTAATATCATACCATATTAAAAGTATAGTCACTGTGTGAAATATGTACTATAGTCTCATTACTTCACAATATACTTGGAAATCCCACCAAAAATAAACCCTATAACTAAAACTCGATCATATGTGTATAGAGTGCCCCAGGGGTTAATCACCTCTTACATGGGCATAAGGCCCCCCAGTGCACGGAAGTGGATTCCAAAGACCTCTGATAATATATGCTAGTGTGTGGCCAAGATCTCTCAATAAACCATGTCAAGATCCCTCATTGTTTTATAAAATAAGACGGAGACCCCTCTTCTACTATAATAGATAAGATCACGGATAAGATTGAAATAATATATATATTTCACTTTTCATTTTACGAGTAATAAATTTACAATCTTAGTAATTCCACAAATATCAATGTAATAAACATTTCATTATAATCATATAAAAATAAAATTTCTTTAAAAATCACACGTAACATTAAGAGTATAAATATTTTCATTGCGATACTAAAACATAATCTTTTCATATTTAAGAAAATTCACGAATTCCAATAATCAATTTGAGTTAATTCCACTTTCTCATCTATTCTTTAATATTTAATGTATCAAAATTACCTTTATTTAACCCTACCTATTTCACAAAATTTGAATTTAAGCTAATAATTCAAAAACCATAATAGTTAACACAACAAAATTCTTGTTTACCTCTCAAAATTGAGCTTGATACTATTTACCCTTTGGAATATATATATATATATTGGAGAATGTATAGTTAAAAAGTGAGTTTTTTTGGATTGTACGTAGAAAATATTTTATTGTAAGAATGTGTGGTTGAAAATGAGTTTTTTAAAAAAAAGAATTTTTAAATAATGGTAGACGAACATGGCTTCATATAAAGGGTTTTGAAGTGGTCCCCACCAAATACACCACCTAAATTGTTTACAATATATATCAGTCCTTTTTTCGTGCTTGGCATTTTTGACCTTAAAACAAATAATTGACCATTGTTTTAAACTATGAGGTAGAAGATGCCTATATTGATGAGTATATGATGCATATCGAATGACAGTTATTACTGGCTCAACTATGAGGAATCTAAATTGTGGAAATTACATCCATATACATTTTTGACTTTTTCAATTCAAAAATGAAGTTTAGAGCTTAATTATATAAACATCGTGATAATTTAATATTAATATTAATATTAATACTATAAATCTCTCTCATCCATCTCTACCATGTCCTTGAGACAATCATTGCTGTCGGAGAGTGCCTTCACTCTTTGCAATGAGTGTAGTTGCACATCGTAGCTCATTGTGCCGCCGTCATCAACAGTGGTTGTCTTGGTTTTTTCGTTCTTAGTGGTGATGATAGTGGAACTTTTTTTTTTTTTTTTTTCCTTTTTTTTAATGTTTTGGTGTTGTTAGGGTTTGAGGTGGTGCTGTTGGTGGTGCTTTCCATTTATTGGGGTGGTTTCTAGATCTGGCAGTGAGGGTGTTTGTGTTGTATTGCGATCGTGTTGGTTTTGGTGTTGACGGTGAGGTGAGGTGAAGTGAGGTGGTGATCACAAATGATAGAGGTGCAGGTGGTGGTGGCGGCTTGACATGAAGTTGAGTTGGGTTGGAATGGGATGGGATAAAGAGTGTTTGCGGTCAATTATTTGGGTGATTGTGACCAATAACATGATTAATTTGGGATAAAGAGTGTTTGCGACTAATTACTTGGGTGATTGTGACCAATAAAATGATTAATTTGTGATTGATTAATAATATGCGATCAATAAATAATTTGTGAACAGTTATTTGGATGATTGTGACCAATAATTCGTGATTGTAAAATAAGTTATACCTATAAAATTAGTGACGAATTAGTTTGATAATTCGTGATTGTAAAAAGTTGTACTTATAAAATTTGTGATATATGATTGAGAAATAATATGTGACCAATTAATTTGATAATTTGTTTAAAATAATTTGTGACATGTGAAATTTGTGAATTGCGATCGAGAAATTGTGACCTTGTGATTTGTGATTGATTAATTTTATAATTGTGACCATAAATAAGTTTTGACTTATAAAATTTGTAACCATGACCATAAATTGTATAATATTGTGATATTAATATATTTAATTAATAAAATATTTTAATTAATATATCTTAATCAAGACCCAATTTTTGAAATTTTAAAATAATTATCTTAATTTTGAAACCGTGTATTATAACTACCTTAAGTATGAATTTTTCCTTAAAATAATATCTCAGATTATGATTTTTATGAATATATTTAATTAATAAAATATTTTTAATCAATTATTTTAATTAAAATATCTT
This sequence comes from Fraxinus excelsior, assembly GCA_019097785.1. Lineage (NCBI taxonomy): Eukaryota > Viridiplantae > Streptophyta > Magnoliopsida > Lamiales > Oleaceae > Fraxinus > Fraxinus excelsior. The sequence goes on along the minus strand of CM032628.1, from coordinate 25,912,818 downwards.
AATCAAGACCCGATTTTTGAAATTTTAAAATAATTATCTTAATTTTGAAACCGTGTATTATAACTACCTTAAGTATGAATTTTTCCTTAAAATAATATCTCAGATTATGATTTTTATGATGGTGCTTTGAGTTTTCTTTATTGAAAATGATTATATTTAATTGTTGAAATAAGACCACTAGTGTCTTGGAGAGGCAAAGCCACCAACCAAGGGAGAGCGTGTTCTCACGCTTTCATACTTCGTTGCACTACATGCAGAAAGCACCAACAAGAACATCGAATTCTAAATTCTAAATTCTTAGTGATGAGTTACTTTCTCAACAGCTCATGAGCATTGACACAATCTTTTCTACCTCAATTGGATCAATTCACACTACAACAAAAAGACTGATTCGCAACATTAAAACGACAACATTAGTTGATAAATGTTGCTAAAATGGTCTTTTGGCAACATTTTAGTAAGCCAATGTTGCCATTGATACTAGTAAATGAATTTTGGCAACATTTTTTAGAAAAATATTGCAATAGACCCCTTTGACAACGTTTGTCGAGTGTTGCGAAAAGCGAGACTTTTGGCAACGTTTGACAAACGTTGCCAAAAGTCTCGCTTTTCGCAACACTCGACAAACGACAAACGTTGCCAAAAGTCTCGCTTTTCACAACACTCGACAAACGTTGCCAAAGGCAAAAGTCTCGCTTTTCGCAACACTCGACAAACGTTGCCAAAGGCAAACGTTGCCAAAAGTCTCGCTTTTCGCAACACTCGACAAACATTGCCAAATGTAGTACTTTCGCAAGACTTTTGGCAACGTTTGCCAAACGTTGCCAAATGCCCTCTTTAGCAACGTTTGTTGAGTGTTGCTAAAAGTCACACTTTTCCATTTCAATTCCAACCTAACACCCTACAAAATACCCAATTCATAACCCCCTAACCCGACCCACTTTGCTAAAAAAAAAATTTTGGGCTCAAATTTTATTTTTTTTAGCAAATCACATGTAGTTGGCCAAGAGAAAAAGGCCCAATCATTTGAGCCCAAAATCATGACCAATATATTATACCCGTCTTAAACGGCCCAAGACCAACATCCAGCCCAATCCAAAAAATTCAAACCTCGTTCCCATGTTCTCCTCAACGACTCCGTCCTCCATTTCACTTCGCACCAAGGGCGGACAATTTTTTTTTAAACTGACACTTACCACCAAGCAGCCCAATCCCTTGCCCAATTTCACTAACCCAAACCCAATTACACTAGCCCAATCCCCTGGCCCAATTTCACTAACCCAAACCCAATTACACTAACCCAATCCAAGAAATCAAATACACGACTCTCACACAGCACATCCATCTCCTCACCCAGCGAGAAGCGATTCCAGCCAGACCTCCGCCTCCGTCTGTTCTACTTTCCAAAGGATGAGAAATCCCAACTTATATTTTCCAAAATATTAAATCTTGAGAACAAAGGGCAACTAAACAAGTTCGAGATTGACAATGAAGGAGAAGGACGATATACCCGACCCGACCCAATTTAACCCAAATAAAGTCGGCCCACATTGTGGATCCAAGCCCTTCTCACGTTCTAGGATTTCTCGCATTTAAGGGTAATCTTTACCATCAGTAGTCGACCATCTTCCAAACTCAAACACATGTTCTCTTCTTATTTTCTCTATTTGTGACTTTTCTATCTTCTTCTTGTTCTTATGCGTAATCAGTGCTTATCTATTTTGTGTATTTACTCATTGACGTGGTTATTATAATGCTGTCTTTTCTTATTGGGTTGATTGTTGATGAACACAAGTGAAGCGGGAAGAAAAAAAATTCTCCGGCCATGAGGTAAGAAGAAAAACAATTATCTATCTTATTTATTTTACAGTAACTTTTACATTTTCTTTGCTTTTACGGATTCTGGTTTTAATTTGAATTTTCTCAATTTATCCATTTAAGTATATAATAAAAAGGGCTTTTAACATGCTTTTCTTTTTAATTTGGTTTCATTGGTTATCTGAATAAGTTTATTGAGGTGAATGAATATATAAGATGTGAATAGTACTTACAGGAAATACATATATTCATCTTTCATTGAAGGAGGGAAACCTAGGAGAAGCTTGTGTGATTATGATAGTCTTGTCGAATAAATTTGAAAGTGTTTATGATTTATGAATTGTGACTAGATGATGCAATTTTACTAATTTGATACCTATCCATGTGAGATTGTAATATTTTGTGAGCACAATAGTTAAATTGATCATCATATATGTTTGGTTTGATTACATCAATAGAAGTATTTTTTTTTTTTACTAACAGATGGAACCTAGGTACTAACCATAAACTAGAGGTTTGATCCTAATTACTCGCCCCAATAAAAGGCATTGCAGTAGTCGTGGAAGTAGAAAAAAGTTACTTGTGAAACTAGTCTTGAGTAATCAAATCATATTCATCACCAATATTTAGGTGATGGTCTACAGAGGAAAAGGGTTGCTCTATAGTATATAGAGTGAAAACTATGCATAAAAAAAAAAAAAAAAAAAAACCAAAGAAAATATCCTAAAAAAGAAGAATGGGCATGATAAAAAAAATGGAAAAATACACCAAAGTGTGTTAAGGTAATGAAAAAATAACTACAAGCACAGTTCTCTTTCGAATAAGCCTTGGACACTTAATTCAAGGATCTAGATTTGTAGTGACTTATTATAAGCCTTCTATGAATTATTAAACAATTTCAATACTTGAGGCAAATAAGACAAGTCATCTAACTCACTGATTTTTTTTAATTATTTTTTGTTTTGCTTGTATGTTTAGTAGATAATCTTGCTTGTAATGAACATGAGTTTAAGTTTGAGGTTATTTGATGCATTTTACTTGATTATCCAAACTTCTAAACTTTGTAAAAAATGCTTTGGCGGTTTTATAATCTGTGGCGGTCATGATGCAGTCAATACACCCTTTAAGAGATAAGTCTTTTCTTTTCCCACTTTTCTACCCCAGGGTTTGGTTTTATTATAAATTTTTCTTTAGATGTGAGTTTTTCACAGCTGCATCAGAGTTAGTAACTGAAGCGTGACTTTTCAGTGGTCTAATGTGTGTTGTTTTATTTGGTCTTGATGCAGGTGGAAATAGCATGGGATGACATTTTACAGGATGATTTCTCTAAAGGAATCTTTGATATGGAGCTGGAAGACCTTGAGGGGTTTTCAGATCACGTTCAACAAGATGGCAATGAGGTGCTTTTCATGATTCCTACACCTTGTAACCTGAACTGAATGCCATTGTTTTCCTGGTTTTATTAGTGAGTTCCACACATGATCAATGTCTTTGTCCATGTTTTCTTGGAGGTGGATTGCATGAAGGGATTTGTGATTTGTTATGTTACTTCGATCATATGAGTGCCACGGTACGAATTTTATTAAGTTGCCTTGTGGTCGGAAGTCATTCTCATGAGACGTGCTGCAATCTGTTGTGGGTTCTGCACAATAAAGTATCATGGCCTTGTCAGATATTGTCATGCAATGTTCTTGCTTAAGGAAGAGAAGTTGCCGAAGAAATAGAGTAGTTTATGTGTTCCGTTTATGATCGAGTTTTTTCTTTACCATTTTATTTCATTTTAAAGCTCATTTTTATTTAAATGGTGTTGTATCACATTCTAATGTTCAAGTGTATGGATTCAAAAATTTGTATTAAAATTATCAATTTTTATGCAATTCTAAAATTTGTTCGTAAGTTTCATTTTCAATTTTGTCAATCTATTTGCATAAATTGTTGTTGTTGTTGAAAAAAAAAAAAAACGGCAACGTTTGGCAAACGTTGCCGTAAACTTTTGACAACGCTAAAAAAACGTTGCCGTATCTCTCCACTCTACGACAACACCTTGATTTGCAACACACGTCCAAACGTTGCCGTAGGCAGTTTTTGTTGTAGTGTCAGTCTTTAATTGATCTTAGTTAATACAATTTTTTACCAATAACTTCAGCAACGTAAATTTAGTTTTGTTATGAACTTATTTTCTTTCAAACATTTTTTAAAATATTGCAAAACAAAAGTAGCCATATCTGCTACTGCCTTTGAGTTTTATGGTAAAGTTCAGTTTTATTTTTGAACTGTGTATTCCAGAAATTAGACTGTCTCAGCTAAGTTTGGCGAGTTCATTGAGTTGATTAAGTTATGATCTACAGCTGTGTTACACCTTTATTTTATTCATGTCTGTGTTCAAAAATATTTTGAATTATATTTTTCTAAAGTTTGTTCATGGTTTAAAACATTCAATTTGCTGTATTGTGTGCGGAGAATCTAAGAAAGAACACAACACAGTTGAAATGACATGAAGACCAGTTAAAAAATTGGTAGAAGTGATATCAATTTCAAAGAATTGTTTGACGAAAAGGCTAAAGGTTGATTTCATTGCCTTCAAAATTGAGTTCCAAGTTCAGATTCTCTGAAATCTCTTCCTTGAGTACTCCTTCCTCAGACATATGTAATGGAAAAGTCTTACAATAATTGTGTTGTAACTAAACAAGTAAGTAAGCATTCTTTTGAGTTGGGAACTAATCTAGAATTCTTTGTCTCATTTGAGAATATTATGTAGTATTTAGTCATACGTATTACTAGCATGAGGTTTTTGATGTTTAGTTAAACCAGCAAGGATCATCTCAAAGGAAATTCAAACAAATTTGGTAAGGACAACTTTGAAGTATTAAGTGTCGTTGTCGGGATAATGATACTACGAAGGAGTTTGAAACACCAAATCTTGTTCAATATTCAAAATTTTCAACAAACAGTTCTCAATCTAAACCCATTCAATATCCTACTCATTATAATCTAAGGTGATGAGTTCAGTTTCAGCTCTTCTCATATTTATCCTTTCCTGCAATTCAGGTGGAAATGTGCAACTGAGAATTTGAACTCTTAACATAATATTTGTAGAAGTGCTCTCCAAGAGTTCAAACACAAGGGCATCTCCAACGACAGGATTGTTGTCATCAACAAACTTTCTCCAACTGGAATCGAAGCCCTTTGGCCTTCTTTCCCCACATAATTTTACCTCCCATGTTTTGCCAAAGCATCTTATGATTGCTGGGACTGTTGCAGAAGGCAGCATGGAGTCTAATGTGGGTGGAAATATCTGCAAGCATAACGTACACAATTACAATCATATCCTAGTTCAGTGAAAAGAGCGATACTTGGTCATGTACCCCAGATGATTACTACTCCTAAGCTGTTACATTAGCATTGAAACAGTAGATATTTAAGAAAGATAGCAAATTTGTACATTAAACTAGTTTATACAAATATCAAATAATCAACCTGTGCGTTCTTGTAATATGGTAATAAGATGAACCATGAGAACTGTTGGGTTTTGATACCCAATAAATCCGGGCTATGATGTTAAATCGGTATATTAGTTGGATAATATTTCATAGGCCTCGGTCGATGATTGAAATGATATGTTGACACTACAATCGAACCAATCGAATCACGTAACCCACTTGAGCCATTCGAAGTAGCCTAATTGTATTAGTGCTGCTCATGGCCCGACCCGAACGACTTGGATGGCTTTAAGGTGTTAGCCCACTTATTCCCTTTGTTATTGGGCCTTGTTTGTTTGACTTAAAAGCCTAAACCTTAAACCTGTTCTTAACCTATTTAAGTTAGTTGCTAATTACTAGTTTGTGGAAAAAGAGTTGAAACCGCCCCGTTTTGTGAGTTAAGACAAAAAAAAAGGGTTCTTGCCTATTGCTTTGTGCAATTTGAGCTTTGTGCTTGAGAGACCCATTTGTTCTTCTTCTCTACCTAGCCTTAGTGGCGCTTCCCATGGCTGTAATCTTTTCCATCTAGTCCTTTGTGGGTTGAAATCTGGAACAACCGAGTTCGAGTTTGGGATTGATTGGTTGATTGTGGTGTTGATTGTGATTAACTGAGCCCGAAAAATTGGTTTATTGGAGGCACAAATCACAACATATGGTATTAGAGCTTTAGGTGGTGATTTTTCGGCCATAATCAGTCCAGAAATCGAGCAGAAACTGGAAAGAAAAATCTGTCCCGTTTTTGCACAAAAATCGGAACTTCAAAATTGATTTCCGGCCAAACCAAAAATAATTTGGGGAAACGGTGACCACTGGTGGAACGTGAAGGTCGAGGAGCTTCTGGGTCTCCGGCGCGTGGGGATGACGGCCTGCGGTGGCGGCGGCACGTGGGGAGCTCCGGCAAGGCGCGTGCGGGCGCGTGAGGGAGTTTTAGGCAACGGTTTCTATAGGCAGTTTGTTCTACTTGATTTTGTGAACGTATTGATATTTTTGGTTTAGTGTTTCAGGTTATGCAGGAAAAGTTGGACGATTTTGCCCCTGATCGTTCGGAATTCAACTTTGCATTCTATTGGTTGCTGCAAACTTTAGGGCGAATAGTGGTGGCCCTAAAGTGTTGAAATTATATTCCTCGTAATTTACGGACTTAGATAGGTGAGCTCTGGTAAATTGGCTGATCCTCTTTTAATTTTAGCACTAACGCGTCATCGTATGCAGTGACAATAGGATTGAGGTTACCGTGAAGGGGTAACCATTGCTTGTGCTAGAAATTAGGAATTAATTACTCTTAGCTGTTACGTGATTGAAATTTGCTCTTTTGATTAACTACAGCATATTATCGTTTTGTGATATATCGTGTGTGAAACTGTTTTGTTGATATCTCTTTGGTTGCGTTGACTATTCCCTAGAATACCTAGACTTTACCCGTTTGAAAATTCCCTTGATCTAAGATCGAGAATCTTACGAAACCCTGAAAATCTAAAACAGTGTATATTTGTGAACTTAGTTCTGCTTTGTGTGTCTTAATTGTGACTTTGTGTTTTTTGTTTGAAAATGACAACGCACAAATTTGATTTGGGAATTTTTAATGGAAAATGTGATTTTTCTATCTGGCAAGAGAAAATGAGAGGTATTTTGGTTCAACAAAAGGTTTCAAAAGCTATTGATAGGAGTTTTCCCGCTGATTTTTCAAAAGAACAAAAAGAAGAGGCTGATGAAATTGTTTACACCTCTATTATTTTACATCTGTCTGACACTGTCTTGAGAAAAGTTGGAAAACTTGATTCTACAAAAGAACTTTGGAAAAAGTTAGAGGATTTATATTTGCTCAAATCTACTTATAATAAATTGTACTTGCTTGAAAGATTTTTCAGTTTCAAAATGGATTCTTCAAAAGATTTGGATGACAATTTGGATGTATTTAACAAACTTGTTCAAGATATTGTTAACTGTGGTGAGTCGGTGTCTGAAACTTACATAGCTATCATTTTGCTAAATGCTATACCTGATACTTATCGTGAAGTCAAAAATGCTATTAAGTATGGTAGAGACACCTTGATGCCTGAAATTGTCATTGACTCCCTTAGAAGTAAGGATATAGAGATGAGAGTTGAAAAATATGATAATGAAAGCGGTGAGTTGCATATGATGAGGAGTAGAATGAGATTTAAGTAAATGAATTTGGGGAGAGCTCAAGACTGTGGTGATTCGAGTAGTGACTCGAGTGGTGATGGTGGTAAGAAGAAGAACAAGAGATGGGACAAATCGAGTGGTAGAAGGTGTTACGGCTGTGGTAAGTCTGGACACTTCATTAGGGATTGTCCCAAGAAGAAGGATAAGCAGAATGGTAAGATGAGAGGTGATGCGGATTTGCTTATAGGGTCAAGTGATGACCCTAGTGAGGTTTACTGAGCGTAACCCTAGTTACTGCATTTGCATCCGTGTGTAATCCTTTTCTGCATGTGTGTGATTACTTAATTCTGTTGCGTGGTTATATGTTACAGTTTCAAAATGTTTGATATGTGCATTGGCATGTTTTAAGTGATCTTATTACTGTGTGTAATTGTTTGCATGAATTGTGGTTTTTTGTGATGCATTTGCAGTGTGTTGTGTGTCTTTCTATAAGATGGAGTATAGATGCCTAGGGGTACATTGGTTGTACCGTGGGATGTGGAGTATGGCATTTGGATCACGGTGGAGAGGTGATCAAATGTTGGAATCCTTTATCTGTGAAGAGGCCCTGATCAGGTGGACTGCAAGTGAGGCACTTGTATCACTTCTGTTAGGTGGAGACCCATTATCCACGTAGGTTAGAGAAGTGATGTGTTGATAGAGGATTATCCCGAGAGCTTAGGATCTATAGAGACTTACCATTAGACATGTTTGTTTGTTTGTTTGAGTGATTAGTCTAGTGAGTATGGTGGGCGATGATGTAAGATATGTGTTCTCGAGGAGTGAGTAACATGGAATGGGATATGATAAGTGTGGTGAGATCTTTATGAGGTCATTTATGCATTTGTTGTGTATGTGTTGGCCTGTTGATTAACTTGTTAATTTGTTGTTTTGTGTAAACGTGTGTGATAAGATCTCTGTGTTATCCTATATGATATCTCCGTCGCATGTTTTATTTGCTCTTGATTGATTGCTGTGCTTATCTGTTTCTACTTGGGTGTTCTTGACCTTAGCCCCGGTGAGTATGGAACAAGTGTGATATGTGTTTCAGGTGGAGACACGAAGTAAAGTCTGTGATGCCAATTTTATTGGTTACCTTGATTGTGCAAGTGTAAACTGTGTGTTTTGTCTACTTGCAGATTTATTGGGATCAAGGTGGAGATTTGTTGGGTTTTGATACCCAATAAATTCGGGCTATGATGTTAAATCGGTATATTAGTTGGATAATAGTTTATAGGCCTCGACCGATGATTGAAATGATATGTTGACACCATAATCGAACCAATTGAATCACGTAACCCACTTGAGCCATTCGAAGTAGCCTAATTGTATTAGTGCTGCTCATGGTCCGACCCGAACGACTTGGATGGCTTTAAGGTGTTAGCCCACTTATTCCCTTTGTTATTGGGCCCTGTTTGTTTGGCCGCGCCTCCTCCCCTCGTTTCTTGCCTGGCTGTGTATATATATATATACATATGTGATGTTTTTAGCATACAAAATAAAATGTCATTGATATGTTAGTTTATTAATTTATTCATTAATATTGTAAAAACTATATACAAATATATGACATATCATATAAATATAATATCACAACGTCTTTAACAAGAATGTGATTGTATTCATATATCAATATGATGCAGCCACATATATTAATTATAATTAACACTTCAAAATTTGTTTGATACTGAAAATTGGGTAAATATGGAACCAAAAAAAAAAAAAAAAAAACTCAAATGATTTAATAATATAAAAGTCGATCAAAGTCCAATACAAAATAGTTGTTGTTTACGTTTCAACAAAATCATAATTGTCAAAGTTCAATATAATTGCACATATGCCAATGTCTCACCATCTCTCTTAAAAGTAATTATTAAATCATAGTTTAATAAATAATGAAACAACTAAATAAAAACCATAAAATTAGAAATATTAAAAATATAAATCGTTAAGCCAAAGATGAGTCAAGATGGTGAAAAGAAACCCATCATATAGATGTACAGCTAAAGATGGCTGCACAAATTCATAAATATGAATAAAAAAATAATTCATATTTGCATGAATATAATGAGACAATAATCTTGAAATGCGAACCATGCTTAACTAATTGCTGAAGGGAGGAAAGAAAAAACCGGCAACAACTTCACAACACTCATCAATTTATAAGTAGTTTATGTTCATTATTAGGTGGACATTACTAAAAGAATTAAAAAAAATAAAAATAGAGAGAAGAAAGAACAACATTATCTTTTTAGCATAATCAAAAAATTCGTCAAAGACCAAAACAACCATGCTATTTTTTTTTTATTATCTTTTTTATGTAGAAATTGTCTCATGTAAATCATCTTCTCCAAAACTCCAATACCTAGCATGAATACATTCACATACATAAGCATTATCTAAACTATTTTCAAGTTTTGAGAAGCTCTAATTCAAAACAAATTACGTTCATTGAAAACAGCTCTTATCTTTAGCCTATAACAACTTGCTTTAATTGATGACAATTCTAGAATGAAAAAAGTTGATTTTTATAGATATGGTGATCTTAATTATGTTTATTACATAGTGTATATACAAACACAAAGCAGGCCTACATCTCCCCTCTCATTTATTTACATCAATTCCCTTTTTCCATTGGTAGGAAATTAAAAATCGTAGCCTCACTCCATCTTTCTTCATCGTACATTCCCTCTATATAAATTGAAATTTTAAATTCGTTAATGTTGTGTGTGGAAGGTTTAGAACTTCAACACATATTATAATTTTATAACAATTTATTTAGTTTCATATAATGATAAGAATATAGCGAAAAATAATTGAGAACCTAAGAATGAAAATGAGCAAAGATTATAAATGTTTACTGCAGTTATAATGTTATTGTTGGGAGCAAAAGAAGTCCCACATCAGCACGGGTTTATAAGTGTAAGATAATATTTCCATTGGTATGAGGCTTTTTGGGGTAAAGCCCAAAAGCAAATCCATGAGGGCTAAGGCCCAAAGTGGACAATATCATACCAATGTGGAGATATGTGGTGTCCATAAACCCAACAAGTGGTATCAGAGCCCAAGGCCCAAAAACGTAGCCGGAGGAACGCAGTGGAAAGCGTGATGGAGGTCCCCTGATTAGCCTCACGATCTGACTAAAATCATCCGCGTTTGAGGTGCCTTATGTCGAAAGTCTTCCTGACATAAAAAATGTGGTGGTCAGGCGGCGGGTCCCGTTTGGTCGAGGGCGATGGCAATGAGGCGGTACAAGATTATTGGGGGATGGATTATCGTTTGAGCGGAGGCCACAATGATGTGGTCCTTCGTTTGAGGGGATGATTGTTGGGAGCAAAAGAAGTCCCACATCAGCTAGACATGGAAAATATGATGGGTTTATAAGTGTAGGATAATATCTCCATTGGTATGAGGCTCTTTGGGGTAAAGCCCAAAAGCAAATCCATAAGGGCTAATGCCCAAAGCGGACAATATCATACCAATGTGGAGATATGTGGCCTCCATAAATCCAACAGCTATGTAGTTAATAAAAGTTTTAGTGGAAATATAATTATTCTATTATTTGGTATTATGTTTTTATCTAAACTTAAGTATTATGAGAATTTATATGTAACTATCAATTAAGACAACTTTTAAATAAGGTAAATATAACATAAAATAATTCTTTATCAAATTATATAGTAACATTCTGTGTGCATTGATTTTATTACATTAAACATATTATTTAGTTGTTAGGGTATGTGTGGAATATCTAACAAATACTCTAATTTAAAGGCATAAATAAGTGTATAAAATATATTTATCAAACAACACGAAGTGTAGAAAGACACTTAATTTATTGGTCCACATTGACTTGAGAAGTAATATGTTTTGGCATTGCTTGAAAGTCAGTTTTCAATGTTACAAAGTTACCAGACTCTACTACTATCTCTGTGACACAGATTTGAATTACATTGAAATAAGGAATGGCATGAGAAGTGAATAGTTAATATTGTGACAATATGTTCATCAATGTTTGTATATGGTTATAATATATGTGATTTTGTTACATATTTTATTTTCTGAGAATATAGTTTTATGAGTATCAATACTATTTCAAAAGGGGGTTTTATTGCAATGATGCATTTGTAGTTGGAACAATTTATAATTGTTAGTATATTGTGACCGACATACGTTATAATACTTAGAAAAACCCTTGTGACTTTTTGGCTGGTTTGGATAGTGTTAAGTCCAAATTATAATTGACAATTTTCTTATTCAAAATCAAGTCTTGTTGAATTGTATTAGGAGTTTATCGAGTTGTAATCAAAGTCCAAATATGAGTTATTGAATCCTAATTAAAGTCAAAAGAGTTAGGTTGGTAGAATAATCCTCGAAGGAGTCCAAGATGTCCAAAAAGATCACATATAATTATTGGAATGCAATTCAAAGTCTAAAGAGTGTCAAAAAGCCACACAAATTATGTTCTAAATTCCCTTTTCGTAACTTGCAAAGCATTTTTCACATACAGAACATTGGAATTTGGACAAAGCTATTTCTAGAAGAATTGTAGTTTTTTGAATTCCAATGCATTTGGATTCACCTCAATCGGATATCAAGATGAAAATCAATGTTCTAAAATGCGTAATGCGTTGCGATGCGTCGATGTCGAGAATCAAGAATCACAAGCTTAAGTGTGTCAATGCGGAGAATAAGCGTCATAATGCGTTTCGTACTTTTAATATTATTTTAATTATTTTTAAGGTATTAAATATATTTTTAACATATCATTAAAAAAAAATTACCAAAAAAAAAAAAAAAGGAGATTAGGCGGGATAATGCGCTGTCTAGGCGGGATTAGGCGCGCCTAGGCGCGCATTATCCCGCATTTTTTTGACCCAAACGCATTTTTACACGCATGGCCGAATTCGACGCGTTTTAGATCCGCATCGCGCCTAGGCGGCGCATTTTCGCGCATTTTAGAACATGGATGAAAATATTGACAACTTTTCATATACCACTCGCTTGTTGCCGGCCTGGCACTCGACCGACGTGGTTATCCGAAGAATAATAACATTCGATTTTCAAGTTTATTTTGACTCATTATAAATATACACTGTATAAGACGTCCAAAAGTGTGTTGAATCATATTTTTCCATAGAGATGATTCATTTGAAGATCTAAAACATATTCATTGATTCCAAGATTCAACCACCACATATTACTTAATCCATAAATTCTTCCAAAACATATTTTGTTAATCCATCCATTTTGCTTCATATTAAACCTTAGATCAAAATCAAAACACAGAAGATCTTTTGATAAAATACCAAACTACCTAATTCACCAAAGATTAATCGATACTAGATATCGGGAGCTGTTGCAAAAGCATAAATTCAGGAGGCCTAAGGTGAGGCACTAGGAGTTAGGATATGGCGTCAAGAGTATGCAGTCTACGAGAGCTAAGGTATAAACTAGGAGTTGGGGTTCGTTTTGAAAGAGCGCATCTCCAGTAACATCTAGAGAGGTTGCAAGAATTGACATCAGAAGTTCTACGGGGTAGACGGGCCTGGACCGTACTTTAAGTTTGCTTCGATTTGTAGTGGATTATTGAATGACAAAGTGCTCGAAGTTTTTACCCAATTGAGATTTCTCCGTGATCATTTTTTTGTATTTTTTACTGCTTTAATTATTGAGTGTGATATTCAAATTTAGCATAAATTGACTTGATTGACTAACCGTCTACAAACAATTAAAAAGTGACTCGTTGCTTTTAATTATGTAATTCTACACGTGGGTTTAAATAATTTAAAACTTTCGGACATGTTATTATATTATTCTGTAGCATATTGTGATTTCATTATGTCAGGGTTATACAAAAAACTGTGATTTTCTTCTATGACCGAATTATCTAATTGTATGCCTTGGTCGAGATCTTGCACAAATTTTGTATAGTTTTGCTACCTGTTCTCCTTCTCCGCCATTTGCGTTCTTGTGATGCAGCTATCGACAATAGTTGGATAGAGTAACATTTATGAAATCTATTGTTTATCTTACCAGTAGAGTTTCCATATTGTGGTGAAATAAATTTGGTGCATTTCCGTTTCCATATTGTGGTGAAATAAATTAGGTGCATTTCATGGGAAATGATTTGATTTCAATGCCTGATTTGTGGTTTGGAAAATAAAGAGAAATTTAATTCTGAAATATTTTTCGTGATGATTAGGTGGATCATATTTTATGCAAATAGGGGCTAGTTGATGGAGTGGGACTGTCCCCTCCGCTCCATCAACTAGGCCATTAGATTCGAAGCAGATAAGTTGGAGATAGAGTGGAGCTCCCATGGTACAGTATGATACGATATTTTAAGAGTAATTTGGGATTAGGGTTCTATATAAATAACCCATTGTAACCCTATTTGAAGTCAGCGGTATATTTCGTGTCATACAATACATAGGCAAAAATGCAGAACCACTTAAATTTCTGTGTGTCGATATGATCTTATTATTTTTCTTCTTTTTGATATTGCTATTCAATTTTCACACCACTGGTATTGTAGCCAGTCAAATAGTTTCGCGATGGCTGAGGTTTCATCTTCTGCGAAATTTGATAGATCAGGAAATTTCGAATTATGATAGAGGAGGTTGAAGGACTTGCTGGTGCCAGGGGCGGAGTTGGGGGGGGTCCGGGCCCCCATCCATTTTTTTTAAAAAAATTAAATTTTAATTTTTTTTTGTATTCTCCATTTTTTATGGTGTTGGATTAGAACCCCACTAATCGTGCTACATTAATCCTAATTATAGAGCAGAATATCTAGTGGAAATAATTGATAAATTAACAAAGTTATACAACAATGTTATTATACAACGTTATTAAAGTGTGAGAATTTCGAAGGAACGCTTGTAATAAGGTATATGATTTTGCTAAATTAAAGATTGGTACTTTCTTTTACACGTTTCTTGATTTATTTATTTTTGTTAATAATGTATCCAAAAAAAAAAAAATTTCGGGGGCACTGCCCCCGAACCCCCTGTGGCTACCCCACCCTTTCACCTCTGGGACCCCCCTAGTCCAATGGGCTGGCTCCGTCCTTGGCTGGTGCAATAGAGAATTTTAAAGGCATTCAGGAAGAACCTAGGAGAGATGTCCGTGACAGATAAATTGAGTTGGAGGCAAATGATGTATCCACCATTCGACTTTGTTAGGCAGATGATGTGATGGTTTGTGTTATTAGCTTTCTGATATTTATGAGTGAATCAATGTGATCTGAAAGGTTATTTGTGATTTCGTGTATCATTCTTCCTTGTGTACTACTCTATATGAAGTGGTATAATAGACGGGTTTTCTCTTGTGAAAATGCTGCCAAAGAGATGTTAGAAGCTTGAAGTACAACATCTATGATCGTGACTACATGATGCAGATTGAACAATATGCATTGTTGTTGTAACAAAGAGGTATCCAAATCCCCTTAAAATTCAAGCATGAATCATGTTCCACACAGGGGAGAATGATGCAACATACATAGAACTTATCAACCTAAATAGTCTTATTTGTACTTTGAAATAGAATCATATTCTCTAAAGAAAAATCAAAATACTGAAATAAAAATCATAATCTAAGATATTAATTCAAGTTTATTCCGTAGAAAAAAAATCTAAAACTATCTTATAAGGGTTATGCCACTTTGACAGAAAGTGGTTGACAGATTGAGTGACAATGCTAATTGACAAGATGTGATTGGATGAAAAAGCTTACTGTGTTGAAAACACTCTAATGATAAAGTGTCAATGATTATGTCATTTTAGCATGATTCTTCTCATGATACCAAAAAACTAAAACTGCTAAATAATTGATAAGTTCTATGTAGGTTGCATCATTCTCCCCTGTGTGGAAAATATTCATCCTTGAAAGAAGGGATTTAATGAACTAAAAATTTGAGTATTCTCAACTATGTATTCCAAATTCTTGGTACTCAGCATTCACGAATCTTCGATGCTTAGATTTCTGACTTTTATATGTGAATTAACAAGAACTAGAAGGTTGGTCTCATACTATCATACTTTTGTATACATTGCTTTAAATCAGTTGGTGTAAGAGATGGGTCGCTCTTGTGAGCATCCTACCATGGAGATGTCATAGGTGTAAAGTGCAACTGGAGGATGTCCATACTTGTGACTGTACGATACAAATCGAATAAAAATTAGAGCCCTGCTATAGGGCCAGGGTCAATGACCCACTCCAAACAAGTGGCGCCCCCTATTGGAAGGGGGGCTGTCGGTGGGGCCACCAACTGATTTAATACTGTAGTTCATAAATATCTATCATCCCATTCTCACACCACAATTATTGACTAAAGGAGCGAGATTTTAGTGGCACAATGTTTTCTTCATAATCTCAAATACGCTTTCATCTCAGTTTTTCGAAGAGAGGAGATGGAGGTGTTTTGGAGTTGAGATGGACTTTCTCCCCAAGCCGCGAAGAAGGATTCGTCGCGACAGAGGAGGGCTCAAGGCTATACAGCGCGGACCGGACCGTCACCTTTGAAGTCCATCACCCCATTCAATTTCGGCTCAACATTTATCCAAGACTTCCTTGTAAAATAATTGAAATTTTGGAATTTTTGCTTAATTGGGTACTCATTTTTAGTGTGCAGTTCTTCCTTCATCAATTCGATTTTATGTGTGTTTTTGTGAGTTAGATAGTATTGCTGACTAATTGAAAAATTTATGTTTCATAAATTCTGAGTAGGTGATGCAATTTTATATATTTTTATTTATTGCTAATTCGATACTTGTTATATATATTCTTACTTTAAGTATGTTTTGTGAGTTGGATAGTCTTGCAATTAATTAAAATTATTTATGTTTCATAAATTGTGAATAGGTGATATAATTATTTATTTATTTTTTATTTTTGCTAATTCGATACTTGTTTATGAGAGATCGTATTTTTTTAAGCACAATAGTCATAACAATTATTATATATTTTTGGATTGGTTACATTGATATAATATGTTGAATGAACTTAGGCGTATGTAAAACTATAATTAACAAGGGTATATTAGGTATATAGCTAAATATATAAGGGTAAATAAGGTATTCAAATCTCTGTGTGTCTCTCTCTCTGTGAATAGGTGATGCAATTTGTTTTTTTGCTAATTCAATATTTGTTTGTGAGATCATATTATTTTAAGCACAATAGTCATATATATTTTTGGATTAGTTACGTTGATATAATATGTTGAATGAATTTAGGTGTTTAATAAAGCAAGATCATAATATATAGCACAACCACTTAACATATTGAAAGAATAAGTTTGAGGGTGGTTAATCCGTTGTTAGGGACTATTTAGATATTTACTGATTTAGTACATGTTGAACATTTGTGCATAATGTTATTGGCAAACAAGCAGAGAATAGATGGTAACCATCTATTGAAGATTTGATTTCAATTACTTACGAGAAAAAAAAAAAAAAAAAATTGCACTAGTCATGACACGCAAGAAGTTACATACATAGTTCTATGAAGCTAGTCTTAAGTAATAGGCAATATTTATTACCAATATTTAGGAGACAACCTACAAAGATAGGAGGTTGCCTGCAATGTAAAGTGAAAACTACCTTCAAACATCAAAGAAAATATCCCAAAAACGAAAGAAAATAAAAACTTAGAGGTTGAGGCAGTGACAATACAACAATAAGCAATGTTCTGCCTGGTTAAGTCTTTGATACTTAATTTGGGATTTAGACTTTTGATGAGGGTTATTATTCTAGTTGAAGCTCAGAGGTTGAGGCATTCAAACTTTAAGATAACTATTAAGTACTATGAGCAATAAGCATGTAGAGATGTGAATTATTTGTTTAGACCGCGTAATAAAAATCGAAAACTAGTATAAAAGTGTAGAGATGCATTTTTTAGTTAATGCAGCCGTTACATGGATTCTTAGAGGTTTAATACGTTTAACTGAGGTGTATCCAGATTCACATAGAAATATGGAATTGATTTAATTAAATAAAATCAATTTGAAATCGAGGAACATAAATTGAATATGTTAAGAATTCGACTAAGTAAACACAATCAATTGTATAAAATTTGGTGATTGAGATTAATGTGATAACTTGGTGAACTCATGAATCCTAACCCTTAAATAATCATATAAAAAATCACTTTTATTTTTTTAGTATATTTAAATAAAAATTAATAAAAATAAAATAAAACACTTTCTATTTGTTCTAATTAATTGAATCGAAGTTAGGAATAATTTAATCAGCAATTAAATAGTAGTCATCATGAAAATGATTTCTGGACTCTTATGTCCACTTTATTATTTGTTACGATCCGTATACTTGTAGGATATAAAATCGACAATAATATTTAATAGTAATTTTAGTCTTGGCTCAACTAGTTATAACAATGGATCCACATGCAACCCATGTAAAAATTGTCAATTATTTTGGTAGTTTTTGGATTTTAGTATTATATGATAGTTTTAAAAAAAAAATTCCCTTGCACGTGGTAGTTTTTCAATTGATATCCTAGATCAGGATTTTTTTGTCATGGTATTTTTAATTTTCTTTATAGCATAAGATTCTATTTAATTGTATAAATAATTATAAAAACACTCCTTCTTTTTGGAAGATGGGACATAATAAAAGGAAAAACACTCCAAATTCTCAGTATTCTTCAGAATTAACAAGTCTTTCGTTATTACCTTTATCATGACATTTATGAGTGAATCAAAATAACAAGAAGGTTATTCGTGATTTCGTGTATCATTCTTCCTTAGGTACTACTCTATATTAATTGGTATCATGGATGGGTTTGCTCTTGTAAACATGCTGCCAAGGAGTACAACTGGAGGACATGTTCATGACTAAAAGATTAAATTTCAAGGATGAATCTTCTCCACTCAAAGAGAATTACATGGAAATTATCAATTAGTAGGCACTTTTAGGATTTTAGATATAATTTTTGTTTCAGTATTTAAAATTTTCTTTATAGAATATGATTCTATTTCAAAGTATAAGTAAGACTATTCGGGTCTCTTGGACGAAGGAATTTAATGAAAATAAAAATTGAGTATTCTCAATTATGTATTCCAAATTCTCGGTATTTAAAATCTCAACTGCAATTGGATGATAAAATTGTTGAAAAATACTTGAGTTCATGGGCTTAGTGAGTGGAGAATATAAAAAATAGTTATACTTTCTTATTTATACATATTTATTGTTATTCAAGTTCATGTCACTTAATAATATTTCAAAGTATAACATTCCATAATAATAGTATATCTTGTGAGACATCCAAAAACATGGTATATCGCATTAATTTCAAGTAAGTAATCCTACCATATAAAAAGTATAGCCACAACATGAAATCTGTACTACATTCTCATTACTTCTCAATATACTTGAAAATCTCACCAAAAATAAACCCTTTAACCAGGGGCGGAGCCAGCCCATTGGACTAAGGGGGTCCCATAGGTGAAAGGGTGGGGGGGCCACGGGGAATTTTTTTTTTTTTTTGTATATATTATTAACAAAAAAAATAAATCAAGAAACGTGTAAAAGAAAGTACCAATCTTTAATTTAGCAAAATCATACTTTATTATAAGTGTTCCTTCGAAATTCTCACACTTTAATAACGTTGTATAACAATATTGTTGTATAACTTTGTTTATTTATCAATTATTTTCACTAGATATTATGCTCTATAATTAGGATTAATGTAGCACGATTAGTGGGGTTCTAATCCAACACCATAAAAAATGGAGAATACAAAAAAAAAAAAAATTAAAAATTAATTTTTTAAAAAAATGGGGGGAGGGGGGGTGTCCCCAGGGACTATTCACCCTACATATGGACCTATAACCTCTTAGTGCACAGAAGTAGGTTCCAAAGACCTCTAATAACACATGTTAGTACATGACCAAGACCTCTCAGTGAATTAGATGTACAAGATCACGATCCTTTAGTGCACCGTAGAACAAGATCAACACTCAATCTACTACAATAGATAAGAATTACCTTATTTATATATAAATCAATTATCAAAATATAAACATTACTCCTTACCTAAAACTCTAAAATAGTCATGGTAACAACATTCCCATAAAAGAAAGATCTTATCGTAAAAGGTATACAATTATCATAAAAGATATCCTAAGTTATTAGAAGTCCAATCTTATCATGAAAGATACATCAAAAGATATCCAAGATGATGTCCATCTTATCATAAAAGACATCTTAGATTTGTTAGAAGTCTAATATAAGAAGACATAATTTTAATTTAGCAAATCCTTATATTTTCCTTCTAAACAAATTAAAAATATCTAGGAAGGCATCAGATTTATTCTGCATGAGCTGTATATGTATAACAAGAAATTAGATCCTACTATATGAGGAAAAATAATAAGTTTGCAGTTCAAATATTATACGGGGATTTGTACCTTCCAAGTCAGTCACGAGTCACTACCGAAAAAAAACTGTTTAACTTTTTTCTCACGATTTTGACAAGTTATTTTTCAATTTATGACAATCAAAAATCAACAATACATTAAGCAAGGCAATAAATAAAATTTATAAAAATGTGACATATTTTTCCAACACAAAGATCTAACCAAATTCTTCTTTCAAATATAATTAGCCTTGCAATTTCTCAAATTTCCTATGTTCAAGTGAGTACTTAAATAGCAATTCTTATGCACAAACATGGCTGAATTATAACCAGCGCCTGTTTTTTACTTTTACTTATCATTCTTACAAACACTAAAATTTCTTTATCCTATTTCTCTTTATTATTTAAAATATAAGTATTACACTTTCTTATGCTTACATCTTTTACCAATTTTTGTTATGCTTTATAGTTTATTCTATATTATATTTCTATATAAGTACTAAATTTTTTCGTTTAGATATTCTAAATAACGTATCCATATCCCTATAATTTTTGCAGTGTTTGGAGCGCTTCAAACACAACTCATTAATTGTATCAGAGCATTTCACCATTCTTAATAATCATATAAAATTGCAAGAAATTCTTTATATCTCCAAAAGACTCTCTAAATATAAAATACTCTTTATTTTGGAGGGTTAATGCTTAAAAATGAGTTCCACGAGAGCCAAACTCAGTTTCTATTCTTAATGTATAATGATTGTATTTAATAAATTACATATTTTAATACTCTAATTTTTAAATTATTCAAAACACGTTTAAATTGATTGGACAATGAACATATAAAAAATTATGTTAAATAGAATATAAAGAGAAATTAATAAATGTTTCTTGAAAAAAAAAAAAAAAAGAGCAAAATAAGGAGCTTGTTGGAGTGTAAGACGCTCTTCATAAATAAAAAGTCCCTTGGAGATGTTCTACTAAAGTGGTTTCTTATTTTAAAACTCATTTGTGGAGGACTAATATTGTTATTCACAAGTATGTCATTACATGTATGCACTCGAAAAATGACAAAATCGTCATTAAAAATAGGAAGCAATAGATGAAACTACCTATCAGTCACATCATTACAATTTTGTAAGTGCTATATCTATTACTACCTATGATGAACAAAAGTATCATAAATGGTATTAAATAGTGCATTCCTGTACTATAGTCAACTCTGCATTCTTTTTTTAGTCAAGACAATTGCAATTTACTAGAGCGTTTCCCTCATGTACATAATGTCCAAAACATTTCATCATTAGCTGATGGAAAAACCCTAATCTCATGCACCCAATTAAACCAACAAATCATGTTGCGCACGATCCTCCACTAGCTTATAATATATTGAAAGTCACAAGTAATGAGAATCATTATAATATTGACATCCAACACATATTTAAAATGTTATTTGTTTAATTTACATGACTGTTAAATGCATTTTATATAATTCTTTCATCATTTAAAAGCCATTAATCTCATCTTTAATTGTAGAATAGTTAGGTTGCCTGTCCAAATTCCTTTCTATTGTAGGAATTTCCAAAAGTTTGGGCAGATTAATAACAGTACCAAGAAATGAAGACTTTCTCTCTTTCAATCTTTTATTGTATACCAAAAGAAACCTCTACGGTACCATCAAAAGTTTCTCTCCAATTCATTTTCTCAGTTCCACTCAAAAAGATAAAAATGATAAGAGAGAAAAAAATTTTCCACGTGCCTATGAAACGAAAATTCTTGTTTTAACGGAAAATTTAACGAAATTTGTTATTTTAACGGAAAATCTATTTTCACCATTAGTTTTATTGTTTCTATTAAATAACAATTAGGGAACAATACATAAATCCTATATATTAAAATTACATTTCAAAACTAACAAACTTTTTAAATTATTTCAAAATTCAGGTGTTAATTCCAATTAAATATATAATTAATTATCCATACCCCACCCCCACACAGCCACGCCACCCCCACCCCACGTCACCCACCCCACCCCACCCCACCCAACCCACAATTTTTTTTTTTTCAGAAAATTCAAATCTGAAATTCACAACCACCCGGACCCACCCCACCCCACCCCGCGTTACCCCACCCACACCCACACCCACACATTTTTTTTTTTTTTCAAAAATTTAAATCTGAAATTCACACTCACCCGGACCCACCTCACCTTACATTCCAAAAAATTTCCAAATATAAAAAACGAGAAATCACACCCTCAACCCAGAATTTGTCACAATCAGTCACAACAGGTCACAATTAACATAGAATTGGTCACAACCAGTCACAATCGATCACAATTAAGTACGGAGACATATGCAATGTCTCCGTTAACAATCAGTCGAAATTACTGTTGATTGGTCTTCCAGTCTGAGAATCTCATCCACAATAAAACTATAAAAGATGATTTTCTTTGTTTCTTAGATGTTGTTTTTCAGGAAATAATGGGTGGGTGTGGACTGACTCAAATGGCTGCATTTGGTCGAGTTGGCACTTTTACCTGATAGAAGACTTTTTATTTGCTATCTACTTTGACAATTTGGAACAGTTGTAAGGAGTTATAGTTATCTCATTTTTCTTTTACTTGCTTGCCAACAAGAGTGCATAATCAAGCCGCTGACATGTGTCATCCGTGACTAACTGTGACCAAATGTGTATTCAATGTGACTAACTGTGACCAATTTTGTGCTGATTGCGATTGATTGTGACTTATCATATTCAAGTCACATTCGGTCACAACAAGTCACAGTACACACAAATTTGGGGTCACAAATGGTCACCACAAACAAATCCCATTAAAAGATACTTAGAATTAATTCAACGAAATAAACACCTGTCAATAATAACATAGCTTTATGTTTTTGTAAGAGTTGATAATCATTATTTCGTTTTCAACACTACAATTGTTACAAAATAATGTTGCAGATTGTTAAATGTAAATTTTAGTACTGTGTACCACCACACCTAAAAGGTTGAGGCACACGGGAGTTAGGGTTGGCAGAACAAATTGTCGTCCCTACGCGGTAAACTCTTTGGCATTTATTTCAAATCGAATGGTTTCTACATCAAAATGCAACCAAGGACATGTTGGCCTGGCTGGTAAAAGGTGTAGATAGAAACTTTGAATTACAAAGAAAAGGAAATGGAAACAGAACTTCCATTTGTTTTGAACTCATAATACTAAATTAATTGGATATTCCTTATCTCCCATAAGAAGGTAATGTGTACCTTCTTGAATAACCATTAGACCATTTTCATCAGCAGAACTAAAATGCTTACGTGGACTAAGAACAAACTCAATTTCTGCATTCTTTCCTGCAACTCACACTCTTGAATCCGGTCAACTTCTTCATTGGATTTCCATTTCTGAGTCCGTCCCACTTTATGAACAATAACACGGGATGTTTGCCGTCTATTTCCCCATGATTATCAACTCTTACAATAACAGAAAGCTTCATGTTGTCGCCACAACGCTGCGATCTCAACTTCTCCTCCAAGCACGTGCCCTTTAACGCCGACACACCTTCTCCTCCAAGTACATCGACTGAGTCCTATTTTCTCTGGCATCTTCACCGGTGGTGGGGGCGAGGAGGTTGAGTTGCAGGCGGCAATAATTGGGTAGAGGGAGAAGAGAGAGAAGAGGGGGGAGAGAGAGAAATGAATTGGGGGTGTTGGGATTGAAAATTAGGGTTGGGGTGGTGGACGGTGGGTACTGGGTTATAACAAATATTTATTAACAATTTTATTAAATTTATATTACCACCTGAATTTTGAAATTTAAACTTCACCTTCCTTATTTTTGAATTGTAAACTTGAAAAGAAGGGATTTAGGTAATTTTCTCTAACAATTAACCATAACCATTGATGTTGTGTCTGTTGGAATTCCATTATTTAATAATAAATGAATGGAAAATGCAAAATGTTTTGTACTACTCAATGTTGTCAAAGCCGGCCCGGCCGGCCTGTTCGACCTGTGAAACCGGGAACCGGACTCAAAATCGGGCCAAAACATTTAAGTTTACAAAATCGGTTAAAACTCATCGAAATCGGTTAACTTTGATTATTTACAAAACTGGTTAAAACCCGTCGAACCGGCCAATTCAACCGTGACCCGGAGAACCAGTCACGGTTTTGACGGGTTTTCAAGATTTTTTTTTTTTCAGTTTAAAATTTTTTAACTCCATTATTGGGCTTCAAAATTTACAATTCTAAGGCCCATAGATAAGTATTAGATGTCATGCTCATTTTATAGATACACTTATCTCCAAAGGTTTCATAAATTTACAATGTGGGATTGTGCATATATGCTCTTAACTCCAATAGTTTTATAAACTTCTAATGTGGGATAGTGACAAAAAATATATATTAAAATGCTCATCAAAATCATTGTTAAATGTATGTCTAATTGAATTACAACTAATTAAATTGTAATATTCACTTTCATTCTTTTATTTATTTAATTTTCAAATTTAACTTAAATTGCACTTGATTATTAATATATTAATGTTAGATATTATTTTCTATAAGTTTAAAATATTTTAATTTAACAAAGCAAACTATTTTAACATATTTATTTTTAATTTTTAGTGTTGGGACTAATTGTAGGATAATGAATCTAATTAGTAAAGATAGATTTACTTTGAATTATTTTTATGTATTTATTGCACTCGGTTAGACTCCAATTGAATTTCCATGGATTTCACGTCGGAATCATTGTCAATTGTGAACCAAAACCATTCATCTCCATTTTCAGATATCGAAATTATCAAATCCGCAGACTTTTCGTATAAATCCTATGATTAATGCTCATGTTTAGTTCTTTAATTAATAAAAAAAATTAAAATTCTTCTAACACTAATTAGCAATATTATAGTATTATATTAAATGTTTAGTAAGTATTATTTTTAAATATTAAATGATTTTATGATATAGTAAAAAATCTATTTTTTTATAATATAGAAAAAAACTATTTTTTAAAATAAAAATATATTTAATATCTTAAAAATAATTAAAATAATATTAAAAATATGAAACGCATTATGACGCTTATTCTTCGCATTGCCATGCCTAAACTTGTGATTCTTGATTCTCAACATCGACGTCTCGCAATGCATTACGCCTTTTAGAACATTATTAATAAATGAATGTGAAATGCAAAAGGCTTTGTACTACTACATTTTAGTCACTAGAAAAAAAATGAAACCCAAAAAATAAAATGGATGTGGAGATTATCAATTTAAAAATGCAAATAATTTATTTGATAAGGTACATTGAGTTAGTTTCGAGAAATAGTCTATTTTGTTGGAGTAAGATGTAATTCTAATGCTTGGACTCGTGTTCTGATTCTCATGTTTTGAATGTTTTACCTTTTTAATTTTGTGCATTTCAAAGATAGCCACTTGAAAAAAATAAAAAATAAAAAATCATAAACTATTGGTGTGACATTCATCTAGCTTTCAAGTATATTATAATGTATCATTGATTTAAAGGAGCTTCATTTATTATTCATGGAATTTTTTTGTTTGTCCTTAAAGAATGTGGGAGGGTCGTCTTACACAGTGGTTGATAATACATATGATCCGCTCATAGTGGGATGCATATGATCCTCTCATAGTGGGCGCAATCGATGTTCGCGTACAGTTGCACTTTAGCTTAGGGTTTTCTTCATTTTCTTTCTCATTGACCAATTTCTTTTTGTATATATCTAATGTTAAAAGACTTGAAGGATTGTTGATGTTATATTTGTGATTTATTGAAGCAGATTACTTACTATAAGCGGCAAAGTTCTATGTAGGTTTGAGCATTTTAATCGGAATCAAACCACCCAAATCGAAATCGAAGATTCTCAAAAAAAAAAAAAAAAAAAAACTAGGAACTATAATCGAAACTGATAACCGATTGAGTTCGGTCCGTGGGGTACTCAAATGTAACATATTTTTTATTTAAAATTTATAAGCTTGGTAAAAGAAAATACAAAATCTAAAAACTCTAATTTGAGTATTAATTAATTGAAAACTCTAGACTTTAATTCTAAAAAATAAGGTTGGCTCCTACTTTTTTTTGTCTCTCACGCACATCAGGTTGTTGCATTTCAGATGTCAGTACATGTTAATCTTTGCAATTTGGACTTTTTATGAATCAAAAAGTTAAAGTTAGATTGTAGTGTGAGTTAATTAATTGAAGCGTTCATTTTTTACAATTCAAACTTTTTACTTTCTTACATTGTAGATTTTTTTAATTTTTTATAATGTGTGACAATTGAACATGATATATTTACAACTTGAGATGTGGTGTACATTTTTTGTTATCTTAAGTTCGTGATTCTCTTTTGAAATATATATATATTTTATTTTTATTCAAGGATAGATAGTTTAATATGTGAACTATAATTTCTTGATATTATATAGTTAAGTATCTAATTAATTTTTTTTTTATGTCATTTCGATTTGTGAGAGAATTTTAAGCATGCCTCACTTATGGATCGAATAAAATTTATTAAGAAAAAATATTTTCTTCTCAAAGTGTAATTTAATTTTAGATGTTTAATTTACTCCTCTTTTCGTGGTTTTTAGCATCCACTATTTTACTTCCAGAAGATTTCTTAGCTTAATTTTCTTCCTTGCACAAATATTGTTCAGCTGTAACATTTTAGGTATATGTACTGAAAATGCTTATATGAGAATATTTATGACATGTATATAAAGAATGTTATGGGTATAATCGAACCTGAACCAAAATCGACGATTCAGGTTTGGTTCCAATAATTATAAGGATTTGAATGGTTCCACTTAAAAAATATTCGAAATATAATTGGTGGTTTTGGATATTGAAATACCCGAACTGACTCACCCGATGCCAAAACCTAAGTTCTATGTCTTATATAAATTTTGATTCTCCTTTTTTTTTTATAATACATTATTTACTTTTCTTTTTAACCACACATTCGACAATAAAATAATATTACATACAAATTCTCCATAAATTTTTTCCTTATTTTTTAATTACAAATTCTCCATAAATCTATTATTTTCAAATGTATTCTTAACATTTTGATGGAGCTCAAAAAGGTCTTAAATGTATGAGTCTTGTGGTATATGGTATGTCGGAACACACATGGCAGACAAAGAGGAGTCATGGGCTTCACGTGGCCCCCAATTTTTTTTTTATAAAGTCCTATTTTGTATGGATTCAAACCTAAATTTTAATTTAAGTAAAAAATAATAATTAATTTTAATAACATATTTCATAAGATTCACAACTTTTCAATTTTTATCAAATATTACTAAGCCCATGTTTGGTACATATTAAAATTTTTATTTTCATTTTTCTACTCATTTTCAATCACACATTCTTCGATAAAATAATATTTTTCATCGCATCAATAACTGTTCCTTCTTTTTCAATCACACATTCTCCATCAATCTATTATTTCAGAATACATTCTTTCAAAATAATGTGTCTCAAACACTCCCTAAAAATCTAATTTCAATCCCCATTAAACAAGGACAAAATTACATAGATTTGAATTTTTTTTTCTCTCTCGACTATTTCCTTTTATAAAAATATTAATCCTTCTAATTTTTCAAGTGCTGGATATAAATCTTAAATAGCATTTAAATTAGATTGTAGAACTTTCTATTCAATAGCTATATTATGGTTTAAGTGTATTTTACAAAAATTAACATTTTTAGAAGATATAAAAATAAAATAAAATAAATGTGAAACACTTCTGAGTAAAATATATATCACTATTTATAAGACCGACTAGGATTACACACTTAACTATGGCAATACAACACTGAAACACAAACTACAATACAACTTAACCAACACAAGTTATTTCATTTGTATATTGAATCATTCAGATAGGACAAGGCCGGCTTAGAAGCATCCCACAGCCCCACTTCAGTCTGTTTCTTCAATCTCTGGACGAACCTGGTCCTGCAAAGTATAATATGCACCAGTCCTTAGCCGTTATTCTTTTTAGTTTTTAGCATGTTATCAGAACTGAAAGAAAATTCTTCTTCCTTTTTTTTTTTTTTTTTTTTTTTTTTTAATTTACCTGAGGGCGTTTGTCCTCGCTTAAATTCACAGTCCTCAGCCTCAGTTCTCCTCTGCTAGTTGTCAGTTCATCCAATATCTCAGCATCACAAATATTCTCTTGAGTCCCCTCATTTTCCTAATTATATCCCAGTTAACAAGTCATTTTTGATGCAGATTCAGTCACACAAATTATGGCTATTTTCTCGTGGTCGTAAGCATTAAACTTCACTGAGACGAATTGTGTAAATTTATGTATCATTTTCAAAATGTTTGTTGACACGGACGAAGTCAGGGAAAACCTCCGAAATTATTTTCATATTGAACCTTGGACATATAAGAGTTCCAAATCGAATCATCTCGAATGAATTCAAGAACATATTTGAAAAATTATGCCCCCCATTCGGAATGGTTTGTGGGTTCCGACGTAGTTTCAGCATTCAATGTGTATTCCAGAATAATCTCATTTTTCAATTATTCAACCATTTTCTAATTTTCGAAGAATGAGGGGCAAAGGGATAGATTGAGAAAGTAGTAATAATTTCAAGAACATAATATAAGTGTCACTGAAAATATTGATGTATAAGCGTAGGTATACCCGAAAGGAAAGAGTTGGAGAACGTTGTAGGGCGCCAGTAATTTCCTCGTATTCTGCTGCGTCGAGCTTACAGAGGTGGTCATGAGAAGGAAACAGCTTGGGGAGGATATGTTGTCTTATGCTTATGAGAAGGAAAAAAAGCAATGGGAAGAGAATTCCAGCTATTGGGATCCAAGCCACTCCAAAGCATAAAACTAAATAAACTATCTGAAATAGTGTGAAGATTGCAATATATTTGAATGGTACTGACTCCACAAATGAAGCATGGACTCTCTCAAGAACCCTGCCAAAATAATCAAACACCCCAATAGTATTAAAATAAGATAAAAATTAATTCACATTTGCTATCCACTATAGAAACTAAAATTTTGTGGGTCGAATTCAACAAGTTGTATAAATTAGAAAGTACTTGTAACGTCGGCTTGGGGCAACAAAGAGGAGCAAAATCCTATCCCAGAATTGAATGCCAGGGAGGCTGTCAATAGCCATATACGCAAAATAGCCAGAAAGAACTGATGTTGGTATCAACTTAATCACAGGAACGGCACACAATGAGACTGCAACAAGAAGTGATTGCAACAGATTGCTCACTCTCTGCTCATTAACGCGAACTGGCAAGTATTCATCAATATGTTTTTCAGGGTCAAATCTCTCCGTCGTTTTTTCTGCGTCGTTTTCACTTTTCATTACTGCCTCTTTCAAGTTTTCCAGCTCTTTAACCACAGTTGTCTGCAGTAGGAAACTTTAATATCATTTTCAAAGATTATAAACAGTAACTTCATACATAGTTGATTCTGAAATACATGCAAGTAGAGACTTACATTAACCGGAGGTTTGTCTATCTCTATGAAAACAGCTTGCATCTCGCCATAGATTTCAGTACCGGTAGCTTTGCGTTTTATGCCCTCCTTAGCACGTTCTACCATCTTCCTTCGTATCAACTGCTAATCCAAGTGGGCTTTTAGGATTTGAAATGACAACATTATCTACTTAAAAGAGACATTAACCTGTGTTTTAAGAACTGCTAGGCTTTTAGTGTGCATTGGAGACTGGGGCAAGACTCCATTTGAAGGAGGCAATCCAATTAATCCACAGAGCAAAGTCTGATAACATTATAACAATGCAATTACTTATCAAACTCAAATCAGTCTAAATTGGAATAAAGGGAATCACTGAAACTATGGCATACCATAAATCCAAGCAATAAGATGTCATAATGATAGGCAGAGGGGCTCTTGAGATTGAACTCCTTTTGTTGTGCCAACTGTGAAGCAACACTGTGATCGAAAAAATAAAGTCCAGCTATCATCACAGCCGGAACAGTGGCGGAGAAGATATAGATTGGAGGAACCTTCACCATATCCTGCAGATTTAGCATGTGGAAGTGACTGCTAAATTAATACTACTTTAAATGCTGAACTGGTTCGAACAGTGCAGAGGTATACAGTTACTGATACAACATCCTATCTCCCATCTATGTATAAAATGTAACATATGTTTACTATTTGGTGTACCTTGATTACAGTCCAGTGGTATACAGATACAGATTCCCAAGGAAGGGGAATCAGAGGCCTTCGTGGAACGCCTGATGGGACATTCTCTGGTGTGGCAAATGACGTTGCTGTCCATACTAAGACCATCAAGGGCACTCCATAGTCTGCAATGAAGCCTCTGAGCCAACCTGTTTCAAAAATGGTTGACATTTCGAATTCCATATTTATTCTGTTTTAACTGAAATCAATGAATGACTTTGCATTACAAACCTGTGCCATAACACCACGACCTGGCTCTTCTGCTTTTTAAGGAGGTGTAGAGAAGTCCAAATGAAAATATAACTCCAAGTAAACCATTTGTATAAAGCCATTGGAACTGGTACTGCTCTGAATTTGAGTCCCCGGATTTTGGAATTTTGAACTCGCTAACAATTCCCTATCAAATTAATCAAACCCGAATAGAATTAAAAATCATCCCATGAGATTTTCAAAATCTGACTATCCCGGAATAACGCATTTTTAGTACCCTAGTTGCCTCCTGAATGAAAAGAACAGCAATCAACATGCCAAAAGTTTCCCCTGCAATTCTTGTAAATTTATTTATGATGTCACAAGCATTGAATATTGCAAGAAGACACAAGAATAAAGCTGTCCACACACAAACCCTGCAACAAAAAGAGAGGGAAAAAAAACCTCATTGTAATATCAAGATTAAAAAATCTTCCAAAGCAATAATTAGCATATCAAAAGAAAACTATATACCATCCAGCCCAAGCCACATAGAGATTTTGTCCCAAGTCTTCCCTTCCTTTGGCAAATTTGTAGAGATAAGAGTACATTATGATAGTTGGTTCTGCAACTCCTAATATCAACAGAGGTTGACCACCAAATATAGAGTGTATTATACCACAAATTGCAGTTGATGCCAAAGTTTGTACTGTGCTTAGGCTCCCGTCTGCAATACAAAGCAATAAATCAGTACAAAAAATGTAATCCCTCATAAACAGAAAAATTGTTTTGTGAGATCAAAACCATTAACCACTTTGGCAGCTGATCACAAGCAAAAACTCAAGTTAAAGTGTACCGGTATCTCTGCTTATTTGCTCTCCAAATGCAATCACAGGAAGAGCTGAGGCAAAAAAGATGTATGTTGTTGGAGCCAGTATTCTGGTACATAAGGAAACAGGAGTTTGTTAGATTTTCCATCTCAGGAACTCTTGTTATAATTTCATTTTTTTCTGTTCCTTCATTCTAAACATCTTTGCATTAGGAGAGATGATGTACCCGAATCCTGAACGAATTCCAGCCTTCCAATCTTTCTTATAACAAGATAGTCTGCCTCGAATATCCTTTTCGATACCTCTGAATGGAGCTTTGATATTCTCCATTGCTGATAGTCAAGAACAGGGGAAGATAAATTATTCATCTTCTCATGGATTTTTAACAGAGAAAAGGACATCATTTCCATTCTTCATAACTCATAGAAATTGCCAAGAATTGTAACTCTATGAAACCAAGGAACGGAACTTTTTCAAAGAAGAAAAGCTATTGAAAATTTACCTCGTCAACTGTCACTCCCCAGTCTTTCTGTGTTTTCTTTCGTCACGAAATGTATCATGTGCCAGAGGTTGACTCTAATGGTGATATTGACAAACCTCCATGTGTGCCTTTTAAAGACTTATGGGATTCAGTGAGAACTTATTCAAACAAGTGAAAGAAACAAAATAAAATGAGTCCAAACCATTAAAATATCAATTATGTTACATAGTATTACACAAATGAATATTCAGGACGTGGGATAGTCGTCTTCTAGCTGTCATTGTAACCAAGGAGAGTGTCCTCAATTAAGATTAAATCCTAATGAATTTTGTGGATTTGAATATATTTTCACAAATTCCATAAGAATCTCATCAAGTATGGTAAAATTTCAAAAAAAATAAAAATAAAAATGGGTTATATGTATTTTTAAGTTTGTAATTCATCAAAGTGTTTTCAAAACTCTCTATTAATGAAAATCTTCATAAATCCACTAGTTATTAAATACCTAAATTTAAAAAAAAAAATCATTGAATTTCATTAAAATCTCAATTGGGGACATCCAAATTTTAATTAATTCCATTAAAATCACAATTAAATTTCGAAAGATTTTTAAATCCATCACAATCTTAATTGAGGACCCCCAAATTCCAAGGTGAACGTGGATATACTTGCGTCTTCGGTAACCAGAGATGGAGATAGGGGGCAGGGGGGCGACTGCCCCCAACATTGTCCACTAGTCTATTATTCCTAGTTAAATTGTAATGAATTTTTTAGTTTCGCCTCCGCAAAAATTTTGATTCGTCCCTGCAAAATTTTGAATTTTTTTTTTTCATTAATAAATATTAATCCAATAACTTACACTTTAAAATTCAACCATACAAAAATCTTAAACCTAAACAAAAGATCCAATAGTTACTTAAATAAATAAATAGCTCAAATCCAATCCAAAAGCAAAGAACCCATTTATGAATCAATTACCTAAAAACATACCCATAGGCCATAGCTCACAAAATGTAATTCCGACTATAGACGCCCCTCATTCTTCCTCAAATCTCTTCTCTTCTCTGCGCGATAGCGACTACACTGCGACTCCATCTTCGCTGCTCCACCAACGCCCAACACCCATCGCACACCACCCCTGCCCCCTTTTCTGCGCGTCGACCAGTCCGCTTGGACAGTTCATCCAGACTCCAGCACCAGCAGTCCAGTAGGTTAGTTTTCTTTGCTTGAGTTAATTTGTGTTTATTTGAGTAATTGAGTTCATTTTTGTGTTAGTTTGTGTTAGTTTTCTTTGTTTGAGTTAGTTTGAGTTGATTTTTGTGTTAGTTTGTGTTAGGTTTCAATTTGTATAGTGTTAGACACATAGATGGACATATTGTTTTTATATCGACAAATTGATTGTCTTTTTGGTCAGTTAATCTAACTTGCCTATTTTGGTACTCAAAATCGTCGTTTTCAATCCTCTTTGTTAAAAAAAATTCGGGGCCCCCCTCCACCCCCGTATTTGCACCTCCGCAAGATTGAAATCCTGGCTATGTCCCTATCGGCAGCATAATATCAGCTCTTATGGTCTTTGCATGAATGCCATCTACATTGAACCCCGTCCTTTTGTCGAACAACACACAAGTTCATGGGAAGATGACGAACTCCCATAGGTTCAATATGAGAGGCTCGATGCCTTGAATATTTAGCTTATGTCTTCAACAATTTGGGGTAATGGATCTATTTGACAAGGAAGCAACCTTCTCAATCTATAGCCTTCATTATCGTGGAAAATCTAGGAGAATAACATCTGCTAAAGTAATTTAGTTTCGGAAAGAAAACAATGTCATAAGAACAATGTTGTCAAAACTGGTCCGACTGATTCGATCGATTGAACCAAGAACTGGACCCAATCCTAGCTAATTGTGTTTGGTTAATCAATTATAAAAAGTTCAAAATCCACTGAATCGGTGAACTAGTGGCGATTTTGCGATTTTACCAATTTTAATTTATAAAATTTTAACTTTATGAATGGGTCTCATGCATTTACAAACAAAACCAAGCCAAATCATGCCCCAATTAACCGATTATTAAAAAAATTATTCAAACACACTAAATGGCCGGTTTAATCGTAAATTGGTGAGTCGACGGCAATTTTGCGATTTTGCCAATTTTGTCAATTTTAATGTAAAAATTTTTAACTTCGTGAATGGACCTCATACACTACAATCAAAGGCCTATAGAGGAATATTAAATGGCATACTCCTTTTACAGATGCACTTCTCTCAAATGTTTCATATGGTATAGCAAAAAAAGAAAAATGTTAAAATATTTATCAAAATCATTTTCCAAATGTATGTCTAATTGACTAATTTGATTTTGAATCCCAACTAACTAAAATGTTGTATCCATATCCATCTTTTCATTTATTTAAGGCTAATTAGCACAAAACGTCCACACATTTCTATGTTTTTGTGCAAAACATCCATACATATCGATTTTTGGCTACTTCTCCTTTACTTTCACATTTCATTGCAGAAAAAGTCATTCCGTCCACCCACGTCAAATACTCCGTTAACTCAACAAAAAATGTATTTTTTTTCTATTAAAAAACCAAGGGTAATATAGTCTTATCCAATTTTTCCACTATTGCCCTCTTCTCGCCTTCAATGTGAACTATTCAAAACTAACAGTCATGAAAATAATTCCATTAAATAAATAAGAACTGGCATAAAGAACACTATATTTCACCTTGAGAAGAACGATGACTATCATAATGCTAGATTATTCATAAAATTTGGAATGGTAGATGAAGAGATTGAATATGTGGTGGTATAAGGGATAAAAAGAGAAGAACAATGGAAAATGTGATGCTGTAAATAACACATCATATTTCAATAGTGAATGGCCCATCACATATGAATGGAGAAGATGGACATGTTCTTTTCTTTTCTTTTTAGAACGAAATTGAACTTGTGATAATTATCCCTACCTATTAACACGTTTTGCATGTAACAACCCAACCTTGTAATATACTATGAATGCTTCTTAAATCATAGGAGTCTCGAAAGTCAATATTCGAATCCAAAACCTGCTGCTCATCTGATATACCAAATCCAAAATCTAAGTTAACCCTTAGACTCCCAATTTCAGCAGTAGCTACAGGCTCCTGCTCCATGTCATAATAAGATTCCACCAATGCTTCAACTTTCTCTCCCCCTCTTTGTTCTTCATTATGAGCTTCAACCACAACTTTACCCCCCTACCGCACTCATGTCACCCACATTTGTATTTTTGTCATAATGATATTGTAAGCTTTCCTCGTACTGTAACCACCACTCTTAGCATTGTCCTCAGAAAATTGATATGACCAATTAACTTCAGGTTTCCCTGCTCTTCAACAGATGGTACATAACAACTTCAAATATTTGGTCTTCATCAACTTCATATACATGCAATGAAATTGCATATGATTGCATTGGGGCTACGACATATATCTTTACTACTAAATGCCCTTTTGTATCCCTTATTGGACAGTTTGAAATCTTATTTTTTATGTGACAATTTGAATTTGAATAAAGTTGGTCCATGTTATGTATGTCCTCTTGCCAAAGAACGAAGATTGTCTTTTGATTGTAATAATAATCTATCGAGCAGTCCTTTTAACATGGTGCATTGTGATATATGGGGGCCCTACCATATCGAATCTTACACAAGACACAAGTATTTCCTAACCTTAGTGGATGATTGTTCCAGATTCACTTGGGTATACTTATTGAAAAATAAATTTGATGCAACCTTGGTCATTCCAAGATTTTTTAATATGGTAGAAACTCAATTCGAGAAAAAATAAAGGTGTTTAGATCAGATAATGCACGGAATCGGCATTCACTAACCTGTTTGCTGAGAGAGGTATCTTACACCAGTTCAGTTGAGTAGAGGCCTCAACAAAATTCAGTTGTGGAACGAAAACATCAACATCTTTTACATATGGCAATGGCGTTATACTTTCAATCTCGAATTCTTATCAAGTTTTGGGCAGATTGTATATTGACAGCAACTTATTCAATCAACAAAACACCCTCTCCTCTGTTAAAAAATAAATCTTCATATGAAGTTTAATATAATAAGCGTGCAGATTATTCATTCTCCGAGTGTTTGGTTGTCTGGCTTTTGCATTTTCTTTGATTGCTCATCGATCAAAGTCTCAGTCTTGTGATTCAGTTTGTGTATTTTTGGGGTATCCAGATGGAGTAAAGGGATACAAGTTGTACGATGTTAAATCAAAATGGATCTTCATATCCAGAGATGTTACTTTCCATGAGGAGATTTTTCCTTTTCATAAGGTTGTAGAAGTAGATCAACCTATTGATCCATTTCTTGATTTGGCATTACCTTCACTATCACTGAAGCAAAGTATTTGCATCGATAAACATGAGAGTAGGCCTATCTCAAATGATTCTCATTAGCCAGAGCTTACTTCATTTGATTCTCCTCAGACAGATTCTCTGTCACTTGGTTTGCAAACACTTGAGTCAAGGACAACCTCATCTATTGTTGATAATCAGTCCAATAATGTAACGACCCAAATTTTGAAGTTTAAATCGTTACTAAACATTTCATATCATATCTTTAAATTTCATAAGTACAATAATTCATCAACATGGAAAAATAATTTAAACGAGATAAAATCAATTACACCTCGTTATCCTGTCTTGTTGGATTTCTTAAAATTGGAAGACAAAACTAAAAGAAATCAGGTTCACTTAATTCTTTCTACATCTGTCGTGTTTTGCATATACATACAGTGTAGAAAAGTTATTGCCTCCACGAGTTATATCATATAACAAATTTTATAAAAAGTGGGGATAAGGGTGTTGGACTTCATGTAGGAAATGACATGTTTCAAGCAACATGTCTCTATCATGTAAAATGAAATATATCAAAAAAAATTTATGGACACGTCGTAGCTAGAGATTTTTCAACAAAAATATAAGAATATTAAAAAAAAAACTACTAGATAACCCCTTCAACAACTCCTACACGTGGTTGTACTATAAAACAAATCCTTATATAATAATAATAATAATAATAAAAAAAACCAATTAACAACTTACCAACTCTACCCGTGTCACCCATATATTCTAAACTCATTAGTTAACTTAATTAAAATACAATTTAAGGCAATATCTTTCGACCTCGATAACTTGGGTTATGTATATCCGAATTAACTTTTCTCAAGCTTAATATGCGTAATTAATTACTATCTATCGAACCAGCCCAATATGTTATTATTGCTCCATCAATATCCAAATATTTGACTCTTATAAAAATGAAATATATATATATATATATATATCACTTTAGTCTCTAACTTTCCAAAATATTAAAAATATAGTGTATAAAATAAATAATTCTATTTTATGAAAATTTTCCCGAATTTTACAATCTCCTCTCCTTAAAGTATTTTGTCCTCAAAAATTACCTTGGCTAATCGAAGAGTTCTGGATACTTGATTTTAAGTTCTTCTTCATTCTCCCAAACTGACTCGTCAAGTCCATGATTTCAACATTGAACCTTTACCATGGGAACTTCTCTATTTCTGAGTCGATGCACTTTTCTATCCAAATCATCATCGAAATTTCTTCATACGATAATCTTTTTGTACTCCCAATGTCTGATAACCCACCACATGATTTGGATCATGAACATGTTTTCTGAGCATCGAAACATGGAACACATTATATAGTGCTACAAGTTTAGGTAATAAGGCAAGTCGGTAAGCAACAACACTAATCCTTTCAAGAATTTCGAAAGGTCCTATAAATCGTGGCCTCAACTTTCCAATCTCAATATGCCTTTCATTGGTACTACTTTTAGAAAAACTTTGTCAAAAGCTTGAAATTTCAAATCCTTTCTTCTATCATTACCAACTTTGTCACTAGTTCAGGTGGTAAGGCAAGTCGGTCTTGTGGTGTTTTTATTCTTGCTCTAATTTTATCAACCGTCCTAACTGTTCATCCAATAATTTCAGGACCCGAAATTATATTCTCTCCGACCTCATCCCAATGGATAGGGGATCTACACTTCCTATTATAAAGAGCTTCATATGGGGCCATGCTTATAGTAGCCTGGAAGCTATTGTTGTATGCAAACTCCACTAATGGCAGATGTGTTTCCAAACTACCGCCAAGATCCAAAACACATGATCTCAACATAACTTCAAGAGTTTGAATGGTTCTTTTTTATTGTCCATCCATCTGTGAATGATAAGCAATGCTAAATTTCAATTTCGTTCTCATGGCTCCTTCTAAGCTTTTCCAAAATTTCAATGTGAATCGTAGATCTCTATCTGAAACAATGGTGACTGGAACTTCCATGCAATTTGACTATCTCTCTGATATATAACTGTACGTGTTATTCCATATTAAATTTTACTTTGATTGGCAGAAAATGGACAGACTTCGTCAAATGATCAACTACTACCCAAATAGCATTATGACCTCTTGCTGATCTTAGAAAGCCCACTACAAAGTCCATCGCTATGTGTTCCCATTTACATTCTGGAATATCCAACTGTTTCAGTTGTCCTGATAGCCTTTGATGTTCTGCGTTAACCTGCGATAGACAATACATTTTTATGCGAACAAACAAATACCTCTTTTCATGTGTTCTCCACCAAAATATATCTCGAAGATCTCGATACATTTTCGTACTATCAGGATGTGAAGCATACAGGGTGGAATGAGCCTCTTCCAATATCTCATTTCTTATACTTTCATCTTTAGGTACTCA
This sequence comes from Fraxinus excelsior, assembly GCA_019097785.1. Taxonomy (NCBI): domain Eukaryota; kingdom Viridiplantae; phylum Streptophyta; class Magnoliopsida; order Lamiales; family Oleaceae; genus Fraxinus; species Fraxinus excelsior. The sequence continues at coordinate 25,874,497 of CM032628.1, read as the reverse complement.
CAACCTTCCTCTAAAAGTGAGCGTGTTATCTGCAGATACTTCGAACCTTATACGTTTGTTTGAACCAACATTAGCCTTAATTCTCAGTAGGAATGGATCCTGATCTTATGCTTTCTTGATTCGATCACGAAGAGTAGGTTGAATCTTAAATGCTTTTATTCTCTTTGTAGCCTAAGTTGGCGGTGTGATGACTTCCAATCTCAATTTCTCAAAGTCCTTTACCAAGTGTTCCTGCACCGTGGGTAAAACTGCTAACTACGATCATGTCTTCCTACTTAAGGCATCTACAACTACATTAGCCTTACTCGGATGATAAAGAATTATACAGTCGTAATCTTTCACTAACTCTAACCACCTCATCTGTCTCATATTCAGTTCCTTCTGTGTGAAGAAGTATTTGAGACTTTTATGGTCCGTATAGATTTCACACTTCCCTCCATACAGATAATGACGTCATATTTTTAAAGCGTGAACTATCACTGCAAGCTCCAAGTCATGAGTAGGATAATTCTGTTCATATTGCTCAATTGTCTTAAGGCATAAATAATCATTTTTCCACGTTGTATCATTTTACCCTCTTTCTAATCAACTAAGTCATCGGACCTGCTATTTTTTAGAAACCCTCAATAAATCTCCTGTGGTAGCCAACCAACCCTAAGAAACTACAAACTTCACCCATACTGGTTGGTGAAAGCAAATTTGTTACTGCCTCCACTTTAACTAGGTATACCTCAATACCCTGAGCGGTAACCACGTGACCAAGGAAATCCCCTTGATTGAGCCAAAATTCGCACTTCTTGAATTCGACGTATAATTTCTCTTTCTTCAAAGTTTCGATTACTACTCGGAGTTATTCCTCATGGTGCTTCTTATCTTTAGAGTACACGAGTATGTCATCAATAAATACTATGATGAACTGGTCTAAGTACTGATGGAACACCCAGTTCATTGGATCCATAAATGTAGCTGGATCATTTGTTAAACCAAAGGGCATGACAGTAAATTCAAAATTTCTGTAACGAATCATGAACACAGTTTTAGGTATATCGTTTACCTTAACCTTTAGGTAATGATACACCGACCTCAAGTCGATCTTTGAAAACACCGTTGCACCCCTTAACTGGTCGAATAAATCTTCTATTCTTAGAAGATGGTGTCTAATTTTTATAGTCAGATGGTTCAACTCTCGATAGTCAATGCACATCTTCATACTTCCATCTTTCTTCTTCACAAAAAGTACTGGAGCAGCCCAAGAAGATACACTCGGTCAAATGAAACCTTTTTCCTGCAACTCCTCCAACTGTAACTTCAATTCTTGAAGTTCATTTGGTTCCATTCTGTACGGGGCCTTAGAAATTAGTGTCGCAGCGAGAACCAAATCAATTGTAAATTCTACTTGCCTATCTTGTAGAATGCCTAGAATACCTATTTTCGTAACTATATTGTTAGACTTAGCCGATGGAGAATGCAAAATCGAAAAACATAAATAGGTACTTCAAATAAAATACCTCTGATCACATTCAGATTCTGATATACCTTATGCTGATTCATACAAAAACTTGGGTCTTCCATTTTTTATTCTTGTCCTGATGATCATCATTCTTCTTTGGAGGCTCTATATAGTTTAAAGCAATGTATTCTGGTTTACCAAACCGAAAACATATGTTCTTCCCAAGCGCTTGTCCCACCGATACGAACTCATGTGCTTGGTCTTTTATTCTGCTAGTTAAGTCTGTCATTACTCTAATAATTCCACTTTCTTTTTCCCAATGACTCATTGCCCTATTGGGTATACTGCTCAAATGTATTTTTTACTAATTTTTTGAACATTAGTATCAGTTACAATTCTATTTTTAAAACATTTCCCCTTTGATATGAAATAGCATGAGCTTTCTCCAACATTTCACGATACGAAGTTAAATGATGAGACATAATGATCATGCCGATCTTTGGGCGTAGTCCATTTTCGAGCCTCTTGATCTTCTTAACTTCTGAATCTACCAAGTGTGGGGCATATCTCGAGAGCTGCTCAAACTGTAGAAAATACTTTGACCTCACTTCATTTTTAAACTGCTCCCAAGTCAAGTTGAGCTGCTCTTCAGCCCTAGTGCGTGAGACAGACTCCCACCAGTGACTGGTTGCTCCAACAAACATAAACTCCGCGCATAGTACCTTCTGTGCATCCGTACAAGCAATGTGTCGAAAGATGCGTTCTAGACTTCTAATTCACTCCTCAACAGTTAGTGGGTTGAACCACCGTCAAAAGTAGGAGGCTTGTACCTACAAAGCTGCTCAACCACTGAGACAGTTTCTAGGGACAAATGGAGGTACATTTTGCTGTGGCGGTGTATTTTGTGGTGGAGGTGCTTGATTCTACCTGCTCAACTTTTCTACTACTCGTAATAAGTCCCGCATCAAATTCGTGTGGGTAGGTAGTGTCATTTCCTAAACAAATTTAATATTAAGTCACTCGTTACATAGACGCACCAGTCTAATATGTTATATTCATATTCTCATAATATATTATAAACTTAACGAGGAAAACATGCATGTCTTAAAATTTATAAGTAGACAATTTAAAAGATGTAAATTATACAAAATATTTGAATCAATTATTAATGTATCATTTAAAACATGAAAGCTCAATATTAATATAACATCGTCATTTTAATTTTTTTAAATTATCATTTAAATCATTTAATTTTTTTTTCATTTAAATTTTTTCCTTCTTCATTACTGTTTATCATTGACATGCACTGTTCACAATTTAACTATTTTTACTTCATTATTTATTTATTTTTTATGTTCACGTCAACATGTCAATGTTCATTGTGAACAGTAACAAGCTGTCATTGTTCTTGATTTTTTTTCCAAAACTCAAGTTATGAAAATATATATGGGTCTACAGAAAATTAAACTTAAAGCTCTGATACCAAACTGTAATGACCCAAATTTAAAGTTTAAATCGTTACTAAACATTTCATATAATATCATATCTTTAACTTTCATAAGTACAATAATTCATCAATATGGAAAAATAATCTAAACGAGATAAAATCAATTGCACCTCATTATCATACCTTGTTGAATTTCTTGAAATTGGAAGACAAAACTAAAAGAAATCATGTTCACATAATTCTTTTTGCATCTGCTGTGTTTTTTAATACACATCAGTGTAGAAAAGTTATCGCCTTCATGATTTATATCATATAACAAATTCTATAGAAAGTGGGGATATGGTTTTGGACTTCGTGTAGAAAATGACACGTTTCAAGCAACATGTCTCTATCATGTAAAATGAAATATATCAACGACAACTTTATGGACAATGACAGCTAGATATTTTTCAATAAAAATATAAGAATAAAAAAAAACTACTTGATAACCCCTTCAACAACTCCTACACGTGGTTGTACTATAAAACAAATCCTTATACAATAATAATAAATAAAAAAACCAATTAACAACTTACTAACTTTACACGTGTCACCCATATATTCTAAACTCATTAATTAACTTAACTAAATTACAATTTAAGGTAATATATTTCGACCTCGATAATTTAGGCCTCGTTTACCCAAATTAAGTTTTTCTCAAGCCTAATTTGCATAATTAATTGCGATCTATCCAATGAGCCCAATATCCATATACTTATCATTGGTCCATCAATGTCCAAATATTTTACTCTTATAAATCTATGTGACTGTATAGCTTAAAACGCCACATGGAGTCATTAAGGAAATTCCAGGACGCATTTCCGATAAACCATGTGACCTCATCCAATTCTATCATGCAGTCGCATAGGCCAAGAGCGAAGCGATATTTTTCATTTTTCACGGATTTCCTAATTACAATAGAATTATGTTCTTACCTTAATTTTGTAATAGTGGGAATATTATGCATGATTTTCGCTTGATTTTAGGGCTAGTATAAATAGGATTTTCATTCTTCATTGTAAAATAACACATTATTGAGAATTATTTTGCGAGGCAAATTTGCTATCAATCCATTGTTCTTCGTTGGACAATTTGCAAACTTATCAAGAATCATTCTTGTGGCGTTCAAATCAATCGGTGAGATTCTCAAATATTCAGTCAAAAAGGTCAACATTCATTTATGTTTTGTTGGTTATTTTGATTCGTTATTCTCGAATCAAATCCAAACCTTTGATTACTTGACTTTTTTGGGTTCGATTTCAATCTAATTGTGGGTTTCGTAGTTCTACGCTGCTTGGGTTCACATCACCCTAACTTTTTCTATCTACAAGTTGAGCCAATTCATCTTACGGCCACAGTTACCACATTTGAAGGCTACACATCATCTTCGCCGCAATTTAAAGAAGAGTCTTGACCAAGGAATTTTGTTTTCAGCTTCCCTTATGACTCCTATGAAACTCCAAACTTTTTCTGATGCTGATTGGGGTTCTTTTGTTGACATGAGGAAATCCACCGCTAGCTTTTGTATCTTTATTGGAAATTCCTTAATTTCTTGGAAAGCAAAAAAGGGAAGCCACTGTCTCTCATTCTTCAGCTGAAGCAGAGCACCATGCTCTTGCTACAACTACTAGTGAAGTTCTTTGAACTCAACAATTCATGAGGAATTTTCAGTTTTATGTTTCATATCATGCTCTTCTTTTCTACGATAATCATGTTGCAGTTCAATTGGCCTCCAATCCCATCTTGCATGAAAAAAAACTGAAAATATAGAAATTGATTGTCATTTCATTTGGAACAAAGTTGCAGCTGGCTGTGTGAAGCTTCTCCCTATTCGTTCTTAGCATCAGCTTGCTGATATGTTTACTAAATTGTTTCCTTCTTCAGTTTTAGCTCTATTATTAGCCAAGATGTATGCTAAAAATATTTACCTTACATTCTGAGGGGGCGTATTAAAGTGTAAATATAGTTAGTTTAGTTAGTTAGCATCTATATTCTTCCATTTTCTGTTAGTCTCAGTTAGTTTGTTAGCATAACAACTGGAGATTCTTTTTTTCATTGTCTATTTATAGATACATTTGTGTAATTCTTTTTTAATTTTATTGGAATGAAAAATTTTCCCTCCATTCTCTCTGAACTCAATACTTATCCTTTTGAGGAAAATGTAAATATATTATAAGAGGGTGCAATCTACATTTTATTTTCTTCTTAATTTGTACTTTTAAACGAAATAATAAATTAAAAATAGAAAAAACTGAATAACCTCAGCATGGAATTGTGTTGAGTACTCATGTAAGAGGAATGGAAAACACAAGTACCAGTCACGTGTTTTGTTGCAAATTTAAAAGCAAAGGAATAATTAACTGAAAATATTACGAGACTTGAAAAGAAATAAAAGAAAAGAACACAAGGAGCTTCATCTCAGTGTAAGTATATGTATGTATCTTCAAAGATTTTGTCTTTTGTCTTCTGTGTATTTGTTTTAAATCCTTGTTCTTCAATATAATGGGGAATGGAAACCAAACATTCTTTTGGTTATCCCGGAGAACAATCTTCCTTTTCTGAACCTATTTCCAAGAAATTTGAAAAAAAAGAAATTTTTTTTTTTAATTTGAAAAGAAATATTTTCAACTTTTAAAAATATTTAAAGGAAAAATAAATTACTTCAAAAAGTTTCCAAAAAAATGAGTTATTAAAATTGTTTGTTTATGCATATATAAACAATTTAAATTATAAATAAATATGATGTATGAATAATACGTTACTTGATTCTGAAACAGTTGAATCCTCGTTAAGTTTTGTTGGAATTTTGATTCTGTTTTGACGAGGCAGTGCGTTAAGGAAGAAATGATGGATTAAAGGCAAGAAATGAAAGAAGAGAGCTGATACAGCTGCTTGGGAGGCAGTAGAAAAACTCAGTGAACTGAACAAATAGACTAGGCAACATGAGTTCAAGCACAACCCTCAATATCATCGTAAACAAGAACCCGATCAAACAATGAACAAGTACTGGAATACTTAGAAGCATATTGAAGCCAGTTGAAGATACGTATGGTTATGTCAATGAATCATTAGTTAGCAAAAATCACGATACTACCAAGAAAACTCGAGGAAATACAAATGGACAAGTCGTGGAGTTGCTGATACTGCGACCGAGAGGGGAGAAGAGTCAAAGATTATGCAATGCAAAAGGCAAAAGATACAAAGGACTGCATTGGGAAAAATGGGTTAATACAAAGAATATGCCTTAGACATGACTAAAGAGATGAAAGGTTCTGCTGCTGAGAAGGCAAGGCAAGCCAAAATATGCTACAATGGAGAAAATGGGTGAGTACAAGGATTATGTTGCAAAGAAAGCCAAGAAGATGAAGGCCTAGGTTACAACAAAGAAAAAAAATGGGTGAGTACAAAGGAGATGAAGGCCTAGGTTGCAACAAACAAAAGTGGATGAAAAAGTTTAAAAGACGAAAGACATAGTAGCTCAAGAAACAGATGTCGTCGCTGATAAAATGATCGAGTTGAAAGATATTGTTGTTGCTGCTAGAGCTCGGGATTTCTTTACTAGTTGGAAAGAGGAAGCTGAATGAAGACCACTAGAGAGTGGCAAAATGGCTGAGGTAAGTTATGTTGGAAACTATTTCATCAGTTTCTTTTGGTTGAATGAAAATCAAAAACCGTTTCACCCGTTTCACATTTTGGTTCAGTTTCAAGTTGTGGTTGAATGTAAAATAAATCTCATTCTTCATTACCAGTTTTATTTTCAGTTGTTTCATTTGTTACTAAATGGAAATTAATGCTATGGTTAAATGGAAATTAAAGTAGCTCACCTATATAAAGCTAACCTCATTCTCGGTTAACAAGACAGTGAACACAGGAAACACAACAAAGGAAAAAATTCAGTTTCCTCCTCATTCATTTCTAGCAGCCTCGGTTTTTATTCATTTTCTTCCTTTGCTAACGTTCTTTGAGAGATAGACACAGCTAGTTCGTAGGCCGCTAATGTTGTGTAGCGTAAATCGACAATCGATTGTATCCTGAGAATCAAACACTGATCAAAACTTCTTGCACCTCAGTGAGACGGCGAATTCGATTTAAGGAAACTGTGTAAACATGGGCCTTCAATTTTGGTTTGATTTACTTGGATTCTCTAATTTTTCCCCAACAAGTTTAAATCGAATTTTCATTTTGAGAAATTTTGAGAATCAGATTTTTTTTTCCAATTTGTTTACTGTCTTTTTTTCCCACCTTCAGTTTGTTTACTGTTTACATAATTTTTTTGTTACAAAAAAGGCTAATAATCTATTTATTTAATTACACGCAGTGAGTTTATTAGGTTTGAATCAGCAAGGTCGAAGGAAAAAAAATGGTTTACAATAAGTTTTCTTAGTTTCGTTCCTATCTGCATGGTTTTATAATTTTTTCTCTGCGTGGTTTTTAGAGATAGTGGTTTTGCATGGTTTTATCAACAAACATGGTTTTAAATCATTGATAATGATTATTTAAATATTTTGCAATTACTAAATGATTGTCTCATAATTAGAATATAATTGCTTACTTTTCTTTTGATGATTGATTTTAATCATTGGTTAATGATTTTCTAATTCATGTTTAAATAATTGGTAAGTTGTTAGAAATTTGACTAAATAATTTGCTCTCATATTTCAATTCCGTAATTTTTTTTTTCTTTCGAATTGATAACATAGATCTTGAGTTTATCTCTAGTTTACAAACTCATTATTATTCTAAACCTTTTTGTTGTCGTTCTTTAAGATTAAACGGTGTCACATGGAAATTAGTTTCAAAATGAGATGTTGGATCTAGGTCAAAGCAACCCACAACATCTTCTTCCGGGAATTCTCGTCGTTGTTTCAAATGCCAAGGATATGGACATATTGCTTCCGAATGTCCTAATCGCCGGATAGTCACTCTAGTTGAGGAAGAAAGTGACATTGATGTGAATGAAAGTTCACATGACATTTCAGAAAATACATTGGAAGATGAAGAAATTATTTATGCAGTTCATGGAAAATCATTGGTACTTCACAAAAGCTTAAGCACACGTCAAGAAGAAGAAAAAGATGAGTGGCTCCGAAAGAATATCTTTCACACTAAATGCACTTCTCATGATAAGGTTTGTGATGTAATAATTGATGGTGGCAGTTTTGAGAATGTGGTATCAACAAAAATGGTGAAAAAATTGAGTTTGAAGACGGAGAATCATCCTCATCCATATAAACTTTTATGGTTTTGCAAAGACAATGAAATGAAGGTTAACAAACGCTGCCTAGTATCCTTTTCTATTGGAAATAAATACAAGGATGAGATATGGTGTGATGTTGTCCCTATAGATGCTACTCATTTACTTCTTGGCTGTCTATGGCAATATGATAGAAAGACTATTCACGTGTGTGACATGAAATTTGTCCAAACGCGAGGCGAAAATAAGTATTTTATTACTTTTGTCGACAATAGCACGAGATATTGTTATGTGTACTTGCTTAAAAGCAAATATGAAGCTATCGATAAATTCATTCTTTATAAGATGAAGTTGAAAATCAACTTAGCAAAAAAATAAAGTTGCTACGGAGTGATCGTGGTGGTGAATATGAATCATCATTTGGTGAATTTTGTGCTAAACATGGAATAATTCACCAAACTATTGCACTTTATTCACCTTAGCAGAACGGAATTGTTGAGCGTAAGAATCAAACGTTAAAAGAAATGATGAATGCTATATTGATTAATTCTGCATTACCACAGAACATGTAAGGATAAACTATTCTTTTTGCAAATTACAACTTGAATAAAGTGTTAAGAAAGAATATGGATAAGACTCCATATGAACTTTGGACATGTCATACACCTTCGTATAAATACTTACGAATGTGGGGGGTGTCTTGCAAAGGTCGTGGTGCCTCCTCCTAAGAAGGTCAAAATTGGACTTAAAACAGTTGATTGTGTGTTCATTGGTTATGCACAAAATAGTAGTGCATATATGTTCCTTGAACATTATTCGAATGTACCTGATATTATCTGAACACGATTATGGAGTCTAGGAATGCACAATTCTTTGAGAATGTATTTCCTTGTAAATTTCCTAATTAGTTAACTCCTATTAAACGAACTGTGGAATCTTCTGCTTCCGGCAGCAGTAAAGATCCAGTTGATGAAGGTGAGGATGAGCTTAGATGGAGCAAAATGACCAAAACTTCTAAGACGTTTGGCCCTGATTTTCTCACATATCTGATGGAAAATGATCCTCAAAGCTATGAAGAAGCTATATCTTCTCCAAATGGTCATCTGTGGAAAAAAGCCATCAAGAGTGAAATCGATTCTATCCTACAGAATCATACCTGGGAATTAGTATATCTTCCACCGGGCTGTAAGCCTTTGAGATACAAGTGGATCTTCAAGAGAAGATGAAAGTGAAGGGTTCCATTGATAAATATAAAGTCCGGCTAGTAATCAAAGGTTATAAGCAAAAAGAAGGATTAAATTACTTTGATACTTATTCTCATGTGTCGAGAATAACTTCTATCCGGATGATAAGCTCTATTGCAGCCTTGCAAAATCTAGAAATACATCAGATGAATGTAAAAACAGTTTTCCTAAATGGAGATTTGAGTGAAGAAATCTACATAGAGCAACCAGAGGGGTTTTTGGCTCCAAGTCAATAAAGGAAAGTCTGTAAACTGGTTAAATCGGTTTATGGTTTAAAACAAGCATCGAAGCAATGTCATGAGAAATTTGATGATGGTATGCTTTCTAGTGGTTTTAGAATCAATGAGTGCGACAAGTGTGTATATATCAAGGACACTAATAATGTATATGTCATATTGTGTCTGTACGTCGACGACATGCTCATTGTCGGCAGCTCTCATGAGATTATCAAATCTACTAAGAATATGTTAAACTCAAAGTTTGACATGAAAGATATGGGTCTCGCGGATGTCATTTTAGGAGTAAAAATTACTCGAACACCAAAAGGACTTGTGTTATCTCAATCTCATTACATTAATAAGATACTAGACAAGTTCAACAAGTCAGATACCACTGTGGCCCGGACTCTAGTGGATTTGAGTCTTCACTTATCCAAGAACACTAATGATGGTGTGTCACAGTTAGAATATTCTCAGATAATTGGGAGTTTAATGTATTTAATGACTTGTACGAGACCAGATATAGCATACTCAGTTAGCAGATTGAGTCTCTACACAAGTAACACATGTGATATCCATTGGAAAGCTATTTTCAAGGTATCATATTATTTAAGGTACACTCGTGATTTTGGACTGCATTATTCTAGATACCCTGCAGTAATCGAATGCTGATGCAAATTGGATATTAGATATGTCAGATTCAAAATCTACTAGTGGATATGTCTTCACTTTTGGTGATGCAGCTGTCTCTTGGAAATCGTCCAAACAAACTTGCATCGTAAGATATACAATGGAGTCAGAATTCATTGCTTTGGACAAAGCGATTGTTGAGGATATTTCAAGATGGTCAAAGTCTATGTCTGCAATTTGTGTTTATTGTGATAATAAATCAGCAATTGGCAGGGCACAGAGCAATATGTATAATGGTAAGTCTCGACATATTCGAAGACGACATAATACCATTTAACAACTACTCTCACAAGGTATTATCACTTTGGACTACGTGACGTCAAATGATAATAATGCGAATCCACTAACCAAATAGTTAACTCGAGAGCTAGTTGAAAAAGCATCGGGAGGAATAAGCTTGCAGCCTATGACGTTGAAAGGTATCATGGTGGAAACCCAACCTACCTGAATAGAGATCTCAGGATCTAGGTTAAATGGGACAACTAAAACATGTATATCTGTGTAAATCACGGAGAAAGTTCTTCTTCTTCTCATTCCTATGGTGCTTACAGTGATTGGAAGATGCAGTTAAGATATGCTTTTAATGACCCTTAAGCGTTGTTGTAAAACGTTGAGTTAAGAGGTCACCTATGTGAGTGTGAAGTGGGGCCGCTTCTATAAAGATTGGGAATGCTACATACTTAAACAAACACTTGTAGAACCAAGCGACGTGTTCATGGCCAAAGCAAACACAACATTGAGAACTATGATGTGTCTATAATGGTCTCGTGTGAGGTCTATTGTTTGGTTTACATAAATGGTGAAATAGTTCAATGCATCAGATCCACTGGTTTGCTAGTAATACTCGATAAATATTCACAAGGGAATGTTCAAAGATAAATGCTACCTATCATATGCATGATTGATTCAATTTACTCTCTCTCCTTCTCTCTTGAGTCTCTGGTTTTCGTAGATTTTCATTCATGTGGGGGATTGTTCGAAAATATTTCATCATTTTCTTTTGGTTGAATGAAAATCAGAAACCGTTTCACCCGTTTCACATTTTGGTTCAGTTTCAAGTTGTGGTTGAATGTAAATTAAATCTCATTCTTCATTACAAGTTTTAATTTCAGCTGTTTCATTTGTTACTAAATAGAAATTAATGCTATGGTTAAATGGAAATTAAAGTAGCTCACCTATATAAAGCCAAACTCATTCTCGGTTAATAAGACAGTGAACACAGCAAACACAACAAAGGAAAAAATTCAGTTTCCTCATTTATTTTCAGCAGCCTCGGTTTTTATTCATTTTCTTTCTTTGCTAAAGTTCTTTAAGAGATAGACACAGCTAGTTCGTATGCGGCTAACGTTGTGCAGCGTGAACCGACAACGAATTGTATCCTGAGAATCGAATACTGATCAAAACCTCTTGCACCCTAGTGAGACGACGAATTCGATTTAAGGAAACTGTGTAAACACGGGCCTTCAATTTTGGTTTGATTTACTTTGATTCTCTAATTTTTCCCCAACAAGTTACTGTACTCTTAAAACTTGCTATCGTATTCCTTTATTTTTGAGTGAAGTGAAGAGCAAGGTAATGGTAGATATCGTGGTGTTTTGGTATTTTTCATTGCTGCTATAAACTGTAATGGCATGTTTGTTACGCTCGCTTGAACAGTACTAGATAGGAATATTAAGAAATGAAAATGAGATGAAATTTTCGTCCTGTGCAATATTCTACTGTGTATGAATCTAGCATCCCCTAAATGCGTTTAAGCACTAGATTTCATGTTTAATTTGATAAGAAACCTCTCATCTCTTGTCCAAAAGAAATATCGCGAGAAGGAGAAGGCAAGACAGAAGATGGCAGACTTGAAACTTGAGGAGGGCGTATCGGACTAGGCCAAATGGAGGGCTGCTGCAGACTGGGAAACAACAGCTAACAGGCAAGTCTTCCTTTCTCATATGTCGATTGTGCGTTGTTTAAGCTCGAATGAAAAGTTGCTTTTTCTTGATTCGATAGGGAAATTGCAGCAATGGGTACCATCTATGGCGCCATGGGAAGCTTAATATGCCATTAAGGACAACATATCCATCAAATATCGTCCAACAGGTACGTGCAGTACACGAGTATGGTGGACCAAAACGGGGAGAGAAGATAGTCGATGATGCTACAGGTACTCCATCTGGACCAGCAGCTTCACCGACTATGAAAACTTCTGACTAGACGACCGGGATTCAATTTGAGGAAGTGGGGCTTTCCTAACCACGGATGCATCTCATTTCGAATTGTTAAACAATTCAAAGAAAAGAAAAAGAAAAAGTGAAGCTAGAGTTTTATTAATTCTACATAATGAAAAGTGAATACAAAACCTAAATATAAAGAGACTATATATAATCTAAAATAAAGGAAACTAAAACAACTATTATACCCTTAATAAACAATAAAACAAAATAAGATTATATTTGTTAACATCCCCCTCAAACTCACAATGCTTAACATCGAGAGTTTGCAAGAAACCAAAAACGATGAACCGAACCGAACCGAATGAACACCCATGTCTGCAAGTAGCCAACACAACCATACAATCTCAACAAATCCAAACAGATGCAAATTTCAAATCCAAATATACCGAACCAAAAACAAACAATATTTTCAATCTCATCAACTAGGCCAAACTGCAAACCAGATTTTCAATCCCATCAACTGAGCCAAATTTTCAATCTCATCAACTGAGTCAAATATGCAAAACAAATTCCAGATTACCTACATACTGCAAACCAAATTTCCAATCCCATGAACTAGGCATATACCAAACCAAATTCCCAAGTTACCTCTTACAACCAAAAGCTTAAAGAAAACTCTAAACAAGCTTAAGAGGAGAAAGACCCAACGTCGAACAAAAACCACCAATAACAACTCTCGCGGCCCAAAACAAAACATCGAATAGCTAACAAAACCCACGGCCCAAATCAAAACTTTCAGCCCACACAAGCTAACAATCCACAATAAAATCAAAACAATTAAATAATTGGTTCAATTACTCAAACAACCCAATAAGCACAACTAACTCACAAAAGAAGCTAGATTGCAACCCAAATAAATTAACACTCAAAAGCAGTCCACACTAAATAACAAACCTAATATAACAAGCCCAATAAACTAAATATTCGAACTCAACCTTTTGCCCAATTACAATGTCAACAATAGGACCATTACCCATTCCAAGCTCATTAAACTTTCATTCCCAGCTAATACTATAACCCAAGCCCAATTAATCTCATCACAGATTAAACCAACCCAAGAAATAAATAGGACTCAAGAAACCATCTGGTATACCAAAAGAACTAACCAAGGTAAGTGCTTGTGATCTGATTTCACTGCAAAGTTTTGCGAGTTCTTTTCTCACAACAACAACATTGTCTGTTGATAAGAATCCATATCGAAGAAATGCAGCATCCTTCCAGTGTGACCAGCACATACATCGATCTCAAAAGACCCAATATATTCTTAAGTGAGGCATCTACCACATTATTCTCGGCTTCTATAGCAATCTGCTAAATTGCTCGGTCTGAGAAGGCTTTTCCCAAATCTTCAGCAACTTGATAACTCACAACAAATGCAGACTCTTTACTTTCCCCTTGTGCTTGGTATTTCAAGACTTCAACAGCAAAGCAGTTTAATAAATCTCTCTCTCTCTTAAGCAAAAGATATCATTCTGAAATTGAGTGCTCCTCAGGTTCGAACTGGTAAGCTAAGTAAGAATAACTGGGCATGGCATGTTCATATGTTCTAACCCCAAACTCTTTGAAGGGTTTATTTCTCTTTTTGTTGCTACATACTCTGCCAGCAGAGCCTTGCTAACCTGTTGCATAAGAACATTGTTGTCACCCTCAAAAGTAGACTGCACATCATTTTCACCCTTCAGTTGGCCAATTCGATTTTCTGTCTTTAATCCTTGTCCACCACAAGCTTCACGGCCTTCAACGAATTTATTTATTATTATTTTTTTTTTTTGGCAAAAGAAAAAAAACATATTGCTAGCTGGACGAGCGGCTCAAGGCCTCTTGACGGGAAAAAAATTCAAAGATTATGTAATATATCTCTGATACCATGTTAAACAATTCAAAGAAAAGAAAAATGAAGGCTAGAGTTTTATTAATTCTACATAATAAAAAGTGAATACAAAACCTAAATATAAAGAGACTATATATTGTCTAAAATAAAGGAAACTAAAAAGACTGTTATACCCTTAATAAACAATAAAACAAAATAAGATTATATTTGTTAACACGAATAAATATCTTTCAAGAACTAACTACAGCTTTCATCAAATGTTACAAGGGTAACATCTCATCTACATGCATAAATAGCAAACTTATTTAGAAAAATTGAAAAAGAAAGAAAAAACCTGTACTAATCATAACTCCATGTTAGATAATACTGTACATTCCGAGTCCAACAACCTCCCATCTCTGGCTCGGAGATAACTAGAGATCCTGCTTAGGTTTGCGGCTCAACTCCGAGTACTGACCACCCATTAGCTGAAGAATCTCTTCCCACAAACTGTCCGGGGAAGAATTTTCTGAAACTTCAAAAACCAAGTTCGCACTACATGCAGCAACATGCCAATAGCCCGATTCAATCTCGTCACTCAACTGATCCAACTGCCATCCGGCATATCCGACAAAGAACCTGAAATCATGGGGCCCGAGTATGCCCTTCTTCACCAATGCCGAAGCAGCATCCAATTTGTTTCGAGAGCCAAAGCATACACCGGGGATCACCTCTTCGAAACCTTTAAGTCCTGTAACTTCAAATGCTTTTAACAAAAACATACTCGACTCTAGGGGTCCACCGAAATGCAAGGAACAATCAGCAAATGTTGTAGCCAGATTGATATTTGTAGGATTCATATGTTTCATCCTTTTGTGAAGTGATCGATTTATGACAACCCCAAATGGTCCCTCTAGTGGGTTCTGCATTCCAGATCTGAGAAGGAGAACAACGGTTCTCTCAAAGGTGCGAACACCATCGAGCTTTTCTGTTGCAACGAGGAGACAACCATTCTCAGGAGCTGAAATTGGGTGGGCCCACTTGAGGGGAAGAGCTTTTGACCTCGGAGCTGCCTTGTCTTGTTTGAGTGCGTCAGAGACCATAGTTTCAGCCTGCCAATAGAAATCCTATTTCTTAATAGCAATGTCATACAAGGGTACTGGTACAATCAGAAAGATTCACATTCCAAAATGAGAAAATTTTCTAATTATTGTACTATTTTGTAGTAAAAATAGATTTCTCTCTGGCCAAAATTTTTATTAAGTATGGTCATTTAGTCCTGCAAAAAAAATTATAGTTTCGTTTTATTAAAATGTCCTCAGGGCAAATTTAGGCAAACTTGACAATAAAGTGTCTGGACTAAGGACCAGTCTAGAATACCTTCTGCTTCATTTTTCCCAAAAGAGCTTTTTCAGGAAGATACTAATAGCCCCTGTTTGAGCCACATTATTTCCATGAGAATGCATTTTTTTGTTTGATGTGATGGGGAATATGTTGTTGAAAAAGAAGAAAAAGTTATTGATGTGATAAAATATATTATTTTATTGAAGAATGTGTGCTTGAAAATGAATAGACAAATGAGAATAAAAAAAAGCTTTCTAAAAAAATCATAACCTAAGAACTCTAGTTAATTTTTGCTTAGTTTAACTAGAGGGCATAGATCGTTCGAAATTCGTAAAAGTGGAGAGAGTGTTCAAATAGATTAGGCATTCTCATCAACTTTGTCTAATTTAGCCCCCGTTTGGTCTACATTATTATCGCATTAAAATGACAAATATGACCGTTATTCATCACATTAATATTTAAATTCAAAATTTCTATCTCTTGTGTAGATCCCAATAATGGCTATATTTTTCAATCTCATTCTACAATAATATGGCTCAAACAGGGCCTTAATGACAATGCTTAAATGGTTCGAGATCTGTACAGAAAGGAATAGTAAATGTGTCTAAATGTACATCCTCGTCGACTTTGCCTAGTTTGACGAGAATGTCTAGAGGGTTAAAAATACATGCAAAAATAAATAGGAAGATTTGGTAACACTTTTGAAGAAAGAAGTGTATATTCATCTAAAAGTTTAAAATATTTACATTATTTTAAAAACGACAAGTGGTGGAGACATTTCACCTTCTCTAATAGTGACATCCCTGTCACTTCCTAAATAGCAGAACTACCAAACTATATCACCGAATTCCATGCCCATCAAATAAGATTGACGTAGAGAGGTGATTGAAGCATATGTGAAGGTGCATTATTGACAGATTCCAACAACATTACAGCATTTTTTTTGAATCTAAAGTGAAATTGGAAAATAGGATTACTTTTCCCGCAAGTCATTTAAAGCATGTTTGGGAGTGTTTTTCCAAGCTTATAAGCTAGTAAAACATTATTGAAGGACCCATCAATGTTTAAAAAGGCTTAACCGAGTACTAAGGCATTTTATCACCGAGGCAAAGCACAAGTCTCGAGACATTTTGAAGCATAAGTAGTGACCAGATTAAAAATTTTAAAAATGCAAGGCAAACTCAGGAACTACTTAATTTGCTTGAGGTCCAGGTTTTAGGTTTAAGCCTCAGTGAAGCGTAAGCCTCACAAATGGCATTTAAGGTGCAGAGTTTGAGGCGTTTTATGATAGCCTCACCCAAGGCAGGATTTCAGGCATAAGACAAATAGTTTTTTGAAAACTTTTATCTACTTTTATCCATACATTCCGTAGGACCTACTAATTATTATTTACAAACTATAGCCAACATTAGACTTAATAGTAAGAATAAGCAATGATGACTGAGCTACTCGTGCCGGAGTCGCTTTAATTTAGTCAAACTTTTTAACTAGATCACGTAAAAGCAACAAGTTAGGATGTGGGATAAATACTGACCAGATTAATTATGAGCCCTAATTTGATTTATAAGAAGATAGATATCTTCCTTTCATTAAATTTCACTTAAAAGCAAACCCACATACTACATCAGGTAGTTTTAGACAAACTCTGCTTGAATTTAGTGAGAAATAGTCCATCCACACTACTCGAATGCAGTTTGAAACTAAAACATGACACTACTTGTTGCAGTTTTGCAGATTATGTAAGGTTCAGATTTGGTCAAAATTTGAAGTATCCAATAACCATAAACTAGGGGAACTTTTCTTTAAAAATAATTCAAGGTTCAATCAAGTCATATTTTGATCAGCTCCACACAGATTAGTTAAGGTTGGACAAGAAATACCATGATCCAATTGCTAAAGTTATAGCAAAATCTACAGTTTCAGCAACATTCTAGGAGCATAGATCCATTAACCATTCTGAAGCAAAAATTCAGGAAAGAATGATAGTACCTGCTCCTGAATGTAAAGAGATGCCCTGAACTCTCTCCAGTCCAATGGTTTTCGATTGGACTTCTGGGAGTTGGAGTCGCTAGATGCATTACTTTCTGGGTTGCTTCCTTTTAGATTATCTCCTCCTGCTTTTGATTTATCACCATTCCCTGAATATACAAAAAGATCCATATAGAATAAATTTCTAATAAATTGGACATTCCAGAGTTCATCGATTATTTTAAATCCCCAAGTTCAAGCAGAACTCTAGAATGTAAGGTTGAGACCAGTTAAAAAACGAAACTTCAAATTTTCTCAATCAGGTCATCTAACTTTCATTTTGTTTTAAAGATGGTCACTATTTTCATCCGTCAATAAAACCAAGATTTTCTGACGTGGCACTTAACGATGGACTGCTGTCGTTCTTAAAAAACCAAAATGTTACTTTCCAATATGGAAAGTAATGAGATTGGAAGACAGTGATAAAAATAAGAGAAAACAGAAGAAAGAGACAATTTGAACAAAAAAAAAAAAAACTCTCTCAGCACTTGCTTGTTGCTGCTGCTGCCAACCCATCCACCCACCTTCCACAACCACCACTGGTAAATTTTTTTATTTTTATTTTTATTAACTGTCAAATCATCTGCATTTCATCTTCTTCATCCACAAAACTGCATTAACCAACCCTCTTCCCATCCCCCCACCCTCCAAGAGCCCATAAAAATTCTTCTCCACAAAATTGTTCGTATCATTTGAAGCAGCCAACATTCAATTCTGAAATGGGACTACTATCTACTTCCATGTAAATAAAAATCCCCCACAAGGGTACAAAGACGGCAGTGCTAGATTGCAGATTTTGGTGTGCAAAAACTCAAGATTAGAAGAGGATTTAAACAAACAAAGCTGGTTCTTGATTGTTCTACATGGCTATAAATAGCTCTCAAAAATCCTTACGATACGCTAATCACCCATTCTTCCATACAAAGTTTTACAAAGCCTCTGCTCTGCTGGAGATGGCCCATTCGCAATTAATGGCTCTTCCAATGCAGAGGCAACCTCTCAAATGCACTCTGTTTACCATCTGGGGAAAAAAAAAATCACAAAACACCCCAAAATGTTGAAAACTGCAGAGGTGGGGGAGGGGTGGACGAGAAGAATTGATTTTCGTTTTTTTTTTTTTTTTTCCGTTCAATTTAGCAACTTTGTGATGTGGAAAATTGATGAGTAGGCACATTAATCGGCGACAGATGGAATGGCCATTTTTGCATAACTACCTAATTATTCAACAAATGCTACTGAAGATAATCAGCAGTTTTTATTCATCTATATGTTAGCCCTCGTGATGATGATGTGGAACACCACTGAAAAATGTAAACAATAATTCCCATAAAGTGGAAATTGTAGCAAGTTCAAGTTTAAAATAGATACTAGAATACCCAAAACAATAAAAAAAAAATAGATGATTAGGGCATCTCCAATCTATGCACCAAAACACCATTTTGGTGCTCCCCTCTTTTTATTTATCAAAAAAATGATTGAAGGGTATTTGTGTCATTTGTGTTATATAATTTGAATACAATTATTATTATTATTATAAATTTTAAATGTTGAAAATAATAATTAATCAATTAATTAAAATAAGAATAAAAAATTAAAAATATAACTAACACGATTATTTATATTTCACATGAAATATATTATAAAAACCACATACCGACATTAATCTAATTTTATTTAACGAAAACAATATATAAAAACAAGTAAATAGTTTAATAATCCGGAAGATCGCTTCCAGATCTTCCAATATCATCAAAATAATTTCCATACAAACCAAATGAACTTTCAAATCCTTTATCTTGTTGTTGAGCTCTCTTTCGTAAAACTCTTGTTTATTCGTTTTGAAAGAACAAACGTATGTTTGAATCTGTTATCGAATTCAAATCTTTCAAAAAAAATTTGTTCTCCTCACGATATTCTGTCATTGCCAATTTTCTTTTTTTTTTTTGAATTTCATAATTCTTGCTCGTCATAGACAAATCAATGATAAAGAGGCTCACGTTGCACTTCGAAATGCATTAATCGATCATTTGTTAGAAGAACATACGAATTCCGAGAATTAAATTACAATGATATTTCGACTTCATATTTAGTAATTTAATATGTTTTAATTGTATTATGTTTTAATAATATATTTATTAATGAATTTAATATTTTCATTAATTTAACATAATTATTTATTTAGTAATTTATATATTTCTAAAATAAATAAATAAATTACCAATAATAAAAAAATAGAAGGAAATGATTAAACACTATTCATTTGGTGTAAGATTTGGTGTAATGGTTGGAGAGAAATTTTAGTTTGGTGCAAAATTTGGCGTTGGGCTGGAGATGGCCATTGAATTAGGAACAATTTGGTGAGTTCTATCTAGAGTTACTGAATAGAGTAAAGCATGCAAGCTGAGAGCAGTTGGTCTCTAGAATCATGCTTTCCTCGCAAGTATACTTCAAGTGTTTATACACTTCAGCCTATCACTTTGATGAGTAATAGGAGCACTCCACTTGGTACATGGAAGATGGATATAGTAAGATAAGATGTCTTTAAGTTTTGTTTCAAACGTATGCTAAGCAAGGACAATTAACTGATCCATACATGAGTGCCTGGTTGATTTCAGTCAGTACTTTCTTTCCAGAAGAGTTATCTGCAGAGTCTAGCCTACAACTAAAACTTGCTACGTAACTAGATAAGAAGAGAAGAAAAAGAAAAATCTTGAACTGAAACTGCAAATCATATATAGGAGTCTTGTCACTATACATCTGATATTATATGGAATTTTAGTTGGATAAGAGACGATCCAAAGAAACCCAAATGATGAGCCTACACTACATATGGTCACTAGAGGCCAGATAGAAACAAAATGGTCTATTGGTCCTTCTTTTAAGTGCCTACTCAAGTTCTTTAAAATAGTAATTTCCATTTTCCAATGCCGTAAAAAGTTCATTTAATTCTTTGCTTATATAACACTACTTCTACCCGTTCTTCCTTTTCAGCTGCATCTCAGAATAGTAAAGAGACGTGCCTGTTAAATAAGATACAACCTATCACTTCAAACTCTATATATTCAGCACATTCTGGACTAGTAAATTACATGTAGAGCAATATACAAGATTCTGTAAATATTTTAACATTCCGTTCACTAGCTATGTCAATATATCGAGTTACTTCTGTTTTACATTTAACCAACAAAAATCGTTTCCCAATATAACAATAAACACTTCCTACTGCAAAACCTTCACATAAGAAGACCATTTTTCAAAAGCATATGGTTAATCATCTGCTTCTCACGGGCCGTGAATAGCCGGGACTTTGAGCAAAAAATCATAAATAACACAAATATTATACAACAAATTAAAAAAAAAACTTCAAAATATACAAGAGGTTTTTTGATTGAAAAAAAAAAAGAGTGGTGATCTATCAACTCTTACAACTCTCTCTCTTTATATATCCTCATGCAATCAGTTTTGTAACCACTCATTATCTCCCATTATTGTAGCGCACCACGTCATCCGGCGCTTAAATGTTGCTCGAGATGAAAAATATGCTAATTGCAAGTGGGTAATATTTAAGATGAAAAAAGAGAAGTCAACTCAACCTACCTTCAACCAAATCAAGGGGAAAAAATAAAATTATGCACAAAAACTATGAAAAATCGAAAGATAAAAAGAAGGAAACTTTACCAGAAGAAGAAGAATTGGAGTTCCCATTATTCTTTTTCCCCATAGCATTCACCACAACTGATCGATATTTACAAGAATCTGAAAATGATTTCCTGATCTCAAAAGCCATAGCTGAATTTCTCAAGTTCCGTGAAATGGGTCTCTCAAGAATCGAATTCCTAAGCAGAAAACTATTGCTCTTCACTTGTACAGACCAGAGATCCATAATTACTATACACAAGGAAATAAAAAAGTGGAAAGAACAGGTAAAAATAACTTTTTTCCTTCTTTATCTTTTTCTGGATTTAGTTAGTGGAGATTGATTTTTCCTTCAGCACAAACGATGATGATGAAGAGAGAAATTAAGGGACAAGGAAAAGGACAGATCAGATCGATAGAGGGTTGGCCGTGGGGGTGGGCGCACTATGACACTCTTGTGGGATGATAAGTGCATGTTAACAAAGTGAGGGTCTTGTGTGTTATGTTGCGCCGGAGATTATGGAAGTGGGAACTTCATTTTCTTGAATTAAGCATTCAAAAAAATTTGATGAATTTTGAAAGATAATAAATTTTAGAGTGTTTATATTATCGGTACAATTTTTAATTCATACACCACATTTTAATTATAGTTACGAGCATCTTTGCTCATTATGAATATTATTTCTCTAACTTTTTTATTCAACATTCCATTAATTTATTATTAAACAATGATAGTGTATCTCATTCTTGATAATAATTTATATCAAAATATTTTACGTTCATACTTTAAAATGGGGAAAAAATATTTTTCACACTTTTTATTTATTATTTTTTAAAATATGATGAAAAATAAATTATTTTACGCAATTTCAACGAACTTTTTGGACATAAAACTAAAATCAAATACAAAATGTGTTAACTAATTAAAAGATTTGAGGATAAAAATAACATGAAAAAAATAAGTTCTATAATGAGTAAAAATTAAAAAAAATTACGTTCAATTAAAATGTTGTACAAGAAATAAAAATTGTGATCAATTACCCTAAAGTTTATTTTAATGAATTTCAATGAAATCCTTTAAAATTTAGATTTCCTCAATAACTCATGAATTTATATTAAAAAAAATCATTAACAAAATATACCAGAATTTACAAAGATTTTTAACATTCATCAAAATCTCAATTGAAAACACCATGAGCCTTATAAGATAAATTGAGGCTATTAAAGAAAATCAAACAAAATGAGACTAATGATCTTCGACTAATTGGCAACCTACTTGTAAGTGTTATGTCCTAGATTCAATCAATTTTGGACATAATCACTTTTAATGTGTATATATATATATATATATATATATAACCGATACATATTTATGGCAATATCTATTATTTAATTGAATTAATATTCTAATTAATTAAATAATAGAATTTGTAAATTCAAGTCATGGTGATTTGTTAATCACAAGGAGTTGTGATTGTGAGATATAAATTACATATGACTGAATCTTAAATCGTCCATGGTCGTATGTAATAATGAAATACGGATATCGTTATTACGGATAGATAATCATGTGTTGCATTTCTTACTTATGAAGTAAATAGTTGATCTCACAAGTTAAAATGTGGTGATACTTGAATGAACAAGTGAATGTTTTGTTATAGAACAAAATATTAGAGACCCGCTGAGAGATTCCACATGGAAAACTATCTAAGTGTCCGTGGTTAATCTCTAACATTCGGTAGTGGAATTGGTCATTTGACTTGAAGTCATCATAATATCTTATATGATGACAATCATACTTTGGTGATGTCAGATGTTGCTCTGTCAAGGGTCCCTAATACGACATCGTTTGAGTATGTCAAGAATCATATGAATGTTGTGAATGATTAATAGATGATTCATCATTCTTAGATAGTAAGAGATTATGATCTACATTTCATCCAATTAAGTTAATAATGAAATCTTTGGCCAATGTGAACTCATAAGTCGAAAAAGAGTTTTCGACAAACATTGACTTAACAGTAGGATAAAAGATATGATCAATAATTGAGATTGATACATATCCATATCTCGTAATTGATCGGATCATATTGACGAATGGATTATAATTTCACAGTAAACGAACAAGTTTGGTTTTGTCATGCTACGTGACATTTTTCGTCACATGTATTGCCCTGACATATTGCTATATGTCAATCTGGGATGACGAATGTGAATTGATGATAAATTAAAAAAGGTATTTTAATTTATCAATTTTGATTAGATCAAAATAATAATTCACGTCGTTATGTAGCATGATCGGGAATCTAATGGGTCACACACAAGAGAATAAAAAAATGAGATTTACTAATTAATTAATTGACAAGTGTTGGATAATTAATTAATTTGGTTGCTTATTAATAAACTCGAATTAATTAATTTGATTAATTAATTAATTCATGGACTGAATTTAAGTAATTTGATTAATTAAATGTTGGACCGAGTTAAATTAAGAGATAAGTCAAGCCCGCTTGGACTTGTATTAATAGGAGGTTTGAAAAACTATAGAGAATTAATTTCATTATTCTTGCTAGCACGAGAAAAGAAAACCCTAGTCGTCATTCTTGTTCTCTGTGTAGATCACCATTGTATGCTGAACAATTAGACGGCTTGTATTGTAGATTGTGATCATTGGAGTTTGTGAATCGGCAAAGGAGTTTGCATAATTCATTAAAGGTATGATTTCTATCACAGTTTCTATCTAAACATAAAGCAGATCCTTGTTTGGGAATTGAAAATTGTTTATTTCTGCTGTGCATGATTAAGTAGATTCTCAACAGTGGTATCAAAGCCTCATTTGTGTTTATTAGAAATCGTTTGCATCATGTAACAATCAAAAGTTGATTGTCATTGTTTTCTTGTTTCTAACAATTTTGAAAAAAATATTTTTCATCTTAAAAATCTGTATTTTTTAATCTAAAAAAAAAAAAGGTTCGGCGGCAACACCATCGCCGGACCCTACAGTGGTGCGCACTGCGATGCACCGCCGCAAGGTGGAAGGAGTGCAGCAACGTACATTTTCTATCTAAACATAAAGCAGATTCTTGTTTGGGAATTGAAAATTGTTTATTTCCGCTGCACTTGATTAAGTAAATTCCCAATAGTGGTATCAGTGCCCCCTTTGTGTTTGTTAGAAATTGTTTTGCATTATGTAACAATCAAAAGTTGATTGTTATTGTTTTCTTGTTTCTAACAATTTTGAAAAATTGTTATTCATCTTAAAAATCTGTATTTTTGAATCTAAAGAATAGGTTCGACGGCGACGTCATCGACGACAACACCATTGCCGGACCCTACAGCGGTGTGCACTGCGACACACCGCTACGAGTGGAATGGAGTGCATCACATTGTAGTGGCAAATCGCCACTGCAACTCCTGATCGCAGCGTTCGCGCTGCTGTAAGCGACGACGATTCGCCACATGAGTAATTGCGGCGCCATCATCAGCGCCGCTAATAAAAGAAAAAAATTAGGGTGAATTTTAGGTTTTCTGGGAGAGAAGAGGTGGAGGCGAGGGCCTCTCTTGAAATTTACGAAATTGCAAGCCCTCTCTTGAAATTATGATTCTAGGGTCAAACTTGTATTTATTAGAAAAAGGGCTTGTCATCCAATTTAAATAATTGAATAGCCTGTTTATAATTTTAAACTTGGGTCAATTTGCAATTTTCAAAAAAGTTTTGAATTTAAATATTAAAATGGTTTTAAATTAGATTTTAAAATGGTTTGATTTAAAATTTTCAAATTTGACCCGTTTAAAATTTTATTTAAAAATTGACGACTTTTTATATTTTTCGTTAAAATTGGATTTTAACTTAAATATTAAATTTTGATCCTAAATTGAATTTTATTTTATTTAGGAGTTTTATCCTAAATTAAAATGTTAATTCAATTAAATTAGAGTTGGACTCTAATATAATATTTAATTAAAATTTGATTTTAATTAAATTATCCACCTTCATATATTCTTGAAATTAGAGTTGGACTCTAATTTGACATTTAATTGAAATTTGATTTTAATTAAATTATCTTGCCCTAAAATTTTTCTTGAAATTAGAGTTGGACTCTAATTTGGTATTTAATTAGAATTTGATTTAAATTAAATAAATTCGCCTTAATATCTTGGAATTAGAGTTTGACTCTAATTTTTGTATTTATTTAAAATTTGATTTTAATTAAATAGTTCTGCCCTGTAATAGTGGAATTAGAACGGGATTCTAATTTGGTATATAAAATTAAAATTTGATTTTGGTTAAATATACCCGCTAATTAAATTAATTGATTAATTAATTATTTAATTGTCCCGATCCATTTGTCTAAATTAGTTTAGACGACCTTAATTGCTAGAAACTTGAAAACATGTTTGTATATAATATTAGATATTATATATGAATTCATTTATATGAATGTTTAATCAGTTGATGATTATGGACTCGACCATGTGGATGTATTGAATTGTTTATTTTATTCTTGTTGTTTTATGGGTTTTGGACCTGCGAGTCCGTTATTATTCTAATTATTTTGGGCCTGCGCGTCCAATGTTATTCAGATCTGCATGCCAACTAGTAGTGGCAAGACTGATTGAAGATGCAAGAAGAGGATGTAACTATGGAGATGGTGCATTGATATTAATTCAATGCAATACCCCCTAGGATTTGACCAACTAATCTTCCTTAGGGCTCAGAAAGACTAGATAGAATTAGTCCATAATCATCCTTCTTATATGTATGTTTATTTGCATGTCTGATGAAATATGTACATATATATGATTGAATCGATGAGACATTTGCATGCAAAATCCCTCGTTAAAAATATTAATTCAATTTATTATTTATCTTCCATCATTATAGTGAAAAAAGAGAGTCCTAAGTCGATCTCAACTTGTTGAGTACACTCAATGGTGGTCTATTATGGATATGTTCGACACTATGAAATAGATATTTCTGAATGATGAGTTTGACTTAACTAAAATTTATCTTTTGTTAAGTACACTCAAGGGGGTAAATTTTAGAGGCGTATTAAAACATTAAATCAATTTATATTCGTCTTCCATCATTATAGTGAAAAACGACAAATCGATCTCAACTTGTTGAGTACACTCAAGACTGGTCTATTAGAGATATGTTTGATAATATGAAATATTAGATATTTCTGAATGATGAGTTTGACTTAACTAAAATTTATCTTTTGTTGAGTACACTCAAGGAGATAAATTTTAGAAGTATGTTAAGCTAATACATAGGATGTGCGAAGACAAGGAGTTGTCAGCTTAATGATCTGGGAGTTGTATGGAGATACAATTGATTATAGTATCTACTCAAATGTTTTATTAAAGTTTGTTGAGTACACTCAAGGTTTTAATATAACAAATGGGATCCCAGCCCACTGGGAATCAAGTATGAATTCCATAAATTTATGCAAGAGGGTTATAAATTTGAGTTAAACAGTGGAAGCGAAATTAATTTAATAAAAGATCATGTCAAATTAATTGATATTATATATATATATATATATATATATATATATATATATATATATATATATATATATATATATATATATATATATATATATATATATATTCTTTTACTTTTCGTCGTTTACATTTATTGAATCTTGAGTAACCATATGTATTTGAAAGGCATACTGGATGCCACAATCAAACCAAATTTTCTTGATTGACACCGCAATCTGAGAATTGTTTTCAGGCATGAAAAATTGGTTGTCCTTGAGTAGCCATTTTCAGAGACACTTGTTGATGACTCAATAAAGGAATAGATTACTGCTATAATAAACACAGTGATGACGATAGCACTGCAACATGTGTGATGTTTGCGACTATTTCACTTGAGTTACAAAAGAAACATAAGAGTATAGATGCTAACACATGATTTTCCATCTCAAGGTGTTGAATGATGAACAATCACGTGTGGAAAGATATGAGATTTCATAGCAACTATACCAGTACATAATGGCAAAAGAGTCTTCAACTAGTGCTGGTGTGCTGAAGACGTTGACTACTTTGAGAAGTCGTCTCAATCGAGATCAATCATGAACAAAGAACTAAGTATGACTTGGTTCTGCAATCTTTGTCGGAGAGTTATTCATAACTAATTACGAATTTAACATGAATAAATTCGAATGCACACTTATTGAGTTGTTGAACATGTTTAAGACTGTTAAACCCAATATCTATGTTTGTAGTGGGCAAACCTTAGTCATAGATTCTTCCAGAGAAGTCTAAATGATGTTTAAGGAAAACAACCAAGATGTTTAAGACAGTTAAAACAAATAAGGACAATACCAAATCTAATTACCATTATTATCATTTTGGAATGATAGGTCATTGAAAAGGAAATTGCAATGCTTATATCTACTTCATTAGTTTCATGGGCATTGGATACAAGATATGGATCTCATATTTGTATAAATATGTAGAAACTAAACAGAAGTAGATCACTGCAAAATGGAAGAAGTTGACATGTATGTTGAAAATGAGCAAAGGTTGTTGCATTGCTTATAAGAGCTACTTCTTGCCTTTGCCTTTAGTCTTAATATTAGAATTAGAGAAATGTTATTTTGTTCTTACCATTACCAAGAGCATTAAATAAATTTCATGTTTGGACATGAATTATTTTAATGTTAAGGACAATTGTTGTTCCTTTTTATTTTGATAAGATCTTAATGGTTATGGTAAATTACAAATGACATTCATATTCTAAATATTAAACATTCTATAATAAGTATAGATATTGAAAGACATAAAAATGATAATTTGAATAACAACTATATCTGGCTTTGCAGATTTGGTAACATGAATGAAAATGTAATTCCAAACTTACATGGAGATGTATATTTGGGTCAAATGACTTTGAATTATTTGACAAATGCGAATTATGCCCGTTGGGCATAGTGACTACATCTCCTTTTACTTGAAAAGTATAAAGATCTACATAATTAATGAATCTAATACATAGTGATATGTGGACCCATGTCAATTAATGCTAGATAAAGTTTCTCTTATCTCATCAGATTTACTAGACGACTATTTCAGAAATGATCATGTATATTGATGAAATTCAAGTATGAAACTCTTGAAATGTTCAAGGGATTCAAACTAGAAATTGAGAAACAAATAGGTAAATAAATTCTTACAATAAGATTTGATCGATGTGGAGAATACCTAAAATTTAAAATTTTAGATTATCTAAAAGAGAATGAGATTCTCACGCAGCGGATTCCTCCACATATACTGTAACATGATAGTGTATCTAAAATGAGGAATCGTACACTATTAGATATAATGCAACTAAGAACAAGCCTTGCAATACTTCAAAATTGTTTTGAGATCATGTACTGATTCCCACGTGTTACACACTAAATCGTATCCCATCTAAATTGATTGACAAAAATCCATACGAGTTATGGAAAGGCAGAAAACCCAACTTTTCTTATATGAAAGTTTGGGCCATGACGCTTATGTGAAGCGCAATGAATTGGATAAGTTTGAGACTAAATTCGATAAATATATATTTGTGAGATACTCAAGAGACAATTGGATATTAATTCTATAATCCTATTGAGAAGAAGGTGCTCATCTCAAAACATGCCATACTCCTAGAGAAAATGTTTATTCTAGGAGATGACTTCTAGGAGATGACGGTGGGAGCAGAATGAATTTTGAAAGAGTTCAAGAATCCATAGATATAATTGACCAAGTAGATGAACATAAGTCTGGTCCCATACCTGCTAGGGACATACTTTTGATCAAGAAGTGGAGACTCTTAAGGACACGTCAGCTCCGTATAAATCTTGTATGATCATTCGACATTCTGAAAGGTACGAATCCATGATTACTAATCAGGCATTATTAATCAATGATGATAAACCTACTAATTATGCATAAGCAAAGTCAAATGTTGACTCGCTGAGATAACGAATGCTATGAAATCCGATATGAACTTAATATATGTAACCAAGGTTTGGACCTTGGTCGACCTACCTAATGGATTAAAACACATAGGTTGTAAATGAATTTACAAGGAAAAGGTCAATATGGATTGAAATAAGTATTTTGGGGCTGAAATCTTCAAATTGATGTGAAAGTCAAAATGTTTGATTTTATAAAAAATGAAGACAAATTGTGCGTTTACAAGAAGATAGTGGGAGCATTGTCATATTCTTAATATTAATATGTATAAGATATATTATTAACAGGAAACGACGTCTTGATATTTCAATTGTTGAAATTATGGTTGTCGAATAATTTCTTCATAATAGATATGTAAGAAATAGCTTGATCTATAAAGATAGATCTATAAGATTGCTTAACTCATCCAAATCTATATAAATAAAATCTTAAGAAGATTTATATGGAGAAAATGAACTGGGAGTTCGTGGATACATTGATGCTAACTTCTATTCTGACTATAATGATAGCATATTTCAATTAGAATATTGGTTTACTCTTAAACGATATGTTGGAAAGGTTCTAAATAGAAAATAACTATTGATTCAATAATAGAAGCCTTATACATCATTGCTTAAGGAAGCAACAAAAGTTGTGGTCTGGATTAGAAAGGTCATTAATGAATTTGGAGTAGTTCCTAACATTGTTGATCACACGCATTTGTATTGTGATAACAATGGAGCCATCGTGCAAGCGAAGGAACTAAGATCTCATCAATGGTCCAAACATATGTTAAGTTGGTATTATCTCATTGGAAAGATAATACAATCAAATGACGTAAAGAAAGAATGAATTCCCACAAGTTGTTAAATTGAAGATCCATTGACAAAGAGTTGTCGCATCATAAACATGAGCGTCATGTAGACTCTTATGGTATAAGATATATAAGGGATTGGATCTAGTGCAAGTGGGAGTTTGTAAGTGTTATGCCCTAGGTCCAATCAACTTTGGAAATAAGTACTTGTAATGTATATATATAACCGATGCATATTTATGGCAATATCTATTATTTCATTGAATTAATATTCTAATTAATTAAATAATGGAATTCGTAGATTCAAGTCTTGGTGATTTGTTAATCACAAGGAGTTGTGATTGTGACATATAAATTACATATGATGAATCTTAAATCGTCCATGGTCGTATGTAATAACTAGATACGAATATTGTTATTATGGATAGACAATCACGTGTGACATTTCTTACTTATGAAGTAAATAGTTGATCTCACAAGCTAAAGTATGGTGACACTTGAATAAACACGTGAATGTTTTGTTATAGAACAAAACATTGGAGACCTGCTGAGAGATTCCACATGAAAAACTATCTGAGTGTCGGTGGTTAATCTCTAACATTCGGTAGTGGAATTGGTCCTTGACTTGATGTCATCATAGTGCCTTATATGAGGACAGTCATACTTTGGTGATGTCGGATATTTCTCTGTCAAAGGTCGCTAATACGACATCGTTAGGGTATGTCAAGAATCATATGAAGGTTGTGAATTATCAATAGATGATTCGTCACTCTTAGATATTAAGAGATTATGATCAACATTTCATCCAATTAAGTTAATAATGAAATCCTTGGCCAAGGTGAACTCATAAGTCGAAAAAGAGTTTTCGACTTACATTGACTTAACAGTAGGATAAAAAATATGATCGATAATTGAGATTGACACATATCCATATCTCGTAATTGATCAGATCATATTGATGAAGATATTATAATTTCACGGTAAACGAACAAATTTGATTTTGTCATGCCACGTGACATTTATCGCCACATGTATTGCCCTGGCATATTGCTAGATGTCAATTTGGGACGACGAATGTGAATTGATGATAAATTAAAATGTATATTTTAATTTATCAATTTTGATTAGATCAAAATAATAATTCACGTCGTTAGGTATCGTGATCTGGAACCTAGTAGGTCACACACAAAAGATAATCAAAAGAATGATATTTGTAAATTAATTAGTTGACAAGTGTTGGATAATTAATTAATTGGGTTGCTTATTAATAGACCTGAATTAATTAATTGGATTATTTAATTCATGGACCGAATTTAATTAATTTGATTAATTCAATATTGGACTGGGTTAAGTTAAGAGATGGGCCAAGCCCGTTTGGACTTGTATTGTTAGGGTTTGAAAAACTGTAGAGAATTAATTTCATTATTCTTGCTAGCACGAGAAAAGAAAACCCTAGCCGTCATTTTTGTTCTCTGTGTGGATCACCATTGGAGGCTGATAATTAGACAATTTGGATTGTAGATCGTGATCATTGGAGTTTTTGAATCAGCAAAGGAGTTTGTAGAATTCATCAAAGATGTGATTTCTATCACAGTTTCTATCTAAACATAAAGCAGATCATTGTTTGAAAATTGAAAATTGTTTATTTCTGCTGCGCATGATTAAGTAGATTCCCAACACTACTTCAGTTCACAAATTAGGGTAATAAATTAAAAGTTGCTTCATTCGGACTTCTGGAAGCTACAGTGAATCTCTCCCCATTGCAAGCTTCGAGGACAAGTTCCTCAAACCCAATAATGATGTTGTTTTGCTTGGAGGATGGTTGAACCAGTTTGGGACATTGATTCGAGACCTTTGAAGCACAGAGGTTGTTGCAAGTAGTTCTCGATTACGGGTCTATTATTCATTAGAAATTGCAAAGTCCCTTGTCTTAGATATGGCCTAATTTTTGCTAGAGATTGCATGCTTTGCGTTTTTCATGCTAAAAAACTCGTATATATATTGTGTTTGGTGATTTTTTTTCTAACTATCAAATCACACAGCTTCACGTGTATTTTGTAAAGAAATTTGTAAAACTATTTTGTACGCGTAGCATAATTGAATGTGATGCACTTCGATTTGACTATAACCAATAGGTAGACTTTTTCTTTATCCGACATTCAAAATAAATAGTTTAACCCTTTTTTATATGATCACTATTGTTAAGTTTTAGTTGATTATATAATTGGCTATTCTATAGACAAAATG
This sequence comes from Fraxinus excelsior, assembly GCA_019097785.1. NCBI lineage: Eukaryota > Viridiplantae > Streptophyta > Magnoliopsida > Lamiales > Oleaceae > Fraxinus > Fraxinus excelsior. The sequence goes on along the minus strand of CM032628.1, from coordinate 25,842,167 downwards.
ACTTAAATTGATAGTTGATGAAAATTCAAGGAGTAATGTACAAATATGTCAAAAGTTGGTTAAATAAGTCTAGGGTTTCGAGTTTGGAACTAAGTAGAACGGCGCAGATTTTCGTTGGACTTTCATCAGGTTATGGCTCGAGCTGCAAAAGTAGAAACACTGTCGCTGGACCATCAGCCCTTTTTCGCTCGAGCGACACCCTGTCGGTCGATTGTTGCTGGCTTCTCGGTCGAGCGAGAGCTTTATACAGAAAATTTTATTTTCGCATTTAAAGGCTTTTTCCTGACCCATGATTTTCTTGACCTATCTATAAATACTATAACACGTCCAAAATGAAATTCTTAAGGTTGATAGTTGAGAGAGCTTCATCTGTGAGATATATATTAATTACTTCTTTCAACCTTCATCTTGCTTGAATATTTTGGTTAGAAAAACATCGAATCTTATATCCAAATACTAAAAACCTACTTCCTACATATGTGTCAGAGAGTGCTGGAAATCAAGGAAGGCGACCAGAATTCAGGAGAGCTGTCAGAATTACAGTCATGAGATCAGATAGTTCGTGTCATCGTCTAATCTGGTAAACTGTAAGTATTGAATCGTTTATAGTGGATTGACTGGCTAAATGCCCGGAGTTTTCCCAGTTGGGTTTCTCCGTAAACAATTCTTGTGTTTTTTACCGCTTTATGTTTTATTGTTTGTTACATTCAAATTGTAGTAATTCAACATAGGATAAATTGGATTGTTTGATTAACCATCTAGAGATAATTAACTTGTGACTTGTTGCATGTTAATTAATTTTTTTTTAATTTCATATTAAATACCTATTCACCCCCCCCCCCTCTACGTATTATTAAGGTCAAACTTGTGTTTTTCAACTATAGATATGAAAAGCGTTGAAGATGGTTTACTGATTTTGATAGAGCCCAATTATGTTCTGTTACTTGGCCCAATGTTCTGATCCAATTAGTAGAGAATTCTGGAATGGTGCAAGAAGCACTATCTCAAGGACTTTTTTTGCAAATAAAGAGAATCTTTATTTGATGGTGGACACATGGCTTAATTAAGATATTTGGATTGAAGTAAAATTGCATTTTCTCACAAAAGGGGTAGGCAACAATCTATAGGGCGAGACTTTTCATTTTTGTGGATTATTCATCCTTTTGTCGAGTAGCTTCTCTCGTTTCTTTCTTTGTAGAATTTATGGTTATTCTCTTCTAATTTCTTGTGCGGTTTTGAGAAGTAGAATGGGTATTATGATAAACTCTTGTGTAAGTTCATGGTTGTGAGAGAAGATCAAATGTTTCTTACTATCATTGGGGTTGTGTACTAGAACTTGATTTCTTGCCTATTTTGGGAGGTTTCTAGTGGATTTGAGCTTATTCCTAACGGATGCTCAACAGGGATTAGGCGTTGTAAGTGGTTGTCAAATCTCATAGCCCTTGGGCCAAAAATTCTTGTGTTGATTCTTGTTATTTTTGTTAATTTATTTTTTGTTTTTACTTACAAATCAAAACCACAAACTCTTTTGGGACCAATAGTGGTATCAGAGCATAGGAAAAAAATTTGTCTGTCGATTTGTGTTACTACTTTTCAGATTTGCTTTCGTTTTCGGTCTTACGATTTGAGAAATTTTTTGGTTTTCAAACACGAATTGTTTTTGGGTTGTTGAGACTGTGGATCTTGAAAATCTTTGTTACTAAATTCCATTACTCAGTTGTGTCTCGTTTTGATTTGTTGTTTGTACACTGAGTTCTTGGAAATCGGTATAACTCGTACTGAGTTTGGCAAGTTGGGTTGAGTCACACTGAGTCATATTGAGTTTACACTGAGTCACACCAAGTTTTCCATATCTAGTTTACACGAGTCATTTTCTTGCTGTCAAGTACCATAGTACATATAACTGAAAACTTTTAAATATTTTGGTATCAATGTTTGTCTTTAAAAATTAGGGTTTTCGAGAATCTCCTTTAACTCTACCTTTGTCGAGGGGTCTTTGTGAGAACCCTAAAATCTGAGAAGATTTGTGCTTCGATTCAAGAAACCAATTCCTTTTCAAAAGTTTTCAAAAACGTTTTTCTTGCAACTATGTAGATATTGAGATATACCAAAATTCTTTAATCATGTTATGACTTCGTGGATATACTGTTGATTTGTACTGACATTCGAATTGATCTGTTCAGGGGTTGAGATTACTCTTTTTGAAATTATTCTTCACTGAAGGTACATTTTTCTAACCCCCTTCTGCTTTATGTGTGTATGCAATTGTATAGTAACTTCAATTCTATTGAGTAATCTGTGGATCATTCTTGCATACTACTGCCTTATAAAATTGGATTATCTGACATTGTTGACTGTGATATATCTTTGGCTATATCATATATGTACACTGATCACACTACTGCACACCATGACTTCTAAGGTAGATGTTCAAATTTGGGATGGAAAATGAGATTGTAGTCTCTGATGCCAAAAAATTAAGGCCTTTATGTTACAGTTAAAGTGTGCAGAGGCCATTGAAGAATCTTGGCCAAAAGGTCTGTCTGAGACTAGAAAAACTGAAAAATTTGAATTGGCTTGGAGCACTATGTTTCTGGACTTATCTGCTTTTGTGATTAGGAAAGTAGGAAAAACTAAGATTGTTGTAGAACTTTGGACTGCCTTAAAAAAACAGTACCTCAATAAGTTCCTACCAAATAAATGCTTTCTTTGGAGACTCTTCTTTAATTTTAAGTTTGATCCTAGTCTTGATATAGAAGAGAATATGGATAGACTCAATATGATCACGCAAGACTTGACAAACTGTGAGGAGAAGATCTTCGATGAGCAGAAGGTAGTTGGTCTACTTAATGCTCTAGGAGATAAATATAAAGATATAAGAAATGCACTAGAGTATGGTAGGAGTGACCTTATTGTTGAAATAATTCATACTTCTCTCCTGACCAGAGAACTGGGATTGAAATCTGAACACAAATAGGAGTTCTATGTTGAAGGTATGGGAAGAAAGCAGAAATCCTATACTAAGAGTGTGAGTAATTTCAATCATTCCAATTTCATTAAGTATAAAAATTTTGCCAGAAAAAAATGGAATAATACCAAAGGAAAGGACAAGAAACCCAATAAAGGAAAGGACAAGAAACCCAATAATGGTAGGAGTGACCTTATTGTTGAAATAATTCATACTTCTCTCCTGACCAGAGAATTAGGATTGAAATCTGAACACAAATAGGAGTTCTATGTTGAAGGTATGGGAAGAAATCAGAAATCCTATACTAAGAGTGTGAGTAATTTCAGTCATTCCAATTTCAACAAGTATAAAAATTTTGTCAGAAAAAAATGGAATAATACCAAAGGAAATGACAAGAAACCCAATAAAGGAAAGGACAATAACAAGAAATGTTTTTACTGTGGTAGAACTGAGCACTTTATTAAAAATTACTTTAAAACTGCCAATGACCAAAATAATGGGTCTAATACTGAAAATGCTTCTCTTGCTACCACTTAAACTATAAAGAAGCAGGAGTGAATATTGGGGTTGCCTATGTGCCTTTATCTGAAAGTACTAAACACGATTGAGTCTTAAACTCAGGCTGTTCTTTCCATAGACACCCAATATTGACTATCTATTTGACTATTCTAACCTTGATGAAGGATCAGTTAAACTTGGGAATGATGAGGTGTGTCAAGTTAAAGGAATTGGCAATGTGTTGTTGAAATTCAAAAATGGTCATCACCTACTATTGAAACACACTACATATGTTCTAGCCCTAAGAAGAAACCTCATATCCCTAAGAGTTCTTGATGATGAGAGATATCAAATTGAGATTAAGAATGGTTCTACTAATATAATTAAAAATCAAGAACTTATTGTCGTTCACCAAAACTCAATGAAATTTATGTTATAGGGGCTGAAATCACTTCACCTAATAATTCTATGAATTTTGTCACACATCTCGATAAATTAGACTTATGGCATAAAAGGCATGACCACTTGAGTGAAAAAGGCCTAAAAACTTTGTCAAGTCAAGGGATATTTGGAAAAGATAGTGTTCAAAAACTAATTTTCTATGAACACTGCATTATGGGAAAACATGCCAGACTGCTTTTTAAGGCAAGGCCGCATAAATCCCAAGATATCCTTGAATACATATATTCTGATTTATGGGGACATGCCCTTGTACCAACTGTATCTCGTTTTAGATATTATCTTCTCATTACTTATGATTTTTCACGAAAAACTTGGATTTTCTTTTTCAAATCTAAATTTGATACGTTTTCAACTTTTAAAGAATGAAATTTATTAATTGAAAATCAGACTAATAAGAAGATAAAAATTTTAAGAACTGACTATGGGCTTGAATTCTGCAATTCAGATTTTGATCAATATTGTTCTAAACAAGGGATATTGAGACATAAAATGGTCAGCTATACTCCTCAACAAAATGGAGTTGCTGAGAGATTAAATAGAACTATTCTTAAGAGGACTAGATGCATGTTAATCAATTATGGTCTTCCCAAAATCTTTTAGGGGAGGCTATAAAAATAGCTTGTTATCTCATGAATAAGTGTCATTCCAGCTCTCTAAACAATAGAATTCCTGAACAAATATGGTCTGGACATTACCAGACTAATTCTACCTCAGAACCTTTGGCTGTGTAGCATATGCACATTATATAGATTCAAAATTGTACCCTAGATCATTGAAGGGTGTGTTCTTAGGTTATGAAGAAGGAGTTAAAAGTTATAGACTATGGTTAAGGGATGTGAGAGGTTAGAAAGTGATTACAAGTAGATCTTTGATCTTTAATGAAGATGATTTTCCATGTCTTAGTGACAAATCTGGTAAAAAGATAGGAAAATATGATTTTATAATAACTGAGATAAATCTGAATAAAGAGGTTGGAAATGATCAGATATAGTTTGAGGTCGAGCCACATGAAGTGGAACCACAAAATGCCTCTGATGTTGAAATTATAGAAGATGACCATCACTTGGAGCTTGCAAATGACCTGCAGGACTACCAGTTTGCTATGGATAGAGAAAGTAGGAAAATAAGGCCTCCTTCCAGGTATCAATATGCTGATTTTGTGACTGAACAATCTGAATATGATTTGTTTGATACATGACCAACTTCTTTTGAAGAAGACGTCTCTTGTAAAGAATCCCCTAAGTGGATTGATGCAATGGAAGATGAAATGAACTCTCTTTATAAAAATCAGACCTGTATTTTAGATGAAACACATAGAATGCAAAGTGATTGATTGTATATGGATATATAAGATCAAAGAGTGAGAGGCTGTTCGCTGAAAATATGCCGCAAGCGCACGGATCGCGTACAAGTAGTAAAGTGACCTTTAGAGTCCGAATTGTCGATCCCACAAGGAATGTATACTTTCGATTATTCGACTCTAATCAATTTTAATTATAACGACAAAAGAAACATACACAATCAAAAACATGATTTAAAAAAAGGTAAATAAACTAATAATCTACAAAATAAGAAAATAAAACGTCTTGGCAACTTCGGAGAGAAAAACGTGGTTGGAATTTGCGACGTCGCTTAACCTTTTGTTTCATTAATATCAAACCAATAACACACCGATGCAAATTACCAAAATACGATAGTTAGACCCGATTTTCCTATTTTAGTTAATACCCCATCTCAAGGTCATATTAACCTTAATCGATTAATTCGTATCGCATATCTCTATGTCAATAAAAACATAACCAATTGCATGAGGTTTTGTGAAAATACTCAACGAGTCACCTGAGATAGATATATATCTCTATATCATCTAGACGCGCTTAGTATACTAGACAAACTCAGGGTATCGATTATTTCGACCTAGTAAGTGCAACAATTTCTCAATAATTACACAAGCTACCTAACAACTCCATCTAGTGATCAAGTAAATGAAATCTTTCGATATATAAAAAGTGGCTATTAAACGGAATATGTTGGTTTAACGGAAAAACTAACGGAATTTCTTGTTTTTAACGGAAAATCTTTTTTCACCACCCATATTTTCAAAATTATAATTAAATTATAATAATAATAATAAATTAGCTTTTGATAATTCATTTAAACTAAAATATCTTGGAGCTAACTTATCCGAATCGACTTTTTCTCGAATCTGATTTAAGTATCTAATTACGATTTATCCAACGAGACCAATATTCATATATTTACGATAACTCCATCAATATCTAAATATTTGACGCAAATAAAATATAATTTGATAAATGTATAATTTAGTCATTAACTTTCAAAATATTAAAATATAGTATATAAAAATTGAATTATATTTTATGAAAATTTTCGGGGTATTACATTCTCACCCCCTTAAAATATTTTCGTCCTCGAAAATTTACCTGTCACTTACCAATACTAAGTCTAACACATGATATACTTATAACATCGTAATACATATCATACTTTAGCGATAAAATGAATTGCATTATTACTTAAAAAAGAGTAAAGACTTAAGTCATGCAAAAAGTTTAAGCCTCCGTTTGTTTCTCATTAAAAACCCATAAAAATGAAAAATATGACTGTTATCCATCACATCAATCTATCAATTTTGAATTTCTATCTATTGTGTGGGGTCCAATAACGACTATATTTCTCATTCTTATTCTACATTAATGAGAATCAAATGGAACCTAAGTACACTTATCTTCTTACCCCTGAACATACATTGAGTTTTCTGTTTGTGATTTTGGGTTGGAAATGACAGAGAGAAGCACTTTATTTAATTATTTATCAATTACATAAACATTACATCATTAATTATTTAATTAACCAAAAAAATTATATCTTTATTAATAACAAATTAATTCTTAAACAAAACTATTAAATATAAACTAAGCAAACGTGCATTGCACGTTGCTTACACCTAATCATTTTAAACATGATAATCAATATACTATGATTTTGATAACAAATGCATTTTAATCATTCAATACATATGTAGATATTAATGAAATTTTGGTAAATTCCAACACAACTACTTAGCTCATTTTATACATATGGTAAAAAAAAGGGAGAATATTAATACAACACATTACAAAAATGGCAAAATAAATGAGAAAAATCAAAGTTATAGAATAAACCCTAGTTGAAGCTTGAAGTTAATTTTTCCAAAACCTTGCCAAATCCTTGATGTATTCCCCTTTGTGCTCTTTGATTCATCTTCAAAGTGTTCCAAAATTTTACAAAATGAAGAGAAAAGGGAAGCAAAATGGAAAAATAAAAAAATAAAATAAAATATAAGAGGAAGCATCCTCATGGACGTCCAGCCAAGTCTATTTATAGATGGGGATAGATATTTTGTTTACTTAGCCAAGAAGTCTTCAAAATATCTAGAGAAAATTACAACTAAAGTCCCCAAACTTCAGGAAAGTTACAAAATAGTCCCCAAAACCAATTTTTAATTGAAAATGTCGGTCAAACCTAAGAAATACTTTTTCAATTTTTAGCTAGGTCCCTAAGATAATTGCATGTTAGGTCCCTCAACTTTGATCTCATACAATTTGGTACTCAACTTCACAATTTTGTACTCTTTTAGTCCTTTTTCTTCTCCTTTCGCCTCGTTCACTTCTTGACGGGGGTTTGGCCTACAAAAGTGAAAATTACATAATTATGAATATAAATCCACTCAATTTTGTCAATAATAAACTCTCAAAAAGTGCATAATAAATGTGTAAAAACATACTTATCAGAGGCTAAGACAAACAACAGTAGAAGGTATAAGGCTAGACTTGTAGCAAAGGAGTTTACACAAAGAGAAGGGATTGACTACACTAAAAAATTTTCACCCGTTGTCAAATACACCTCATTAAGGTTTTACTTTCCATTGTCACAATTTGACTTAGAGTTAGAACAGTTTGATGCGAAGACTGCCTTCTTGTATGGTTCTTTAGATGAAACCATATACATAACTCAACTAAGAGGGTTTGAGGTTAAAGATAGGGGGGACTCTGTTTGTCTCTTGAAAAAATCTTTGTATGGCCTAAAGCGGGCCCCTAAGCAATGGTATAAAATATTTAACTCTTTTATTCAATGATTGGGCTTTAAAAAATCTGATTATGATCTCTGTTTTTACTTTAAGAGAAGTGGAGAATTTGAATCCTTTTATGTGCTCTTGTGTGTCGGTGATATGCTCCTTGTTGGTTATAATTATGTTACTCTTAATATGATTAAAGAGAAGTTGAAATTTGAATTTGAAATGAAAGATTTAGGACCAGCTAGAAAAAATATTGGGCATGGAAATTAAAAGGGATAGAATGAATGAGAAGTTGTTTCTAACACAAATGTCTTATGTTGAAAAGGTAGTTAAAAGATTTTTCTTCATGATGCTAAGCTTGTTAGCCTGCCTTTGTCTGGTAGTATGAAACCATCTATTGATCAATCACCTAAATATGAAAATGAACATACAAGAATGATAAATGTGTCATATTCTAATGTTGTTGAGTCTGTTATGTATGTGATGGTATGCTCTAGACCTAATATTGCTTATGTTGTGAGTGTGCTAAGCATATTTATGAGTAATCTAGGTGAATTACATTATCAATGCATGAAAACTTTGATTAAATACCCGAAAGGAACAAGTCGTTTAGGTCTAATGTTCAAAATTGATAAAAATTGACTTAATCTAAAAAGTTATGTAGATTTTGATTATGCTGGAAATCTAGACAATAGGAAATCTACAACTGCATATTTTTATGTTATGAATGATACATGTATTAATTGGAAATCACAATTACAAAATGTAGTTGCATTATCTTCAACTGAAGCTGAATACATTGCAGCCACTAAGGCTGTAAAGCAAGAGCTATGGTTGAAAGGCCTACTAGGTGAATGAGGACTTATAGAAAATCAGATGGAGCTATGTTCTGATAATCAAAGTGCAATATTTCTGAGTAAAAACTCAATTTTTCATGATAGGTCCAAGCATATAAATGCTAAGTTTCATTTTATTATGGATATAATTGATAAAGGTGATATTAAGCTGGTCAAAATACCAGCTCAAGTAAATCCTGTAGATGCAGGAACCCAGGTAATACCTATAAATAATTTTTTAGATTCTTTAAGGTTATTGAATCTTGAAGAAGACTAATTTTTTATTTTTGTACATGTAATAATAGAAAATGAAATTTGTTCTAAGTTTAAATCTACAAAGTACCGTCTCAAAATACAGTAAAAGGCGGAGATTGTTGAATATGGTTTGCTAATTTTGATAGAGGCCCAATTATGTTCTGTTACTTTGGCCCAAGTGACTTTGGTCTAATGTTCTGATCCAATTAGTAGAGAATTCTGGAATGGTGCAAAACACATTACCTCAAGGACTGTACTGCAAATAAAGAGAATCTTTATTTGATGGTGGACACATTGCTTAATTGAAACCTTTTGATTGCAACAATATGTAGAGTGAGACTTTTCATTTTTGAGGATTATTCATCCTTTTGTCGATCAGCTTCTCTCGTTTCTTTCTCTGTAAAATTTATGGTTATTCTTTTGAGAAGTAGAATAAAAGAGAACAATTTATGTCAATTTAAGAATAAAAGAATGCGATGAAAAAAGAATTTGAAACATAAATATGATAATGCGTAAATTATGAACCTTTCATACAATTAATGTGAATATATATTATTTTTGACAAAAATGCCCTTAATTATGAATGTACCATAATAGTAGTAATTAATTATTATATTATAACTCAAAAAATTAAATATAATTCAACTTCTTGTAATCTCCATTGAGAATAAAAAGAAAAATAAAAAAATTATATTCTTTAATTTGAAGTACTTAAAATTTTATGTTAATCGACTTAAAAATTAATCACTTAAAAATCGAAACTCGATCTATCTCTAACCATCGCACCAAAATTAAGGTTTGTTTTGCATTATTTGTTGCAATTCTTGCACTAAATTGAACTCTGGTCCAAGCACCAAAAGTTGTACCATATAAACAATGTTTCATCATTTTCTTCATTTTTTTTTAATTCTTAAGAATTTATTTACCAGATTATTTAATTCATTCCTTAATTATTATTAATTACACGATTAAAAATTATTACAAATGCACATAATAATAATAATAAAGGATTAAAATCTGTTTTATAATAAAGAATGAACGCAAAAGGAAGAAAATATAGTTGTATAAAACCATGTCCAACCCTGCACCAAAATTTGAGGCAAGTTTTGAATCATTTTGTACCAAATCTCACACCAAAATCATAATAATTTACAACTATTACACCAAAATTTACACAAAATGAACAGTGTAGAATCATTTTTTTAATTCTTAACAATTTATATACTTGAAATATTTAGTTATTTATTTTAAAACTACATAAATGACTAAAAAATAATTATGTTAAAATAAAAAAATATTAAATTCATTAATATTTTTTAAAAAATATAGTATAATTAATAGAAACACCACAAATAAAAAAAAATATTAAAGCATGTCATTAAAAAATAGTGTAATGTGTTTTGAATCTCGATAGTCAAAATAGTGTTATAATTTAATTTTTAGAATTCGTATATTCGTCTCATAAATGATCAATCAATGTATCTCGAAGTACAATGTGAGACTCTTTATCCTTAATTTGTTTATAACGGGCAATAAATTCTTGAAAATGATTATTTTCGTTTGGATGAGTTTACCGGTACATTTGGGCTTACATAAGGGTGATGGACACCCTTATGTAAGCCCAAATGTACATCTAGCATTTTCCTTTTCATTTTCAACCAACTTTAACTTTTGGAGTTGGCGCTTCCGTACATCTCGAATTGGTGCATCAACATTATTAAAATTTATTACAAATGCACAAAAAAATAAAATAATAATAATAATAAATGTATAACAAAAATGGACACAAATATCCTTGACCAATTTTTTTGCAAAGTGAAGGAGAGAATTGTATCTAAACATTTTGCACCAAAACGGTGCAAAGTATGGTGCTAGGTTGGAGAGAGTTCGCACCAATTTTTTGTGCAAAATGGTATTTTGGGGATAACATTGGAGATGGCCTAACAAAATGAAGGGAAACTGGTTTCTCTTCGTGTAAATGAATAGTGTTGCACCAAAATAATGCATCAATGAGAAGATAACCATGAGTCCATACAATAATTAAATTTATTGGTAATTAGTGAGCAATTCACCTGGTACTTAATATAAGCTAAACACCGATGGTTAGGAGATCATTTCTATATATATAATCATATTATATAATTATAATATAATAGTTAAGAATCAAAATTTCATTTGAAATTGTAATGGTTATGCGGAAATAAAGAGAATTGTTGTCAATCTTAATTACCCTAATAATTAGGAGTTATTTGCCTTTCCATATTTGTAAGCTCCATCCACATGTCTCCCATAGGAAATTAGAAAGGAAATTTGTATCATTTTCAGTAATAATTCAGTGGTTGAGAAAAAAATAGTGGCAAATTGTAGAATAATTCAAATTCTAGGTATTTTGCATCTTCTTCTTCTTTTTTTGGGTTCAAAGCTTTGAATCTCTTTTATGTATTTTAACATCTTCATCATTATTCACGGAAAATGTTAAATTATTTCTTGAATTTGGTTGAGAACTTTATCTGTTCATTGTGTTATTTTTGTTAGTTATGATGTGTAGCTTGACGGGCTAGAGGAAGGCTATCAAAAAAACTAACAATATAAGCATTGTGCATGAGTCTTTGAAAATTTATTTAAAAATTTAATTTTTTTCTGTATTAAATGTTAAAGTTGAGAATTCTTTTCGGAAGCAGTTGATTAATAATTAAGGTGCTATAGTCAACTTTTATCAAGTTTTGAATGTCTTTCTTCTTTACAGAAAAATATGTTATTGGGATAATGAATTTTTCATTTTCGGTCATTGAATTGGTTTGGCTACTAATATAATTCAACTTCTAAATATACTTTATTAAATTATGTTTTTTTATGGTTATTCTTCAACTCTATTTCATAAAAATGTTTGTAAACTTATTAGAATTTTTTTTAATAACCACTTTAATTGTTCAATTCAACATTGTTTTTCAAAATTCTTTAATTGTTCTATGTTAAATAAATTAAATCACTTAAAATAAATTTTTTTTCTTCCCAAATAAGTAATATTTGGTATTTATTTGAAAATGAATAAATAAAAATGGTGAAATGATTAAAGCCCATATTAGATGAACTTACCACGTGGTGCATCAATGAAATATACCAACATTATAATCTCAATTAAAAATTAAAAAAAGGACCATTTTGGGTTGTAACAATTCGAAATCTCCATCACTGTATCCACCATCATTTCCAGTCAATCACCACCATCGCCGACACACATATCTACCATCATTGCTGTCGAGAAAAACATCAATCATTGGCGTGGCCATCACAAATCAATACTTCTAATGTGTCACTCTCTACCATCGTCGTCACCGTAAATCACTCTTTTAATGTGTCTTCTCTCCACCACCAAAGTCGCCTTAAGTACCTTATCATACTTTTACTCCCCTCCTCCGCTATAACAGCCATAGTGGACTGAACATTCTATACGAGTTTCTTGTCTCCATACCAATCGTTCTTGTGGAATCGTTGCGGGTTTTACTAAAGACAAAAGGGTGAGTGGGTATGTGGGGTGGTGGTGGTGGCATTTGGGAAGTGCCGATGGTAGTTGATGGGTTGTAGATGAGGTACAGGTGGTAGAGATGGTGGTGGTGTGATGAGGTAGACGTGGTAATGGTGGTTGTGCGGTGAACTTGAGGTGTTGATGATAGTGGATGAGATCCAGGTGGTGGTTCAATGGAAATGGATGTGTTGCTGGTGGACATGGTTCGGTTTAGTTCGGTTCTGAATAGAGAACTGAATCGAATCGAATCCAACCGAACTAAAATTTTTGGGTATTTAATAAATGGAACCGTCAGATTCAAATATAATTATGGAACCATTCAGGTTCGATTCCGTACCATAATTAATTTTTTATATTAACAACAACACTACATAAATACAACGAATGACATGTTCATTCATAACTTCAATGGGCAATTGGAGAGGGGAAGTCGGACTCGACAGTCGGCGGCTTTGATTTGGACATGTAGATATAAGTTTTCAATTTATCAAATGATTTGGGGTTAGTGGACCACGTGCTTACCAAATGAAAGTATGAAATTGGAAGGGGAAGGGTAAAAACTTTAAAAAAAACCTAGATCTTGGGCTACCAATAAAACTAATAATTGGGCCAAAAAATAAAACAAAAAATTGAAGAGGAAATTACACCTAACCCTAGTTTTAAAATATCATTTTATTAATTATTAATTATACAATTTTTTCATCCCTAATTTTTCCTCCATCTTCTGTATTATCACAATTGTTCTATCAGCCTCTTCTATTCTCCGTCTCTCCACCGCCAATCACCCCATTCTATCGCCAATCACCCTCTTCACAGATCTGTCCTCATGTGCCTCGTGCGGTAGCAATCATCGCAATGGTGTCCTCCTTTGTTAAGTAGCATCCTTGGTGTAGATCTGGTGCGGTGGTGTGGCGATGGGTGTCAGTTTTGCCGTACGTAAGGTGGCGGTAGGTACGGTGGTGGATTTGCTGTGAGGTTGTGTTGCATGCAATTGGCAGTGGGTACTATGGTGTGGCGGTGGGTGTCGGGTTTTGCCGTGCGTGCGGTTGCGGTGGGTGCGGTGGTGATTTATTTTTGTTGGATGTGTTTGTCATTTCCCCCCAAACATGTTCTCTTTCTCGCTGCTCCTCTCTCTCTTGTCACTACTATCACGAGGATTGGATAGCGACGATTATGGTAGATTTGGTGATGGATCAAGCAGCGGCGGCTAGTGAAGGTGGTGACAGTAGGGGCTCTAAGGACCTTGGTAGGTGACTCCCGTTGGTTGGCTACTGGCCTTCGTGATTATGGTGCGATGGTGGGTTTTGATGGTGGTGGTGGCGTCGTTAGGTTGTGTTTGGTGGTGTGCTGGAGGTGCGTCGGTGATGGCAATGGTGGGGTGGTTTTGGCGGCAACGGTGGCGGCGAGTTTATTGATGTTTGGGTGGTAGTGGTGGTGGTGGTGACGTTGATGGTTTGGTGTAGTGGTGAAAATGTTAGCTACGATATTTGAAACAATGATTTTGTTGTTGGGAAGTGGTGGTATTGGTGTTGGCGACGGTGGTGCGTTTCTATGGTGGTGTTGGTGTTGGCGGCGGAGACGGCGGTGGTGTTGTGTTGGTGGTGGTCACAAGTGATTTGTTGATTGTGACTGATAAATTGGTTGATGTATGACTAATAAATAACAAATTGTGATTAATAAATACTGTGTGACTTACAAATTTATTAAATTGTGACCAATAAAAGTAATATGTGACTTATAATTTGGTGTTTTGTGATTATAAAATAAGTTGTTTGATTTGTAAATTTTGTAATTTGTGACCGATTAACATATTGTGACTTAAATTTTTACGTTATGATTAATAAACGAATTGTGACTTATCAAAATTTTGAATTGTAACCTAAATTTTTTTGAACTGTGACCAAATTGTATAGATCCATGACCTTAACATATTTTCCGGAGTTAGAACACTTGTCGAAATTGGAGCAATCGCCGGAATAAAGTGGCGGCAGAACGGTTGTCAAAATAGTCGCCGGAACAATCCCCAGAGAAAAGTTGTCATTGGAACGGTAGTCGGAATAGTCACCGAAGCGATAGGGGTGGTGGAGGTGGGGTGGGATGAGGTAATTATATTATATTATTATTAAATATTTAATAATAAATTGATTTGATAATTCATTATTTGTTAAATTAAAAAATTAAAAAACATGATTTTTGAATTTTGAAATTTGGTTTTGTATTTTTGAAATGGTGTAAAGTAAATGCCTTAGAAATGTATTGTTCCCAAAATTGAATTTAGAAATTTGGTTGGGTTAGGATAACTAGATATGGACTTGACTTGGGAGTTGGAACATTAATCACTAAATTAGTTAATTTGTTTAGATAAATTAATTAATTCAATATAAAGAATTATTTAAATTCGGTTCTGATTCGATTTTTCGATTTTTGGTCTAGAATCAAGAATCGAACCAAATTCATCGGTTCTCTATTCAAATACCCGTTCGAGTATTTAACTTATGAAAAATTATTCGGTTCGATTCGAGAGTTTTGTTCAATCATAGTGGTTTTGATAGTGATGATTTGCCGATTTGAGGCGATGACGACGATCTGGATAGCGCTGACAATGGTGGATTGGAGTGAGATCGAAAGTGATTGTAACCGGTTAAGTAGGTAATAGCTTAATTCATAATATTTGGTAATTTTTTTTGTTGAAAATGAAAAAAATAAAAAGGCATTGTAGTGATTGAAGTCCATGTTATATGAACTTACCACATTGTGCTTCACTGAGATATACTATTATTTTAATCTCAATGACAAACAGAAAAGACCATTTTGGATTATAAGCATTCGAAATCTAATGTTTGCATTACTCATTAAAAATTAAGGAAAAGTTATATATAAACCTAATTTTTATTTCAATAATTAAGTGTTACAATTTTTTAATTTTTTATTTTTCAAAATTCAGGTGCATTTCACCCCCACCCCATTCCCTACCCACACACTTGCAGAAACCTAACCACCACTTCCAATTAACCACCATCACAGTCAGTAGAAACATCCACCACCACTTCCAATCAACCACCATTGCCATCAACAAAATCATCCACCACTGTCATCGTCGCAAATCACTGCTTCAAATGTATCACTCTCTACCATCGTTGCCGCTACAAATCATTGCTTCTAATATGTTCTCTCTTTACCACCACGTTCGTTGCAAGCATCTTATTGAACTCTAACTTCCCTTTTCCACTATAACAGCCATTGTCGACTGCACATTTTCTTTAAGTTTCTTGTCTCCATTCCAATCCATTAGCCTATTTATTGGTCGCTTTTGATTCTTCTTCCTTTGGGATTCTCGAGAAATACCAGTCATAAAACCTTGAGAGTTCACCACCACCAATACCATATCGACTCCGACACCCCCTTTTTGGCTCTCCATCATCATCATCTTTATAGATCAGCCCTAACTTTGTTGAATCAAGCCTCCCATTATTGTTTATTGAAAACATACATCCATGAACTTCTCTGGGATTTCCATTACGGTTTTGAAAGTCCTTGTTGTGGAATCATTATGGGTTTTGCAAAAGAAGGGTGTGTGTGATGGTGGTAACGGCGACGATGTCTAGGTGGTTCTAATGGTAGTCGATGGTTGTAGATGAGGTGTAGGTGGTGGAGATAGTGGTGGTGTGATGGAGGTGGATGTGGTGTTGGTGGTTGTGTGGTGGATTTGATGTGCTAGTGGTTGTAGATGAGGTCCAATGGTGGTGTAATGGAGGTAGATGTGTTTCCGGTGGTTTGTGGATTTGAAATGGCGACGACAATGTAGGTGGCCCTACAGTTGTAGATGAGGGAGTGGGGTAGGATGGATGAAGAGTGATTGTAACATGTTAATTGGATAATTATGATCAGTTACTTTGGTAATTTGTGATCAACAAATAATTTATCACTTATAAAAATGCATGATTTGCGACTAAATATTAAATTGAAACACATGACTATTTCTTTGTATGATTTGTGACTAATATGTGACCGTGATCATAAATTAGGTGTGATTGTGGTCTGATTAATAAAATTATAGAGCACAAAATGGTATCAGGGGTCGCAAAATATGACCACCTAATTTTTTAAAAGATTTCAAAAGTTTGATATTTATGAAAATGTGTATTGAAACATTTGTAGTTACGTAATTTTTCCTTAGATTAAAGTTTTTCCCAAGCCGTTGTTTGGTGTAATTTAGTTGACAAAAATGTAAGTCAAATTTAAAAACTAATTTTAACTACACATTTCATAAAATTCATAATTTTTCAATCGCGCGTGAAATATAACTAATATAGATACAACACATAAATATATCTCACAATTTTATTTTATTTATTTATTTAACAAAAATCATGTTCAATGCACGTGTTAAAGATGAAAAGGTCAATTGAGTAGAAAGAAAACTCATTTTCTTATTTGAAGCCCAATTAATTGTAAAATGACCTATAATTTTATATATTATTATTTTAAATATAGTGTGACAGGGTAGAACTTTACATAAGGATGGTTATATTGCCATCACTATTGTATATTTTAAACAAAAAATTTTAAATTACTTTTCTATTTACAAATATGACCGTAAGTAAAATTACATAAATAATCAAGTCTATGTTTTATAAAACTAAAATGAATAAGAGAGATATAAGAAAAGAAATATAGTTAGTCAAAACTCGAGCGTATCTTTTATTGAGAATTAAGGTCCCGTATTTATAGGGTTGAAAATGAGAGTTGCAATCTCGATAGAACAAACTCTTCTAAGTAGTTATATCTTATCTAAATAATCCGATAAGACCAAAGAATCATCAATAACTATCTTATAATTTTACAACTCTCACCCTTTGATAATTTCTTGTATAATAACTCTTTTTAAAAATCTAGTTTGGCAAAAACCCAGTAAGTTAAAAATACCAAACTGAGAAAAAAATACAATTATTTTTAACAAAACTAGAGTAATAAAATATTGTCTCGTTAAAACTTTAAACAAGAAAATCAAATCTAACAGAACTTGATAATTGTAGTAACATTATGATTCTGAAAATAACTATTGTTTTGTTCAGGAGTATCATACATATAAGATTATTATTTTGAGGATAAATATCTTATAGTTTATGGACATTTATAACACAAAAAATATGTCTCGTTATAACCTTATTACGGAGAAAATCATGAAAAAAGCTAATGAACGAAAAAGAGTACATTATTCATTTGAATATGCTAGAAAAGTCATCTCATTAAAAAACTTGTCATGAAAATTCAATAGGACAAAACATTGATCATGTGAAAAGTAATACAATGCATATTAACTCCCCTCGTAATAATATGAATTGAATTATATGTTTTAGACATATTAAATCATTCAATGATAACATTAATAGTCACACAAGATGAGTTGGATATGATCACATTTCAAATATCATGCATCGTCAAGATATCAAGATACATACTTCTTTCATCACGGTCTTTGCAAAATTTATTATATATTGAGAGTTATGCATTACATATTACGACTTCATTTTTCTCATTTCATTTTTGCATAAGTATACACTTTTAGATTTTCGAATTACGAGTCCAAAAATTTCAAATTTATTTAGTAAATTCAATTTTACTAAGACTGTGTAATTTTATTTGGTCAATTATTTCTTTGATCGATATACTTCAATGAGTTTAGTTTGATTCTTCGATATTAAAAATACGAAGCATTACATCATGTACAAAAGTATTGTTGATAAATTTTTTTAATTTTTTTTTTTAAATGGGACTATTAATTTTCCTTCTTTGCTCCATTTCTTTTGAAAATGTTTGTCTTAGAAACGAATGTATTCACACTTTAGGCATACAGTAGATATCGCAAATATAATGTTAACGAATTGTTTTCACGTGACGTTAATTCGAGTTGGAGCATTTAAAGAGGCGTGTGCGATATTGTTGATCTCTTTGATCAATAAATACATTTAAATGAATTATGTTTTAAACTTGTGGTTTGAATTGTCTTTTGCGATGATATAGATAATATAATGATGCATTATGTATTAAAAATCTTGCTCTTTAATTTCTCCCCTAATGAAGATAAAATTGTTCACTCAAATTAAAAATTAGCAATTTGGTATAAAATATCGTCCGTTAGGACTTAGTATATTGTATAAGGGTTCAAATTGTGTATTTATTCTCATCATTATTTACTTTTCATCTAAGTGCATTTTTGATGGATCAATTGTACAGTATTTATTCTCATCATTATTTACTTTTCATCTAAGTGCATTTTTGATGGATGAATTGTACATATATTTCACTATTGAAATAATTAGATGAAAAAATTAGGCTCGACTATAGGCCAAATATAGTGGTAAAAACTTTAATATTGGCATGATGCTAATAGCATTACCTAAACAAGGTTTGAAAGTACTTTTATTCTTAAGAGTAATGATTTAGAAATTAATTGAAACGTTTAACAAACAATAATGTTAAATAATTTATTATCATTCCCTAATACTTATTAAATATTAAGATTTAGATTCCCTAGCATTAACAAGACATACCATCATGATTATATAATTTAAAAATTATTCTCGTAGTAGATGTATCATATCTATTAGATATAAATAATATTTAGATGGTCAATATGGAAGATGACGGTGCCCTATATATCACCTAATTCATTTTCGAGATTATAGGGATTTACTCCAACATTTAGCTGATGATGATCAATGACCAATTTATGATACAAAGAACAAGTATTATATGTGAATTCAATGAATTGAAGAATCTTATCGTTCTTCAATATATGTTCATATGAATTCTCATTTTAGATCATTTTTGATTCAGTGATGATCTACCAGATATGCCAAACAATTAAATATTAGAGTGTATTTAATTGACTTTAATTTTCATAAAAAATATAATTTTTTCACCGAAGTTCATACTTTTGGGGTGTTTGAATGTCATGTTTTTCCATGGAAAATATTTTTTAAAAGTTGGTCACGTGATTAGATTTTCCTTAAAGCAAAGAAAATATTTTCTTTATGTGGGGTAATTTTCATTTTCTAGGCAATTCACATTTCCTAAACCCCAACTTTACGATGAAAAAAAATATAAAATTTTTTAGGTTGAAAGTTGAGCTAATCTAACACATTTAATTGACACTTTCCATGCAAATAAATTCTAGTCATCCAAGTTTCGTAAGTTCCATGCTTACAATCAAACACGCCCTTAGAGTTATTGAACATCTAGTTCGATTCAATATTTATTTCAATTGTACTAATATTAATATAGTTTACTAATTAAAAATATTGTTAAAAGCTTTGTAGGTTTCTCTTTTATTTAGTGGAGAACTAATTACTCGCAATAATAAGTTTATCCCTCCATATCACATAATATTGACTCTTCGGAGCCTTGAATAAGAATTGTGTTTCTTTCACATCAATATTGATGTGTATTAATTGATTCAAACAATTCTGAAATATTAGTTTAAAGTATCTAAATATCTACATCATGTTTCGTTCCTAGATAACAATAAGAATTGTGTTTCTTTCAGAGCAATGTTGATGTGTATTAATTGATTCAAACAATTCTGAAATATTAGTTTAAAGTATCTAAATATCTACATCGTGTTTCGTTCTAGGATAACAACTAATTATTTTTCTACTATATAAATTTAATATTAAAGCATGCTTCTTCTCGAGAAATAGGCTAGTATTTTTCTGAAATATTGAAATTGTAATATTATGTTCTTTATAAGAAAATAATATTATTTTAGAATGATTTAATATTGTACTTTTTCGAGAGCACAAAAAATTAAATATATCAATTAAATATGACAGATAATATAGATTACGTTGTGATCAATTATAAAATACAAATTGAATACAAAATAGAATATGTATAATGTAATGATTATAATCTATGCATAACAATCAATTAAAGAAAACGTGACAGTTTATCAATTGTATTCTATAAGTGGATAAATGTAATCATTTAATTTGTGTAATTAAGATAATATGCAATTCTAATACTGAACAACCAATTTAAAAAAAAAAAAAAAATATATATATATATATATATATATATATATAAACGAGGATAGGAATTCATGGGTTCTATACATGACGTTCCAAAAATATATATTTTGACATTAGGACCACTGATCAGAATTTTTTAATTTTTTTTTTTGGCAAGAATTTGATTACTGTTCACATATAGACGAATGAACCGCTAGATTTAAAGAATAATAAGTTATGAACTTGCTGTCCAAATTTCACAACAACCGGATGGAGCACTTAGATATTGATATTTTGATCACAATTGTGCAGACTTTTCACATTCTGCAAATTTTTTATAATCTTGATTTTGAATTTTCTCTCTATTTTGATGAGCTCTATCGTGCAGATAATGTGTTATAAGATTAAAGGACCAATAGGGAAGTATAAGAGAGAAAATAGAGTGTCAAAACTTAATTGTGTATTTTTTTTTTTTCTATTGAGAACCAATGTCGAGTATTTATAGGGTTCAAAATGAGAGTTACAATTGAAATACAATAAACTCTTTTTAGTAGATAGAGCTTATCTAAATATTTTGATAAGAAAAAAAAAGCATCAATAATTATCCTATAGTTTTACAATAACATTTAAATATTTCTTTTTTTTTTCCTTATACCACATTGCCTCTCTCGGGCTCTCTATCATAAAAAAATTCAAGTAAAGGATGCAACTTAATGTTTAGGTGATATAACGAATACTTAAGTGACAGAAAAACAAAACTTTTTGGTCAATTTTTATGGTGGTGGCCCTGTGGGTGATTCGTACTTAAAGATTTTCTTTCAAGAGTAGGTCGGCGGGTCGAAAGTTCTTGAAATGTGAACGGTACAATCTGCTTTCTATTTACCAACATGATTTAAAAGCATTTTAGCAGTAATTTGAGAAAAATGAGAGTGAAAGACTGTTGGAAAAATGTTTCCAGACAAAGGGGATGGAGAAGAAACAAAGACAAAAATACCAGAATTAAAGATGAAGGCTTAAACACGAAATCTGTTATCCTCAAACAATATTTATCTCCTCTTGGATTGAGTTTGATGTTTAAAAGGATATTGAAAAATGATTTGTAGGATTAATCAAGTTTTGCAATAGAAAAACAGTTAAGCACTTATTTTTTTCCATGTATTTATAGATTTCAATCCATACCCACGAAATAGTGTCAAAAAATCACGAAAGATTGCAAGTTTTTCACCAAAAGCCATTAAGAATTCAAACACAGCTATTTTTTGGTTCTATGAGACCTCATAGAACAAAGTCCCATTGGTTGATCACTTGCAGGGCATACACGCCATGCATATCTTCATGTGACTGCATGCCACCGCATAGGCCAAAGTTTTGGCTCTTCATTCCAAAGCCTATTTTATTGATTTTGAACAATAATTTTCGAAGTCCTCTACTTGTTCAATATTCAATAAAATCTCATGTTGACATCCGACCTCTGACCTCACCAAGGCGAGTACCGATCTGGCGGATAATCCGAGCTTATTAAATGCAGTTTATTATATGCATTAAGCTCATGCTAATGTAAGGTCGGGTATTTGAGACCAGCTTGTACTAATGACCGTCGTTATTTAGGAAACATAATGATTAGAGATTCCTTACACACTGTCAAACGTCGAATCAATCAATTACATTTGGATATACTCATGACATCATCTCCTAATTCCACCAATCATATGTCTTATCTTCATTCCCTAAGTAATTCATTAATTGTTGGGGACCACATTTAAGATAAACTCATGATGACCTGGCAAGCAAAGCTCATTAAATCAATCCAAATGTGCCAATGATGTACTTTCTCAGCTCGGTACTGTAGTTGATAAGACAAGAAAATGATGTATACATGTTTATCTCTTCCTATAAAAAGGATGAAAATATCCTCAAGAAAGGTGATTAAAAAACACTTGATATTTCAAATATCTCATTTGGCAAAAACAAAAGAAAACATTTGTAGTTTATTCTTGTAATTTACAAGTCATTATCAATAAAAATCCTCATTTACATTCTAAGTTGGCTTGAATCTTGCTCATACAATTTTCAACATCAACATTTCAAATTCAAAATATACAATACTTATGCATAAAGATTAGATATCTTTCAATTTGAATCTAACCATAGTATAATTCAAACAAAATAAAGTCAAATTTAAGCCCAGCAAGAAAGCTTTGAATCAATCATTTCTTGTGATAATATCGATAAGAACACGCACGCACGCGCGCGCACACACACACACAAAAGTGTCACGTGTTCTCAAGTTTTTCAATCTCGCTAAGACGGCCTTGTTGTCATCCGATTCAACGAACTTTTAAGAGAGAAACTTCAACTCTCTAGTGAGGTGGCACCATCTCGAAGTTCATCTAGATAAAATACTTTTGATATCTTTGTTACTTTTAGAAATACTAGTGCTTTAGTATTGAATTTCATTAGAGCTTAAAGCTCAACCTTCATTCAAGTAACAACCAACATTATATTATTAGGATATGGTTATCACGGATTTTATAATGTTGAAACCATTCACATATCGAAGACTTGACCCTTTGAAACCGTGAACTACTTGTTAAGTAATGACAAATATGGCCTCCATCATTGATAAATCTTTTATTTTAAGAGTTTCATCCACATCCTACTCGAAGTAAATATTACTAAATCTCTATTTAGAAGTTTAGTTAAGAGATCCGCTAAATTCTCAATTGGCTTAACATAATTTAGGGAATTATTTCACTCTTGATTAATTTTCTTATGTAGTCATGTGTTAGACTTCTCATTGTATACCTCTTTGAATGCCTTTGCTAATATGGTTTGACTATCACACATGATAGATATCGAATATATATTCTTCAGTCACAAAGGTATCTTATAAAAAAGATCCTTAAGACACTCAACTTCTTTCTCAGTATCTGATAATGCTACAAATTCAGTTTCCATAGTTGAGTGTGTAATAAATGTTTTTTTATTTCCAAGAAGGAACACCTTCTCCAGAAGTAAATACACAACCCGAAGTAGATTTACTTTCAGTCGTGCTAAATATCCAACTAGCATCGGTAAATTCTTCTAATATAGCCGGGAATTTAGAATATTGTAGACCTAAATTATTGGTTTTCTTTAAATAGCCAATAACTCTTCCAATGACCTTCCAATGTTCCTAATGAGTGTGTTTTGTACATGAATTTTGTACCATTGGAGCTTCATTTTTATGATTAGTAGGTGATTATCGAACGAATTTAATGTGTTTGCTAGTGTTTTGGTTGAAGGAATGATGAAAAAGGATTTGTGAAGCAAAGTAAAGAACAAAATAGAGCAGAAAATCGGCGCTCAAGCGCCCAGAAATAACGCCCAAGCACCGGAGAGCGAAACAAAATAAAAGTGACAGAATCATAGCGCTCAAGTGCTACGTGGCCTAGGATGGTAGCTCTCAAGAGCTGCCTTCTAGCGCTCAAGCGCTGTGCCACGAAGGAAAACATGTTATTTTTTTGGGCCACGAAAAAGCCCACAAAAAGGACTCCAACTTGGCCAAGGATGTATGAAAAGTATAAACAAGCTAAAAGAGGCACGAAATAGGGATCCACACCTTGCATAATAGAGAGAAAAACACAAGATAAATGTGAAATTCGCGAGAAGACTTACATCAAGGATTCAAACCAAAATCAAGAATTGGAAGCGGAAGAAGATCTTGGTGCAAGAACTAATTCTTTTCCAACTATTGTATCATTTAAATCCGGTGATGTATTCGATTTTTGTTATTTATTTCACTCTTTTGATTATGAGTAGCTAATTTTATTATTAGGACAAACAATGTAACTTATTGAGACCCTTAGTTATTTGATTCAAGAATTTCTGAGTTTTATTCTTCCATGTGTTGATTTTATTATGAGTGCAATGCTTTAAATTATCTGGCCAATAATTTGATGATCTATTGATTTTCTTACGAATCGAGTGGTGAGTTTGAACTTAGAACGTGTAATAAAACCCGTTAACGAGGTATAACGTGTAGAGATACATATACTAAGTGATGCGGTTGTCATATGAATTCCTAGTGTCTTAACTCGTTTAACTAAAGATAACTCGTATAGAGATATGAAATTGAATTAGTTGAATAGGCTCAATGAGAACTCGAGAGGGGTAAATTGAATACCATATGAGAATTCGACCGAACACTACATTAGGCTAGAATCTTGAATTAATAACTAAGATGATCATTAGGTGAAATTGTTTTACCTTAATACTTCTTGCATATTTGAATCTTTAATCGGTTTGTCTCCAATATTCTTTCATAAATTTTCATTCTTTCTAGGAATTTAGTTCTTCTAGACATCCATATTCATTATAATATGAATTTAGAGTTTGTTTATTTTCATCAAATAGTAGTAGGAGAAATATATTCAGTACTAAAGTATAGTTCTCGTGGGAACGATAATCCGGACTCTTAGGTCCACTGTATTACTTGTTCGATATCATACACTTGCAATAAAAAAATACGTAACAGTTCCTTACTCGGATTACTAGTAAACCTACAAAGTTTACTAATTGCAAATGCTATGTCCGGTCTTGTGCATTGAACTGCATAAATTAGACTTCCTATAGCACTTGCATACTCCAATCTTCTCTTCCATCATTTTGTGTAAGTTTTAAACTTGGATCAAGAGGGGTATTGAATTCTTTTATATTCAACTGTTTGAAATTATTAATCACATTCTCAATATAATGTGATTGGTTCAAGTAAAAACCCCACTAGTTTTTGTAACTTTGATACATATTATGGTATCTACTTGTCCAAGATCTTTTTTCTTGAATGTGGAACATAGAAATCTCTTCATTTCTTTGATTCCATTCACGTGATTACTTATAATCAACATTCATTAACATACAAGAAAATAAAGATTATATATTCATGACACACTTTAGAATATGAACATTTATCTACCATATTATTTATGAAAGCAAATGAATTAATAGCAATGTCAGATTTCTCATGTCATTTCTTAGGTGCTTACTTTAAACAATATAACAAATTTACTAACTTGCATTCATTATGTTCATTTTCAGGTAGAGCAAACCCTTTGAATTGTTCCATATAAACCTCCTCATCAAGATCCCCATTTAAGAATGTTGTTTTGATGTCTATTTAATGAACATGCAAGTCATGTAGCGAATAAAATCCTAATTGAAGTTATTCTAGCTACCAATGCATAGGTATCAAAATAATATATTCATTCCTTTTGTCGATACCCTTTAGCTACAAATCTAGGTTTAAAGTTATTAAAAAAACCATCAACATTGTATTTTCTCCTAAACACCCATTTATATCCAATAGGTTTGGATCCGGGTGGTAAATCAACAAGTTCCCATGTATTATTGACATAATTGAATCCATTCCGTCTTTAAATTGAGAGTCAATTTCATCCGATCCTAAAGACTTCACAATTTGTGTTTTTTTGCTTCTTCGTGGTTCACTAGATTCATGAACATATTCAAAAGATGTTTTATCTTGTATTCCACTCGAGCTAGAGATATCATTGTAAGCTTCCTTAATTCATTATCCGAAGATAGTGAATTTTCTAAAAACTCAACATCACTTGATTAAATTATTATATTGGTCTCCAAATTTAACAATCTATATGATTTGCTATTACTAGCATAACCAACAAAGATACATTTAATGTTTTTTGGACCCAACTTGGTCCTATTAGGACTTTTGTTCTTACTACATGTAAGTCATGTTGACCTATGACTGATTTCATCCTTAATGTTTCGATCATAACAAATAAGATTAATATTATTTCTAATAATTGATTTTGAGTGATGATAGTTCAATGTTAAAATCAATCAAGCATTGCCAAAATCAACACATCATAAATCAGACTTGAAATGAAGATCGAAGTGAGAGTTAAACATTCAAGTCAAATCATTTGACACGAGAGCTTAAAAGATCAAAATCGAGACTATTGAATCGGGCTCATGAAAAAGGTCAAGGTCGTAGTCAAGCATTAAATCCAAACGTCAAGAAAGATCAAGATTAAGAACTGACAAGAAATAAACTTCAAAGCAAGATCAAAGACTAAGCTTTTGAGATCATGTGTAAAAGTATAACAATAACACTTTGATATTTAGTAATGAATAACAATATCTCAAAAATCATTTTGTGCACGAAGAGTTAATTTCATATTACCTGCATAAAATATTTTTGATCAAAAGTAAGTTTGATCTTTCAAGTGATACTTGAACTTATATCATATCTCCTTAAAAAAAAAGGTCAACGGTCAATGGTTGACCGGTCAGCGTGGTAGTCGACCAGACTTCTCCAACGGTCTAAAATTTGACTGTTTTGACTTTTGATTTTTCCTATACAAACGGTTATATTGGTCATCCAAAAATTGGCGGTCAATCGGACTGATCATTCGGTTTGGCAGAATTTATTGCATTTTGATTGCTATAAATACCACTTTACTTTGCATTCATTATAACAACCATAAGAATGCTTTCTTGAGAAATATATTTGAAAAATTATCTTTGAGCTTACATTTTTATATTCATTTATTTCTTCATAACAAAAACTTTGATTGTTGAATCAAACTTCTTGAATTATTTCTCTTATCAAAGTTTTTCATTTATCTTTGTACTTAATTTATCTATATCAATATTAAAAGAGATATATTTTTGAAAAAGATATTTGCACTTACATTGAAGAGAGAAAATTGAAGA
Source organism: Fraxinus excelsior (assembly GCA_019097785.1). Classification (NCBI taxonomy): domain Eukaryota; kingdom Viridiplantae; phylum Streptophyta; class Magnoliopsida; order Lamiales; family Oleaceae; genus Fraxinus; species Fraxinus excelsior. The sequence goes on along the minus strand of CM032628.1, from coordinate 25,814,800 downwards.
AATTAATGATTGAAGATATTTTGCATTTCTTCGGTTCTTCATCAATATTTCTTCTCCTTTTCAACCCACTTCTCCATCCATTTTAGAAATAGGAGTTAGAGTCCAGTATCAAAGTCGGCATCAGTGTTGAAGTTAAGTCAGAATCGAACACATATTTCTGGATTTTAATAGGAATAGGTTAGGGTTTTAGCTATTTGGGATTTTTAGTATCAGTGTTTAAGATCTCCACAAACTCATAAGGAGAAGATTGAAGATGAATAGAGATGAAGGAATACGAAGATGAAATCGACAAAAAATGGTCGAAAACAAAGATTACAAATCGAGTTTTCTCGAAGATAGGAAATCATCTCTAGATATGGGGAGCATTTATAGGGATGAGATGAATGGGTTTCTAATAGGTTACTTTAGGGGTGGGTGGGAGTTTTAGTTAACAATTTAGATTAGGACGTAATTACTTGATTAAAATGTTAGGAAATTAGACTATGTACCCTTTTTTTTTATAGTGTTTTGATTAATACCCTCAAACTAATTAAACATTTTAATGAAGTATTAATTACGTCCAATTGGTAAAACCAAAGCCCAACATGTACAAGCCCAAACCACATAATCCACCCTCCTTAGAAACGTAATATTCTCCTTCATTTGTAGCCCCGAATCTTCAGAGGAAAAATCTGCATATACGAGCAAAATTTGATTGTAAATCTCCATTTCCAACCTACTTTCTATCGATTTCTTCTTCGTCTCCCCTTTGTATCTATTCGGGTTCACATTCTCATTCGTAGAAATCATCCAGAGGCAAAAATTCGACCTATTTATTTCCATTTTCGACCATTTTCCATCTAACTCTTCTTCGTATCTATTCAGTTTCATTATCTCATTCTCATTTTGACCCTAAATCCCAAATAGCCGAAACCCTAGATTGAAACTCGAAAATCTAATTTCGATTCTGATTATTAACTCGTATTTCTGCAATGGTTGAAAAAAGTGGCTCAAAGAGACAAAGAAATCTCGATGAAGAACCATCCTCTAAGAAGAGGAACAATTTCTTCATTCTTTTATAAACCCAAGGTTGCAACATTTCTTTTTTATGTTTTAGTATGATAATAATACTTGAAATTTGTTGTATCTTTTGTGGGTAGTGCTTCGTAATTATTTCCGTTTCCTGTTTGTTTATATGTTTTTTTGGACCACAAATGTTGCTATACTTTGGGTAGATGAATATCAATATATTAAAAATAAATAAAAAGAACAAGTGAAAACAATGCACATATATGTAACTCTCTAAGCACGGTCCAACACAATTTTTTACATGTGATTAGATGATGACAAATTTGAATGTTGTAGTAATTAATTTGCCTTTTTTTTTTTTTGTAGTTTAATAGACTTCACATGTCTTGTTATGTGAGATTGTTATTATTGTAATGTAGATTTTTGACTCATTTTGGAATTTTGAGACAATGTGTTTGAAAATGTTTTGATAAAACTTTAGTAGTTTTGTATAAGTGCAGAGCTTGAAACTAAGGTGTCATTTATAGGTTCCTTTAAAATATTAATAGCATCTGTAGAACAAAATTTGAAGTTTTGTTTGATGACTTTTAACATTCTAATTCATTGCTCACGTAGCATCTTGTAATCAAACATTCCTTTTTGTTAGAGAAATATTCTTATAGTCACTTTTTTTTTTTTTTGTTATTTTATGTCACTTTTTTGAGTGTTTGCCAGAAGTGATTCATCCACATGCATACGTTCGTAGTGATTGATATTTGTATGTAGAAAAGAGTTTTATCATCTTGTAGTATCATAAGTGGTCAACTTATAGGTAGCTTGTCTTCATGTTTATCACTTTTTAACAATTTGAATGATCAAGACTTAACTTGGAAGCTATTTAGTTGTCGTATTACATATCTAGAGGTTCAGTTGAATCTAGGCAAATATGAGTTGACATTCATGCATAGGCCTTCAGTTTTATGTCATTTTGTTTTTGTTTTTGTGACTTTTAATTTTATGTCACTTTTTTTATTTATTGTCACTTTTTTTAGTGTATGCACTCTTTTAGTAGTTGTATACTACAAACTTATTTTCAGTCATTATTATATGTTACAAACATGTATGTTACAAACTTTTCTAATGCATATATGTTTTGTTGAATTTTATTTTAATTGTATCTTTTTCCCTTTTGTAGGATTGTGGTTTGTTAATTCCTCAATCATGTTGGTTTAAAGGAAAAGTGACATTATTATCTCCACATGAGGTGATAACTGCACTAAATGAAAATTTTAGTTCATATCGTAGGACTTTATTTAAGAAGACATGCTTTGGTGCCTTCATTGATTTGATGGAGATAGTATTGCAACCAGAATTGATACACTTGTTGTTGCTTAGACAAGTTAAGTAGCCTAATTAAAATGAAATGTGGTTCAACATATGTGAAAAATTTGTGAGATTTTCAGTTGAAGAGTTTTGTTTGATATCGGGGCTTAAATTTACTGGAAATGGTGACTTTATCCGATACAGAAAGAATAGTCGTTTGAAATATCAGTACTTCAAAGACTACCAAAGCATCTCAACAAAAGAGGTCCAAGAAGTGTTTTTAAATTTGCAAGTTGACACTTTAGATAAAGATGTTGTTGATACAAGCATAGTTTATCTACTTCCTTTTTGGTACATCGTATCATGGGGTAGTTGATGACTCATTTTTTGTCTTGTAGAGTCTGAAGAGTTGAGTTCTTTTCCATGGAGTATAGAAGTTTTTAGTATGACTCTATCATTCCTAAAGTGTGCATTTAATCAGAGAATAAAGAATATTTTCATGGAAAAGAAGTTTTTGGAGTATAGGTTGAATGTATTCCTAGTTGCTTTTCAAATATGGATTTATGAAACTGTCCCTACTATTGCTGAGAAGAATTACTATTATGCATAAACATCAGCGTCTTGAGTTGGAGTTGTAATCAGTATGTAACATACGTGGGGTTAAGGAAGAGCATTTTATGTCTTTAGTTTTTTCTATTATTTATATGATCAAGTATTTTTTAGTTGGAAGTAAATTGAATTGTGCCTTTTGAGGCAGAGAAGGAAGAAGAGTATGCAACTTGTTTATTTGGTGAAGGTATGGGGGTTGACCAGGATGATGATGATTTTGAGCATTCCATTGTTCAACAGAAAAAGTTATTGGATGGAGGAAAAGCAAAATTTGTTGACTGAGCTAGAAGGTCTATAGAAAATAAAAACAAAGGGAAGATTGACGAGGTTTGTGGGCATTTTTCTTTTTAATATTTCTGTCATTTCAATTTCTTGCTTCTTATTATTCTGTGTTCTTTTTAGGAAGTCCAGCAATCGAATGAAGAACTTTTGAGATGGCTGTCTGAGGTTGAACTGAACGTTGTTCAATCAAATGATCTAATTTTAAAACGTATTGTAGATTTCGAAATTAAAATTCAGTCAAACCTAATGGAGGACCGTCTAAAAGATGTTGAAGAAATGATTAAAACGAATGAAGAATTAATGGAGCGTCTACAAAATTTGGAACGCAAAGTAGACAAGATGTTAGCTGTTAATGAAGAACCAATGAAGGTATTTAAGAGTTTTCGAGTTTAAAATTTATATTGGTGACTTTTTGTCACTTTTGAGTATCCTTGTGACTTTTTTGTAGGATGGTGAGGAGAGCTTACCCTATGAAATAGACAAGGTGTTTAATGACTTTCCTAGTTTTTCTTTAGGCATAAAATTTGAAATGAGTGGTAGGGAAAAAGATGTTAAGGTGCCTGTTAGAAAAAGTGACAAGGCAGTGGAAAAAGGTGACAAGAAAATCGAAAATAGTGACAGAGAATTTAAAAAAGTGATAAGGCGCTTGAATAATGAAATAGAATTTCATGAAAATGATTGGTTAAAAGTTGCTAATATTGTTGCTCGTTGTTTAGCAAAAAATTGAGTACTTGTATTTTCATTTTATTATATTTTTTCCTCATAACTTATGTGTATTTTTACATTAATATAATTTGACATTTGTATTTTTGTTATTATTCATGTTCTAGCGTGCTGTAGCACCAACTGATGAAGGTAGATTTGAAGTGCTTGACAACGAGTTTGAATTGAAAGATGAAGTTTGGGAAAATGTTGTGGAAGTCACAGCTGCGATTGAAGTTAAAACTAGAATGGAAGAGGAAAATTTTAAAACTATTGATATTGATGATGATTAACCTCAGACATGTCGTTGAAGAGACAAAAGAAACATGCGGCGCTTCTTTAGTCCCCCTGGATCAATGAATATGATTCTACATCGGGGACTAAGAAACATATTGTAAAAGATACTTTTGCATTCCGAGTTGGTTTGGGTCCTCCGATGGGAAATGATGTCGATGCTTTTGAGCTTTAGTTCATGAAGGGATTGATAAAAATAATAATAATAATAAGTAAGTTGTTACCAATATTTGTTGTTTGTTAGTTTTTTCAAGTATAGTGACATTTCATGTGACCTTTTGCATTATATATGTGATGTAGGCATAAACATTTCAATGATGAAAATTCTATTATCAATCATGATTTTTACTTTGGTGATATTGTTGTATCTACGAAACAATGGTGGTACGAATTGTTTATTCTGAACGAATGTCTTGAAGACATGGTGCTTTATTTTGTTTGTTGGTGTTTTAAGATTCTTTTATATAATTTGTAGTTCAATTGTTGATTTTGTAATTTTTTTTCCCCTTTTGTGTAGCATATCGATGTGCTCGATGTGTGTTTCTATTACTTGAGGAGGATGTTAAGGCATGGAGAGGATATAAGCATAAATGCTACAACCACAGACTTTCCATTTGATAGCCAAATGAGAAGGTTGTATACTAAATTTTGCCAAGATAAGTCTGCTATGAAAAAATAGACTTCTCTTCATTCTTATGTTATTGGGTTGTATATGCCGTGTAATACAAGTTGGAGATTTGTTGACCATGTGCTTATGCCAATGAGAATGTCAAATTCACCTCATTGGATTCTCTGTCATTTTGACATCCAACATGTGTGCCTTAATGTATAAAATTCGTATCACAAAATTGTGAGGAAAGCTTTAGTAATTGAGGCTGTTAAACCATTTTCTAATATAATTCATCATCATCTTTTTTTTTTTTTCATACTGGCTTCTTTGAGGGAAAAAGCATTTCGGAAGAAGATGCTTTGCAACCATTGGTTGTAAACATGGTTCCAAAACTTTCACAGCAGAATAACATGTTAGATTGCTTTCTTTTTTTGTTTTTTGTTTTACATCCATGTGTTTAATTGTCTATATTCCACAAGTTAGAAGAAACTAGCGGCTCAATTATATGCTTATGGAAAGAAGAAGCAAGATGAGGGTTATGATACGATAATGAATGAGTGTCAAAAGGTGAGTCATTTAGAAGAAGAGGGATTTGAAAAAGTGGACATGTCTCATTATATAATGACTGATTTAGTTAGAATATTTTGTGGATGTACATAAATTGGTTGGTAGTTGATGTATGTAATGATTGATTGGACAAAAGAGTGACAATGTTAATAATGGCAGGACAACTTCACTTGTTAATTTTTGAAGTTTTGGACATGTTTTCATTTCAATATCAATGGATCGAGGAAGTTGGTGATGTAGCTGATCAATATTAGTACTAGTATCAACTATAACATGTTTGTAGCTTCTAACATGCTAGTAGCTTGTAACTAAAGTGACGTTGTCTCTGGTTGTGGCAGTTTGATATTTTGTATTCATGCTGAAAAACTGAGCGGAGGATGTTGAAACCTAATCGATTTATTAAGTAATAATGCTTCTAACTATGGATCCAATGTCAATGAAGTATGATTTCTATTGTCACATAAGCATACACATAACAAACCATTTTTTAAAAAAAATTCATCTACATCAAAATTCATCGTCACTTTTTTTAACAAAGTCGTATATATAATAAACTTCGGAATTGACATTTTACTTAGAATATTTGAATTGAAAAGCATTCTAAAACAAAAAAATATCAAATAATCTGATTTCATATGTCTTCCAACTTTCATTTTTTTTTTGTGGTTTCTTTTTCACATTTGTTGGATTTTGACATGATCTATGATAGTGGCCATTATTCCTACATCTTTCATATTTTGCACTTTGGATTTTCTCTCGTTTTGATGATATCATTTTTCTTTAGGTCTTCCGAATTTTCTTTTTGGATTAGAAGCCAAGACTACTTGCTTTTACCTCGTCCGATACATTCCAATCATTGTGATCTCCAAGTGGAAAAATTGTTCCACTATAAGTTTGAATATATATATATATCTGTTTATAATATACCGAACAATATGAATATGAATCTCTCTTTGTTTTTGCAATAACCGCAAGTACTTGTACACACAAAATCTTGTCCACTTGGAATTGGTTGTATGTGCATATTCTTTCTTCCATATTCAACAAATATGAGGCATATCCATCATTAACTTGGTACAATATTGAACTTGAAGTTGATACATGTGTGAATAATACAACAAAATACTCTATCAATAAATTTGTCACTATTTTATATTAAATGAATATTTAAAGTGAAAATTCAATATGAATAGAGTTTACAAATTATGTTTTAATAGAAATTTCAACATACAATAACAACAAAAAGTAGGTTTATAACTTTTTACTTTCATTTTCTTTTACTTCACAGACTTTTCTCTCATTTTTTTCTCTTGTTTGGTGGCAAGTGTTGTGAAGGTTACCTGTGCATCATTTATATGCTTCACAAACTATTGTTGTAACAAGTATCTTAACTATTCCAATAAAGGCTCTATTGGACAACCTTTTGTTGCTTTTGTTACCGAATTTACCGATTCAACTATATTTGAAGTCATTGCAGAAAATTTGTTGTTTGTCATGTAAGCCCTTGACCATTTCTCATAACTAATTTCTTTCTATACAAAGAAAATTCAAAATATTAATATTTATTTAACTGAAAACAGAAAAAGTGATTATTTGTCACCTTTTAAACTCACTTTTAACAAACAAAAAACAAAGTGACAGATGTGACTTTTTGTTTTATCAAAACTTCATAATTTTTAAACAAAAGTGACATATCATGTTACTTTTAACAAAAAAAAAAAAAAAAGACATTATGTTACTCTGTTTAAAAAGTGATATTAGTTATTATAGAAGTTAACAATGATAACATACCAAATGTGATGGAATCCCCGTATTGATTTCATTAAGTTGTTTCATATAGAACTCAAAATCATTTCTAGAATATGCTCTTACAGCCCTGTTGAAATGTTATGCAATATTCTTTCCCTTTTTCTTCCCACCAAAAGACGACTTTAAGTTCTTTAACAAGTGATAGGAATATAGACCATGCATTGCAGTCACATACACTTTGCAAACTGCATTTTTTATGCTTGCATGTTCATTTGAGATTATACACAATCTTTCTCGCTTACTATAAATTTCTTTTAACATAATTAAAAACCACTCCCAAGAATCATTAGTTTCTAAATTACCAATTCCAAATGCTAATATGAAAATATTGTTGTTGGCATATTGCGTACATGCAGTGAAAAGTATTCTACCATAGTTGCATTTTAAGAATGTAGCATCTATTACTATAACTGGTCTACAATATTTCCACCCTTAAATAGATGCTCTTAATGTCATGAAGAGATACTTGAATCTGTTGTCCTCATATGTCTTTATTTTTGTAACTGATCCGAAATTTGTTAGCTCTATCATGTACAAGTATTCCGGAAGATTGTCATATGAATATATGAGATCTCTTCTCACCAATTCCAATGTTTTCTCCTTAGATTTCGAAGCTTTCTCATAACTCATCGACACTCCATATGCATTCATCATGTTACTTATAATGTCTGCAGGAATGTATGTTGTTTTTGTTGAGATATACTTGTACATGATGAATTCTCCTACTATTGAGCTAGTTGCTTGAGGAGTATCTTCTTAAATGATGTTATTTGAACATATATAATCATTTTTAATATACCTTACCTTGAACATATCCATTCCACCAAGTCTTGAAGCTCTAAAAGTCAATTTGCACTTCTTAACAATACACTTCAACACATATTCTTTCTTATCCGACTTACTTACTTTGAATTGAAAGTTGTTGTATATCACATATATCGAATTACTTTTCTTAACCAATGTCTTGTTCTTGAACACTTTATCTTTTGAAATTTCATCCATAGCGACTATTGAAATGATATCGCTTCCTCCTTTATTCATTGTTTCTTCAACTCCCGATACACTATTATAGACATCAACAACACTTTCTTCCATACTAGGTAATTTCTGAATTGATGTCACAGAATTATCGGTTACAGCTTCACAAAACTGCAGTTGTATCATATCATTTTTTTTTTGAAATCAGCAGCCTCCAAACATTGTATATTATTAATAAATTCAATTTCGTGACTTTTTGATACCGTTGTCACATCCACACACAATGGAAAGCTTGCAAGATATTTATCCTTCATCTTGAGCTCCAAATGAAATGTTAGAGAAATATCATCTGAAATCTCCATCAAATGTAGGTTTTTCTTCACTCTATATTGTATTTTTAATCTTTGTGTTGATGCACTTAGTTTCATTACAGAAAATATTGTGCACTCAAGATTGTTGTACGTGCAATCCATTGTTATAACAATTTCAGTCATTTTCTCAATTGTATATTCATTATTTTGTGTCAATTTGCCTCCATAACAAATAAAGACATTGATTTTATCCATACCTACAATACGATTACAAAGAAATTGTGTGAGAGTTTTTTTTTTTAAAGTAATAGTAATATGCATCTAGTTAATGAGACAATGCAACTTTTTTTTTTGGAAAAAAATGACAAAAATAAAAGTGACAGAATTCACATTCTCATTGAGCAAATACCTTGTATGCTTGAATGTAATTAATTCAAAGTTTTCTTTTTCATACATATTAATATAAAATGGGGATTGAATTCGTACATTTCAAATTTTCAAAACGTACACGTATATATCTAGTTAATTATTCTACTGAGATACTGTGACTTTTTTTAAAAAACGTGACATAGTGTCACATTTTTATAGAAAAGTGACAGAATTCACATTCTCCTTTTGTCAAACACCTTGCACGCGTCAATTATTTAATTGATTCAAAGTTTTCTTTTTCATATGTATTATCATAAAACATGATTTGAATTGGTATGTTTAAATTTCCAAAAATGCACATGTATGCATCTAGTTAATTGCTCCAATGATATAGTGTGACTTTTTTTTTAAGAAAAGTGACAGAATTCACATTGTCATTTTGTCAAACACCTTACATGTATCAATGAATTAACTAATTCAAAACTTTTTTTTTTTCATATATATTGACACAATCCATTTACAGTGTAAGGTTTAAACTAAACATAATCACGAAATCCAAATAAAAGTGAGATGGACAGTGAATTATGATGATTAAAATTCGTAAGCGAGAGATAATTCAGTTGAAAATTGATAATTACATTTGTTGCTTTCATAATCTATGCAAATAGAATACTAAACAATCCTCAAATGAAAAAATTGGGGAACTAATTGAACAAGGAGTCAAAAACATTAAAAAAACAAAGTGTTTTTCTTTGGTTCGAAAGCAATGAATTTGTGGATGATTTCCCAATTTTTTTCCGAAACTTTCAATATTGAAATAACCTTGATCTTTTTCCAAAGCTTCGAATAATGAACAAATTTATGGATGATTTCCTCTTTCTCCTTCCAATTTTCCCTTCTTTTTTTCCAATTTGGAGGCTAGTTTACGTTGATGCCGTAATCTTCTATGTTTGAGCATATTTTCTACATTAAATTTTACTTAATTACCACTTAATTCAAGTTTATCATTTTTTTTTTCATTTTTCAAAATTGCCCCAAAATATAGGATATTTGTGTAAGTACCCCTAAAATGTTTAATTATTTTAAAAAGTATTAATTAAAATACTTATTTTTATAGGGTACACAACCTAATTTCCTCTTGCTGAAATGTATTGGAGCAAGGCCCATTCTATCCTTTTGGCATCGCAACCTAACAACTTTTAAGTAATTTTTTCAATCTTGAATTTTCTAATTCTAGTAACAAACTTGGGTATATGCCTTATCAACCCGAAGAAGAAAAGTCAATTTAATAAACATAACTATTTGGCCAAGTCTAGGTTCGAAACATATATATTGTGCCCATTTGGGCCAAGTTTTTATCTTTGTATTAATTCAAAATAATTTTCGGTCCAATTGTCCATCTCTTGATCTTCTTCTTAATATATGAAGTCAATTACTTCATTCCCACATTCCTTTAGCAATAAATGATGTAAAACGTGTGACAAACCTGAAATTAAAAAAACGACAAACCCGAAATTAATAAAACACAGAAGTTAAAACTCCAATCCAACTGAAATTTAAATCCCAAAATTCACTTTGTTCAAAAACCTTTTAAACGATAGTAAGTTTTTAAATCATCTTTCCATCATAGACATCATCTGTTCCATTAGGTTTTGGGAAATCGAAACTAACACGTAACTATTTGCGAACTGAGAAAACATGTTTTTAGCCCCTTAACTAACCCTTGACAATGTTAGATTTAGAGCATAAATGTAAACAAAAAATATCTAATTTATTTTTATTGTGAACTACACATCTAGAACTTATCTTTCATATAAATATGCTAGACTCTTTGGAAACAGCCAAAGATGGTCAAGTGCAGCCTTATTTTGTCTTACTTTATCTTTTACATGTTTGTGGTTTGAAATCCCTGTGCCTTTCTCTTTCCATCAACTACTCTTTATTTATTTAAATCGCCAGAAACGTCATTGGTAACATTAAAAAAATCAAATAAATAATAAATAAATAAACAGTAAAAAAAATTGTTCTCTTTATGAATTAAAACTTCTCTATCCTCCCTTAAAGTCAGGAAAAACTTGTGCCAATGCAATTCTATAAGAAAATGATTAGGAATCTTTGCCTGTTTGTTTTGGAAAAGGATGTTTCACATATTTTGTTGGAAGAAAACAGGGTTGCCCGTTGTCAACACAGTTGATTTTGGTTATGAATGCCTCTCCAAGTGAGAGTCCCTTCGATTAAATAGTGTGAGAACGTCTGATTACAAGGCTGAAAATCAGCCATTACAATGGTCTCACCTACCATTACATCAATTACACTAATCACTCCATACAGTAATCACGTCAACTAAGAAAGGAAAATGTGTACTAATTACAGATTAATTACATATATTGACACGCCGAAAATGTATTCGACTTTGATTACCGTAAGTGTACGGATCGTTCAAGTAATAAAATGGATTTTTAAGTCCAAGTATTGTTCTCACAGAGATTGAGTTAATTAGAGTTTTACCTATTTCGACCTTAACCGAAACTAAGACAATTAAATGAGATGATTAAACTATGGAATTATCTAAATTAGACTACGAATGCAAGTTAAATCAAATTGAACAACTAAATGCAAATTGCGATGTGAATGCAAATGTTTGAAGAAATCTATGAATGAAAGCGTACTAAGATCCTGAATCGCCAAGTAAGTTCACTTTTAACATTTATTTCACAATTTGATAGCACGATGAATCGGTTGACGAGTCAATGATCCTAAAATATTCAACAATCTCTTTCGAGTAGAGTTAAACCTACTCTCGCATACCATTTGACTATTTTTCTATGACAAATGCCAATATACAATAATGCATAACGTTTTATGAACACTTTAAAACTCACATAAAGTATAGCGGTATATTTCTATCCCCTATCGAACCTTACGATAATTTATACATTGTAGAATCTAATCCCCTTCTTTTAAATGCATGAAATAGACTTCTTAAACTCACATAATCATTGCGCATATAATTATGGAGACAATAAAGTGAATATAAACCATTCAACATCCAACATTCATGTTTAAAATCAAATTGCAAAATATATAATTAAAAGTTCACATTACGAGATTCATTGTTCACTAAAAGCCTAGCCTAGCATGGATAAAATTAAACAACAAAAAAAATATTTAGGAGAAGACATCATCCAATTCTTGAATGTAAAGTTTGAGATCTTGGATCATGGAGTGAAAATCTTTGTCGTTGCATTCGTTCTTGCTCAAAAAGGTCGTTTTTCTCTGTAAGAAGGCGTAACCCTAGTTTCTGGACATATTTGAGCTTTTATAGTTGTCTTAGAATCATTACCATACAAGTTGGAGTCGGATAAGGAAACTACAAAATTCACGCCGAAATCCTTCCTTGCAGCTACAAGGACAAATTCTATGCACCTGCAAGGAACAAATTTTTTTCCTCACTTTTTTGCTTGCTACCATGCTTGCGCCCGCATGGTTAATTATACCTTGCGGCTGCACGGTATAATTAACTATGCAAAATCTTCATTTTGGTCCATCAACTTCACATTTCTCTTGTCTTGACCTCTTTTGTTCATTCATTTCCTCTAATCATCCCATGCATTCCTCAATTTATGATTAAGCTCGTGTCCGCTCTTGAGTTGGCCTCGTGTCACTTTTGGTTATTTTCATTTTGGTCCTTGAACTTTTATTTTCCTCATTTTTAGCCAATTTTCTCTATTTTTCCTCTAGTTTCCACCATAATCTTCGTTGTTGTCCTACAAACACAATTTATACAAATTAAGCTCTATTCCGAATGTTTATCAACAATTATTCATGTTTGTGAACCAAAATAAACGTACAAAAATGCTCTTATCATATATCATCCTATAATTAGACTGTAATATTTCTCGTACTAACATCCCTCCTCAAATTGATATTGGTCGATCAAGAAGCGTCAATTTTCTCAAAAGAAAATGATAATAATGTCGAGTCACTGCTTTTGTGAAGATGTCAGCCATTTGAAGAGCGGTAGATATATGAGGAAGAGTAATGACACGAGTATCCAAAGCTTTCCAAATAGAATGACAGTACACTTCAATATGCTTGGTATGTCCATGGTAAACAGGATTAGCAACAAACTGAATGGCACTCATGTTATCAGCAAGGAGACAAGCAGCAGACTTTGCCTGATATTCAGATTCAGATGATGACTTAGAGACACGATCTTGTTTCTTACTTTTCCAAGAGATCAGAGAAGTATGAAGAAACATGCACCGCTCCGTGATAGATTGTCGGGTGTCAAGACAACAGGCCCATTCTGCATCACTATAAGTAGTGAGACAAAGAGAAGAATCATCTAGAAAAAATAATGCACGATTAGATGTGTCTCAAAGATAGCAAATGATACGACGAACGGTAGCTAGATGGAGATGAGTGGAGTGTTCATGAACTATCTAACCTACTGGACTGCGAAAGAAATATATGGCCTTTTAATAGTCAAATAATTCAAATTTCTCACTAGTTGACGAAAGACGGTAGGATCAGATAGAAGATCACCCTTCCCAGTACTATACTTTGTATTTACTTCGAGAGGAGTATTCATAGTAGATGAATCCTGAAGACCTGCCAACTTAATCAAATCTAGCGTGTATTTATGTTGATTCAGGAAAATACCATATGAATCAGTGTGAACCTCTAACCCTAAGAAGTATGTAAGAGATCCAAGATCCTTCATATGAAACGTGGCCTGCAGATGCTACTGCAGACGGATAATCAAAGTGAAATCCGTCCAAGTAATAACAATATTATCAACATAGATGGGAGAAGAACAGTACCAACAAAGCTCTTGCAAAAGAACGAGGAATAGTCATACTGGCTCTACTATAATGAAAAATAAAGCAAGGTAGATCGAAATTTGTCAAACCATGCCCGTAGAGCCTGTTTTAGCCCATATAATGAGCACTTCAACTTACAGACTTTTGAGGATGAGGATGAGGTCAGACCAGGAGGTAGTGTCATGTAAACATCATCTTTGAGATCACCATGGAGAAATGCATTTTTTACATCCATTTGATGAAGCACCCAACCTAGAAAAACAATAATATAAATAATTGTCCGCACCGTAGTCATCTTGGCGACCGGAGAAAAGTCTCCTCATAATCCATACAATACTCCTATTTATCATCGAGTGCAACCAATCATGCCTTATATAGATCCAAAGTCCCATTAAAGCATAGTTTGATTAAGTAAACCCACTTGCAACCAATGACTTTAACATTTTCAGGGCAATGTACAATATCCCAGGTATCATTGTACTTAAGTGCACAAAGTTCGTCTGCCATCGCCTCCTACCAACATTCATGTTTTACTACCTCAGAACACCATGGAGGTATGGGAGGGTAAGAAATTTTTGTAGAACTGTGAAGATTATTATCTGAATCTAACTCATTCATGGAAAGAAATGTCTGAGCAATCTCAGATGACGGGTTATCCTTAGGAAGAGGCAAAGTTGGGTGTCATCATTCATACACAAATCCAAGCTTGAACCGTTCAAGAGTATAAGATAACTCATCAAAGTATAGAAGAACATGTATCTTCAGTAAAGGCTCATCATGAGTGGGAAAGAAATATTAATTGTCGAAGAAAACCACATGACGAGAGATACGAAACCTATTAGAGCATGAATCATAGAAAACATAACCTTTTATGAGAAATATTGTAACCCATAAACGTGCATTCAACAGATTGAGTGAAAAGTTTGTTGCATTCATGAGGAGGTAAATGAACAAAACATATACAACCAAAGTTTTGTATGCTAAGGTAGCTTGGACGATTATGATGTAGACGATAATAAGGAGTTTCAAATTTTAGAACACTGGAAGGCAATCAATTAAATAAATGAACTACCGTAGATAAAGCCTCGACCTAGAATTTAGGTTGAACTAAGGAGTCAAATAATAATGCACGAACAACATCTTACGTTCAGCAATACCATTTTGCTCAAGTGTATAGGGACAAGAATGTTGGGAGACAATGCCTTTTTGACGAAGGAAATCATGAAACTTCAGAGATATATATTCTCCTCCTGAATCGGACGTTAACACTTTAATAGCCGAAGAAAATTGAGTTTCAACATAAGCGACACATTGTAGAAAGATAGAAAATACCCCAAATTTAGAACGAAGAAAATAAATTCAGGTATATTTGCTATAATCATCAATGAATATAACAAAGTATTTATAGTGTGCATGAGATATAACCGAAGCCATACCCCACAAATCACTATGAATCAAATCAAAACTTCTTTCAGCACGACTACCATGAAAAGGAAAGGAAAGAGACTTACTTTTACCTAATTTTCACGTTGAACAATCAAGAGAAATATGGGATGAAAATTTATCTTTATTGCCCAACAAATCGGAGTTTATTAAATGAAACAAAACACCAGAGCTAGAATGACCCAAACGTTTGTGCCATATTTCACTCTTATTGTTAACTTTATTACAAGACCTAGAAATAACTGGTTGAATGGAAAAGTGAAAAGGAAACAATCGACCAACTTTAGGCCCTTTCACGAGTATAGATCCTACAAAATAAAGTCATCACGAGAAAATTGAACATCGTAGTCATTATCAACCAACTGACCTACAGATATAAGACTAGTGGAAAGTGTAGGAGATACGAGATGTTAAAGAGGAATTAACATCTCCAAAAGCATGAATAAGTAACTGACTACATTAGCAATCTGAATGTATGAGGATCCCTTATGTGTTTAAATACTGCTGAGAGTATCAGAAGAACTAATTATATGATTAGATATACCAGAATCAACAAGCCATGATAAAGATGGTAGAGAACTGTTACCTTGAAGCCCCAAGGATGACAATGCTAAAATAATCATCTATTGGACCATCTCAGAAGTAAGAATAGGTAAATCACTAGCAGTGGAAGAAGAAGTACCAACTGTAGCCTGATAGGCATTGGTCTGACGATTTTGAGGATGAGTGGAGCATTTTAAATGTATGCCCTGGTTTCTTGCAATAATTGCAATTCTTCGCACAGTGGACAAAAATATGTCCATATTCCTTGTAGCTAAAGCATTGGACTTTCCTTTGAGCATCATAGGCAACTACATTATTTGGTAGTTTGTTTTGCTGGTAAGTGTCCTTGTGCAACAAGATGTTGCTCCTCATGAAGTAACTCACCGAAATACACATCCAAAAAAGGAGTTAGATCGCAATTCATTAAATTAGATCGAGTTGCTTGAACTTAAGCTGCAACTTCATCAAGAACTGATCTCTCTTGATTTGCTCATGAACTTCTTGAACTGCAGCAAGAGAGGCATTTGGTACCTTTCCATAAATCATATTTGTATACTCTACCCACAAAGTCTGAAACCCAGAAAAATACTCTTGAACCAATAGATCGCCTTAAGTATAACTAGCATTGTCCGGCTCCAATTGAAAACATCATGTTGTATTGTCCTGATGGTAAATTTTCTTTAGATATTCCCACATACTCTTAGTAGTCTTATACAGCCTTAGACTCAGAACAACCGTAGGGTCAATAGACCCTAAAATTCAAGTCATAACCCGAGCATCTTTGATCTTCCAATTTGCCAGTTCTTTAGGATCTGTGGGAACATTATAACCTCCATCAATATGACCCCACAATTCATTTCCAGCAACGAATAAACAAAATTGAAACTACCAAGTAAAATAATGTTTACGAATTTCACGCCAAAAAATCTAAATTTCCAATAGAAATTGTTAAAATAAAATACAAGACCAATTGAAATACTATTAAGTAGCCCCAATAATAAGCCTAAACCCTCAACTAGGGGTGGGTAAAACCCAAATCAACTAGAGCAAATTGCCCAACCAGACCCAAACTGATCGATTTCGGTCGATTTTTTGCTTTTTTTGGTGGGTATTGGGCCGGGTCGGGTTATGGGTTAACAACCTAAACCTGATATAAACCAACCCAACCCGACCCATTTCTAGCTGTCTTGAATGAACCTATTTTCTGTCACCTTTCGGCCATCCAAACCTCCGGACAATGGTACCAACACAATCTTCTCAACATCCCCTACATTTCCATCCCAAGAACTTTACATACCAACCATTAATCTAGGAAAAATGATTAATAGAAAACAACATCGCGAAACTAGGCAAACTGTCGGTAATCTCACCTCCGGCCAGCAAGCTGATCGCGTACCACCACCGGCCAGAAGCCCACACCTAGATGACTCTAACCATGCCGCCAATTCATCACAAAAAGATCTCCAACGTATTGATTATAAAATTGAAAATCACGCAGTCGCAAGCATCGCGAACACAACTCCGATGTCTGCTAATTCCGACGTTATCCCTTTGATCTATGGTCGCGGACCACATGGGTTACCTTCCCCACACTTTGGTGCCCCTAACCTATGCATGGGTCTAGCCAAATTTCGTCTAAAACTTGATGAATTTATGGGAAAAAATTAGGGTTCTTTGAATTCGGTACTGACCAATTTGATGTATCTATGTTGCTGCAAATGTTTAATTCGATGAGGGAAACATCAATTGATGTTAGTAACTCCATGGGTAATCAACCAATTGATCCAATTAATACCAACATAGATGAATTGATTTCACCAAGTGTGCATGATGGTTGTGTTGATGCTGTAATTGATGATGGCGTTGATGTTTTTATTCCAAATTCAACCAATACAACTACAATTTAAGGTAAAAATATCATGGGTACGTTGCCAATTGAAAGAATCAAGGTTCAATTGAATCACAATCTCACATCTTCAATGCTAATAGAAATTACTGATACAAATCGACCCATCTCGTCTATGAATAGAAATTATCAATACAAACCGACCAACCCAACCTAACCCGACCAACACATAATTAGGTCGGATTGGGTTGGGTTAGGTTTCAACATTTACATATGTTGGTTTGGGTTGGATTTCGAACAAACCGAAAATGTTTGGTTGGGTTTGGGTTGGTGCAAAAATCGACCCAACCCACGCCTACCCCTACCTTCAACCCGTTTGGCCCAATTAGAAATGAATTTCAAAAGAACTTGAACCAACCACAAACCCAAACCCTCGAGCCCAATTAGTTTGGACTAATTAGAAATCAATTTCACAAGAATTGATCCAACAATGGGCCTAACCTCACAATCTCTCTTGTAAATCGACAACAAAATCCCCGGAAGTACTCCCTACTCCTCAACACCAAAAGATTCTGACCAATAACGACAAGCATTGACAACCGCAGTCTTCTTCGACCTGAAGAGCAGGAGTGGTGACGTTGAGAGAGGCGACAACAACAGTGCATGCAACCACAGTCTTCTCTGATACACAAATTTAGAGTTGACAACACTGAGAAAGACGAAGTTTTACCTCAATGGCTTCACACGGAGACTCTACAGAATTTGATGACTACCACAGTGATGTGATCCGCCACGTGAGTCTAAGAAATTAGAATACCCATAATAGTCCTCTTTTAGATTGAAGCTCTGATACCATATCAACATAGTTGATTTTGGTTTGAATGCCTCTCCAAGTAAGAGTTCCTTCGATTAAATAGTTTGAGAACGTCTGATTACAAAGCCGAAAATCAGCTGTTACAATAGTCTCACCTACCATTACATCAATTACACTTGTCACTCCAACTACAGTAATCGCGTCAACTAAGAAACGAAAATATGTATTAACTACTAATTAATTACATATATCATCCTATAATTAGACTGTATTATTTCTCGTACTAACACCCATATGAGCTAGCCCAACCCAAATTCCATGAGAACAAGTGAAAGGACGAGTTGAGTTTTGAATTTGAAAATTAACCTCCCCACCACCATAAATCACATGTAACTTCCATTACTCCACAATTATGAAAGGAAGAGAGAGAAAAGAAAATACATAAGTACAAAGGCTTGATTTTTGGAAAGTGTCATCTCCAAATTGGTTCTTGGATTGTGGCTAACAAATTCCCTCCTTTTTGATCGAATTTCTTACCAAGGAGTTGATACAAGACAGTGTAGACGATAAGCAAACCAAAGGCAAATGATTCAACCTCATTTTCGAATTTCAAGTAAGTTCTACAATTTGAAATTCGGTTATAAGTATGCAAGCATGTTTTACATTGGTATTAGAGCCTAAGTAGATTGTTATCTTGCTTTAAAGCTAAAAATGGTTTAGAATAATCGAAATGCAAGAATTTCGTTTTCTTCCAAAAGCTTCAATATCATTAATAGAAACTTTTGATATATTCTATATAAATTCATAAAATTTATACCGTATGTTCATGATATTATGTAAAACATATCTGGAAAATTTCACTTCATTTAAATTTATATTTTGGGATAAAAATCGAGTCTTAGTTTAGAAAATCGAAAGTTCATCGTGTGATAACTTCTTGTATGTTAAGTTTCACACTGCCTATTGGTATGGTTGGATAGATCTTCTCGAGACCTTTCCAGCGGTATACAGAACAAAATTTTGACTTTAAGATGAAGTTATGACCTCCCAAAGTTTTAGATGAAATTTGAAAAGATTGCATGCATTGTAGAAGACTATGAATAGTTAAAAAAAACTGCTACATAAAGGTGGTTGGATTCCGAATGCAATTTGAAAAAATTTATGTTGGTCCCAAACTATGTTTGGATGTTGGTTATTCTAATGCCAATTTGGAAAATTGTATGTTGATCCCAAAACTATTTTAAGATGTTAATTATTTCAAATTTAATTTAGAAAATTGCAAATTAGTCCCTCAAATATTCTTGATTTTTTATGCAATTAAAATAATAAAAAATATTATTTTATTATAGAAATAAGTTCATAAAAAAACATTAAAAATATTTTTTGGACTTCATTAAATTCTGAGTTTTTTTTTTTAATAAACAATATTGTTAAGTGGTATTTTCCTAGTAGAGTTTTTTTATTTATTTTTTAAAGTGCTCTCATTCTTTTTGAAAGTGTTTGTAATACCACATTTTATATACGTCGATGAGTGTTATGGATCTAGATTATGTTGTGAGATTTACTGTGACTAGTTTTCATTTTTTTCTAGCTCGATCAGATATGACTTAATCAACACTCACTTTTAGAATTTTTAGGGGAGGAGCTAGAAGATCACGGTAGTGCAACATGTTAAATATTACGAGCTTATCGAAACTATGAAATGGATCCACTACATAACCTAGTACAACACAAAACATCTCGGAGCAATGCGTCGAGAAGTGATGCATTTGCGACAGCCTATATGTAAGGTGGAGCGTATGCATCATCTAATAAAGATTCTTCCTAAACATTGGCATGATAGAGCTATTGAGGTTTAAGAATAATTCACCATTTCTATGCTACAACCATCTTATTAGGATTTTGATTAGCAAATGGAATATAGAAAATGAGAATTTTATAATTAATTTAGATATGTATTGTTAATATAAATTGTCAAACAATATCTATGTAAAATTTTATTTTTTCATGTTTAGTAGTTTTATAAAGAAGCTTAATATGATCACATGGACCATTGACATATGGTTGATTAAAATCATAGAGTTTTGATTATAACAAAAAAGTTAATCTTATTTACTAATAAGTTTAATTCGAGTGATTATAGTTTTTCAAAGCAAGCGATGGAAAATTGATCGATGGTCATCAAATGATTAAAGTTATCATCACAAATCAGACTCACGAAAGAAGTCAAGATCGAAATCACACATTCAAAAACTCAAGACCCAAATTTCGGAGCAAGATCAAAGAATTGATTTCTTAGATTAAATGTAAAGGTACTAATACTTCGATATTTGACAATGAACGTATAAGCTCAAGATCCTTTTATACATTAAAAACATTTTTATGAATTAAAAGTCATTTGAATAGAATGATTTAAACTTCAAAAACTCTTTTTATCTTGAAAATTTAGTTGAAAAATAATTTTCAAAAGTCCATGCCTTTTCAAAACCTTCAAATCAGAACAAACGGGATCAATACGTAAAAAATGCCGAACTTCCCGGTGGTCAACCAGCCGGAAGAGGCGGTGTATTGAAAATTTTCAACGATCCAAAATTTGGCCGTTCTGACCTCTGATTTTTTCTATACAAATGGCTATATTGGTCATCTGGATAAGAGGCAATCTACCAGACTTAATCTTCCGAGCTCCCAGACTTTTTGGGCGTTTTGACAATTATAAATATCAATTTACTTTGTATTTATTAAACAACAAGAATAGAGCTTTATTTTGAAATATATTTGAGAAAAATCTTTCTTGAGCTTACATTTTTACATTCATTTATTTTTTCGTAACAAAAATCTTGATTGTTGAATCAAATTTCTTAAGTATTTCTTTTATCAAAGTTTTTTATTTCTCTTTGTGCTTAATTTATTTATACCAATCTCAAAAAAAAGATATTTTTGAAGATCTTTGCACGTTGCATAAACTTTTCTACTTTGTCATATTGAAAACTATGATTGATTGAATCAAACTTGTTAAATCATCATCTTTATCAAAGGTTCTCATTTCTCTCTTAGTACTTGATTTATTACAATTATTCATTAAAAGAGAAATATATCTTGAGAAGATTTTTGAACCTACATTGCATTTATTTCTTCTTCGTCTTCTCATTAAAACACTTTAATTTATTGAATCTAATTTTTTATTATCACACTCATCAAAATTTTTCATCTAACACTTGAGCTATCATTTATTACTATTCATTGAAGTGTTAGCCTCTCTTAGTACTTAATTTGTCTGTATTATTTATTAAAAGAGGTATTCCATTGTAAAATCATTTTGATAAAGTGTGGGTCGTGTGCTCCTTGTTATAAGTCACTGTGTGTGAGGTCTCGTGAAAGCTCAATAGTGAATCATGTTGAGGTCATGTAAAGTTCAACATTGTATAAGGATCGATGTTCCTTATTTGCAAGTCATGGAAAGTATTGTAAAGGGTTGGATTGCATCATAAGTCAATCAATATAGTGAAAAGGTCATGCTCGTGTCGGACAGCTTGTTAACAGAGGACGTAGATCAATGTTTCAGATTGAACCTCCACAATTATATTGTTTGCATCATCTCTTTCTTTTAATTATATTTGTGTTAACTATTTGAATTAATTTATTTAGTCTGTACTTGATTAAATTTAGATTAATTCTTTGAAAAAAAAATAAAGAACAATTCACCCCCCTCCCCCCTCTCTCTTGGTTAGTTATTCTTGGGCTATCAATTGGTATTAGAGCAAGGTACTCATTCTGAAAAGATTCCACCATCTTCAGCAATCGCTATTCAAAATCTTGAGTGGCATTCTACAAATCGTCATCCTTTCTTTGATGTTACTTATTATAAGTATTGGAATGTTAGAATGACGATATTTATTCAATCAATAGATTATAATATTTGAGAAGTTATTGAATTTGGTCCCTATGTGCCTAAAAAGGTTATTAAAGAGGATGATAAATCAGATTAAATTATTTATAAACCTAGAGATGAATATAATAGAACCAAAAATATACTTTATTGTATTTTAGATAGAAATGAATTTAATTGTATTATTACGCGTGATTCTGCTTATGTATTTGACATACATTAGAAATTACTCATGTTGGAACTAGCAAAGTGGAAGAAATAAGATAAATCTCTAAGTTAAAGATTTTGAAAATTTCTTTATGAAAGAGAATGAACCGATTGTTGACATGATCACTCGTTTTTACCACTATTGTTGATGGCCTCAAATGATTCGATCGAAAATTCTCTAACGATGAATTTTTTAGTAAAGTTCTTAGATCTCTCTCGAAGAATTGGAGCTCGTTGAGAATGTTGATTGAAAACACCAAAGATATCAATACATATCCATTGGAAGAGTTTTATGGAACATTGATGACATGAGCTAAATCGCACGGAGATAAAAGAGAAGATAATGGAAAAACAAAGAAGAGGAAAGACATCAAATTGCTTTAAAATCCATAATTGATTAATGCACGTCAATGAAAATTTGAATGATAACGAACTTTATGATCTAGTTCTTCTTCCTAAGAAATGGAAATGTTTTTGCAACAATCATTCGATTCCAAAAGAAAGAAGAAAATGGCAATGAAAAATAGATTCATAAAAAATGAAGCACTCCAAGCATTATGGGATGAAATTTACGATGATCATGAAGAAGATAAAAGTCAAGAGGAAATTGCAAACATGTGCTTCATGACTATTGAAAATAAGGTAAATTCAAATGAAAATTGTTCATATGATGAATTGTCTACTTCTTATGATGAAATTCTTGAAGATTATGAAAAACTTGCTTTAAGTCATTCGATTCATAAAAAGAAGTCTTTATTGGAAAATTAGGTAAAGAAACTTTTGAAAATTCAAAATGATTTTGAAAAGAAAAGAAAAGTCAATTATGATTCTTTAATCAAGGAGGATTTCTCTTTACAAGAAAAGATTTTAGATTTGGCTCAAATTGTTCTCAAATTTATACAAAGCAAGAAAAATTTTGACTTAATACTTGGTGAACAAAAATGTGTTTTTGATAAATGGGAAATTGGATACGAACCATTTTTAAAATAAAAATCTCTTGAAAATTTCTTTGTTAAAACCTCAACTTCCCCCATTTCAAATGTTATGTGTAATTTTTGTAATAAAAATGGATATGTAAATTTTAATTCTTTAATCAAAAAGAGGTTTCACTTTGAAAAAATAAAAGTGGATTCCAAAGTCCACAAATACTAACAATCAAGGATCCAAAGTTGTATGAGTACCAAAGAACAAAAACTGAATTATTTTTGTATGAACTAAAGAAGTGAAAAGCAAATGGTCCTTGAATAGTGGATACTCAAGACACGTAACTTGGGATAGAATGTTACTATCAAATTTCAAAGAGAAAGATGGGGCCATGTCACATTCAAAGATAATGCAAAAGGAGAAATTATTGGAATTGGAGACATTGCATTGGAAACTCCTTTTGAACATATGGATATTCAAGACCAAAGCAAGGATGATCTAAAAGAAGAATATAAGAAAGAAGCACACGTTCAACAAAGTGAAGTAGAACCTACCAAAGTATCTAATGATCGTACTCTACCAAAAGAATGGAGGTATGTTATTCAAATTTATGTTAATGAAATTATATTTGGTGCAATTGATATCTATTTTTGGGAAGAATCAAAATGTATGAGCATGGAACTTGAAATGAGTATGATGGGGAACTCAAATTCTTCCTTGGTCTCCAAATTAAGTAAACTAGTAACGGTATATTTGTCAATCAAAATAAATATATATTGGACATACTTAAGAGGTTTGAAATAGATGACTTGAAGCCAATGAACACTACTATGAGTACATCCATAAAATTGGATAAAGATGATTAAGGTACTTCCGTTGACGTCACAAAGTATCGATATATGATAGAATTTTTTTGCTTAACCGCTAGTTGACCCGATATTATGTTTACTATGTGCTTATATGCTATATTTCAATCTAACCATGAAGAACAGCAATTTAGTACCCAAAAACAAATTTCTTAGAAATCTTAATGGCACTAGGATATTAGGTTTCTGGCATCAAAAGGCACCCACTTTGATTTACTAGTTATACAGAAAATCAATTGACTGACGTCTCACCAAACCTTTAACACCTGATGGAATTTCATATATTCAAAGAGGTTTGGAAATTATCAATGAATTTGAAGTATGTGGTTAAATCAAATTCATACTAAATGTTCTCGTAAGATTCTATGTGCATAATTGATTGGAATTTATATAAATTTTATTCAAATGATTATGCTTTTGGCATTTCATCAATCATGTTTTGATTATTATTTTACTATAAATGTGAAGATTATCCTCTTATTTAAACTTGCATATATTTGGCATCTTGTGCTTAATTGATGAGGAATATATTACTATTTTCTATGGTTGATTTAAAGTTTTAATCTTATATATATGCCATACTCTTCCTCTCATATGTGCTAACTTATTTCTTATGCTAAAAGGAAAAATCGAGTAAGATAGATTAGAAAAGTACTAAAAATGGGAAATCTTTTATTGTTTTCTGTGATCGTGTTTTGATCTTAAATTCTATAGTTTTTTTTGCTTATGACAAAAGGGGAAAAATATATGAGATGATATGCTCGATGAGAGTGATGATAGAAGGATATGATCAAAATGCTTGCCTTGATGAACATATGATTTAAAATGAATGACTATTGGTTTGTAAAAGATAGAGAGAATATATGGATTACATGCAAAATCTAAGATTTATATTCATTATCAATTTCTTTAATATTATTTTGAAAATCATTTTGTTTGTCATAATAAAAAAAGAAAAAAAAAAGAGAGAAATAGTTGACCTATAGTTGATTATAACCTTAGAGTTTTGATTATAACAAACAAGTTAATCTTATTTACTAACAAGTTGAATTCAAGTGATTATAATTTTTCAAAGCATGAGATGAAAAATTGATCAATGGTCATCAAAAGATTAGAAGTTATCATAACAAATCAGACTCATGGAGGAAGTCAAGATTGAAGTCACACATTCAAGAACTTAAGAGCCAAACATCGGAGTAAGATCAAAGACTTGTTTTCTTAGATAAAATTTAAAGGTACTAATACTTCGATAATTGAAAGCTCAAGATCCTTCAATGTGTTAAAAACAATTTGTACATTAAAACTCATTCGAATACAATGATTTTATCAAATGAAAAAATGACTTTTAAAAATGATATTTGGACTTAAAGAACACTTTTTATCTTGAAATTTTAGTTACAAATACTCGTCAAAAGTCCATGCCTTTTTAAACCTACAAATCGGAGCAAATGGGGTCAAAACGTAAAAAATGCCTAACTGCTTGACGGTCGATCGAAAATTTTCAACGGTTCAAAATTTGACTGTTCTGACCTCTGACTTTTTCTGTACAAAACGACAATATTGATCATCCAAACAAGAGGCGATTGACCGGACTCGGTCATCCGAACTCCCAGACTCTTTGGCCATTTTGACTGCTGTAAATATCACTTCACTTTGTATTAATTACATAACAAGAATAGAGCTTTCTTGTGAAAAATCATTTTTGAGCTTACATTTTTACATTCATTTCATTTATTTCTTCATAACAAAAATCTTGATTGTTGAATCAAACTTTTTGAGTCATTTCTCTCATCAATGTTTTTCAATTCTCTTTGTGCTTAACTTATTTATTTCAATCATAAAAAAGAGATATATTTTTGAAAAAGATCTTTGCACTTGCATTGCATAAACTTTTCTATTTTTTCATATTGAAAACTTTGACTGATTGAATCAAACTTGTTAAATCATCATATTCATCAAGATTTCTTATTTCTCTCTTAGTACTTAATTTATTGCACTTATTCATTCGAAAAGAAATATATTTTGAGAAGATTTTGAACCTACATTGCATTTATTTCTTCTTCATCTTATCATTGAAATAGTTTGATTGACTGAATCTAATTTTTGATTATCATACTCATCAAAGCTTTTTATCTAACACTTGAGCTATCATTTATTACAATTCATTGAAGTGTTAGCCTCTCTTAGTACTTAATTTGTTTGTATTATTTATTGAGAGATGTTGATAGGAATGTAAAAGACACGTTTTACGTCTTTATTTAATGCACTCATATGACTATTTTATGCCTAAATGTACTTAGTATTCTCATATTTTGGTTTAGGTGGCAATTCGATAGACATGGTGTAATTGGGAAGAAATAAGGAGAAAAGGACCAGAATGAAAGAAAGCAAAAGTTTGGGAACTAAAGTGCAAATGTTCAAAAGTTGTATCGAACCTCACGATGAAGACTTGAAAGAGTTAGAGGTAAATTAGATGAAGAAAGAAGCCAAATAGATGAAATACAATCAAAATATTGCGAAAAAGTTATGCATCTGTTTTCAGCTCCTATTGAGACCAATATTTGACATGGAAAACGATCTAGTTGGGAGATAATATCTGAATCAAAGTTGTAGCCCTTTGAGTTATATTTCTAACGCATCTTGAATTACCTTAATTGAATATCGGGAGAGAAAGATATGATAAACATACTGAAGGCTATCCAGTGGAAGATTTTAAAGCTATGTGGTCGCATTCATTGCTTCAGAGAACTTCGTGGCCTATTTCAACTCTTCGATGCGACTGCAACACTTTTTACTATGCGGTCGCATAGTACAATCTGGTGATGCAATTTTTTGGTTTCCTAATTCCGTTCCACTACTTATGGAAACAAGTTCATTTGATATTTATCAACCTTAGAACACACGAAAAATACACCAGAACGCTTCCAACCTATTTTCTCTCTATTTTTCTTAGATCTATCATATGTAACTAACTCTTGGTGCTTGATTGAAGGATGTCGAAGCCTAGGAAAATATTATAACTGTGAAATCCACATATTTTCATTGTTTAATTTATATTTTCAATATTGAATATTCTTCTATGCATAATTTTATGATTTCGATATTTGATTACTAAGAGATCTATTAGTTTTTCATATATTACAATCTATAGCTAAATTAAATCTTAAATCCATAACTGTTTGAATCATTTAACTTGTGAAGTACTAGGATTTGATAGTTTTCTACGATAGAGGTTATTGAATCTTAAAAAGAATGTTTAAATAGATTGAATGCAACCGTTGGTTTTTGTATTATCTAGTTCATCGATTTCTCTATTGTTTAAAGTTGTTAGTAAATTGAATCTTTAGCGCTGATCTAAGATTATTTGATAATTAAGGTTAATTAGAACGCCGGTTTCTGATTAACTAAAATTAAGGAGAAATAAGAATTTATTCCAATGATGAATATTGTGAATGTAAATTGATTAATCTTTGTGGATTGATGAATGGTTATAAATCTCCAATGGTAGAAGTTGACTTTGATCAAGACTCGTTTCATCGATTTAATACAACTCGTTCATTTACATTTTTATTTGTTATAAGATTAATTTCGTTATAGACAACAACCTCTCCTTCTCCTTCCCCCTCCCAAATTGTTATACAAAACATAAATTGTTGGATTGTACACTCTTTGTGGGATCGATCCTTACTTCCATTACTACATTAGTTTTAGAGGTTTAAGGATTATTTTTGGATGCCTACGACAGTACACCAGATGTGTTCCATTATAAAATCACTTTAATAAAATATGGGTCATGTTGAAGCTCCTTAAAGATTAACATTGTATAAGGATCAATGTTTCTTGTTGTAAGTCATCGTGTAGGTCATGTTGAGATCCCACGAAAGCTTAATGGTGGGTCTTGTTGAAATCCCATAAAGTTCAATATTGTATAAGAATAGGTATTTGGTATGCTATCGTAGGCACCCAAAAATAGTCCTTAAACCTCTAAAACTAATGTAGTAGTGGAAGTAAGGTCGATCCCACGAAGAGTGTGTAATTCAGTATTTTAAGCTTTGTACAATGATTGAGAATTTTTGTATGCAAATAATTATAAGTGACGCAATAAATAACAATGAAAATTAAATTAAAGAAAACAATCAAAAGACTAACCTTGGTCCAATTTCGAAAATCCACAATTAATCATAAATACAAGGATAATTCAATTTATATTTTGAATATTCACCATTGGAATATTTTCCTATTTCTCCTTAATTTTAGTTAATTGGAAATCAGTGTTCTAATTAACCCTAATTATTAAATAACCTCAGGCCAGCACTCAAGATTCAATTTAATAACAATTTTACACAATAGAGAAATCGATGAACTAGATAACTACCAACGATTACATTCAATCTATTTAAACATTTTTCTTAATATTCAACAACATCTATTGCAGAAAATCATCAAATTATAGTTCTTCATAAGTTAAAAGGATCAAACAATTACGGATTTGATATTTAACTTAGTGGTAGATTGCAACAAATAATAAACTAGTAGGCATACTAGCAATTAAATATAACAATCATAGAAATAAGTGCAGAAGAATATTCAATACTCAAAAACATGAATTAAATTAAGAAAAACTATTTAGATTTCACAATATGTGGTTCCGAGACTTCAATCTCCTTCGACCAAGTGTAAAAGGTTAGTTACAATTCATGAATCTAATAGAAAAAAAATGAAGAATGGAATTTGGAGGCGTTCTCTACGTTCTTGTTGTATTCTAGGATTTTAAAATATGTATTTATAGTTATTTCCATAGGTGGTTGAATCAAATTAGGAAACTGAAAATGCATGTCAACAGTTACTACCATGTGACCGTAAGGTTATAAATCATGCAATCATATGGTCATGCAGTTTCCAGCCTCCCAATTCTAGGTAGAAGAGTGGGCGACTGCATGGTTTTGTCATTTTTTTCCGTCGGACAGCTTTCAGTATTTTGGCCATAACTTTCTCTACCGATGTCCAATTGAGATAATTCAAGATGCATTGTAAATCTAACTCAAATGGATACAACGTTAGTTCAGAAACTATCTTCGAATCCAATCGTTTGCCGTGTCCAAAATTAGTCTTAATATGAGGCTATCGATGCAAAAAATTTCAGTTTGAAAGTTGATATGTGATAATGTCTTAACTATATTTCATCCCTTTGACTTTTTTCTTATCTAATTGATCTCTAACACTCTCGAATCTTCATCCCATGGTTAGAAACAAATTTATAGTATTTGCTCTTTAGTCCCTGAACTTTCATTTCCTTTCATTTTGGTCCATTTTCACATATTTCTTCCAAATTACGCCATATCCATAGAATTATCATCTAAATCAAAATATGAGCTTAATGAGTACATTTTGGCATAAAATAAACATACGAGCTCATAAAATAAGGAGGAAAATATATGCATTTTACATTCATATCAGTACTCCTTATTTGTAAGTCACCGGAAGTGTTGTAAAGGGTGAGATTACACCATAAGTCAATCAACATGGTGAAAAGGCCTTGCTCGTGTCAGAGAGCTTGTTAATAGAGGATGTAGTTCATTGCTTTGAATCGAAACTTCACAATTATATTGTTTGCATCCACTCTCCCTTTTAATTATATTTGTGTTGATTATTTGAATTAATCTATTTAGTCTTTATTTGCTTGAATTTAGATTAACTCTTTGAAAACGTTTTAAAACCAATTCACCCTCTTTTGGTTAGTTAATCTTAGGCTATCAATGTACATATTTGACATTTTGAGATTTTTATAAGTGTTTCGTGTTTATCATATATAGTCAAAATATCTTGCTTATTTTGTACATGATAAATTGTCAATTTAGTGGAAATTTCAAGGTTGAAAGAGTTTAAGTAATTTTGACCTAGAACCTATGATATTGCACCATGAAATTAATTTTGTGATAATGAAACATTAGGATAATAGATGATGATTGGGAACTTAGCAAGCTTTTGACTTCATGTCTAGTGGTAATTATCATAAAACTTAATTTGCATTAGTGTAAAATGATATGTGTGCATAAATTGACATTTATATGATTGTCTCTAAAAAATTTGACGGACAATGGCATCTAAGAATATCATAGCTAACCTTAATAAATGTGACAAGTTGAATGGTGATAACTATAACACTTGGCTTTATAAGATTTGGTATGTGCTAGAAGAACAAGATTACCTTGAGGGCATTAACCACGTGATGGAAGACCTAGGGGTAGGTAAAACTGCTCAACATAGAAAGGATAAGGAAACATATCAGATATGAAAAAATAAATGTTCCATTGATCGTGCAATTTTGGTAAGTTTCGTGGTGGAATATCTCTTTCATAAGTGTGAGCAGTTCCTGACTGCTCATAACATCTGGACATATTTAAGAGAGAAATATGGTGGAATTAGTGTGACAAGACTCAGACAAATGACTACTAAGTTTGATACTTACAAGAAATTTCCTAATCAAAATATCACACAGCATGTAAGGATCATGTCTACTATGATTAGGGAGCTGAAGTCGGCTGGTCATATGCTCTTTGATAAGCAGCAAGTTCAGGATTTGATCTACTCCATTCTTGATAATTGGGAACATCTGAAAGTCAATCTGACTCACAATGATAGTATCAAAACATTTGCTAATTCTGGCCGCCATGTGGAACTAGAGGATGAGTGCCTTGGTGAAGCTAATCATTGAGACATACTTTTGTAGCTAACTAAAAAAGATTGAGACTTTAAGAGTAAGAAGCTGGTTTTAAAATAGAGAGAAATGGAAGGGAAAAGAAATTGGACATGAACTTAAAAAGAATAAAACCAAGCGCAACAACAAGGGTAAATGGTTTGAAAAAAAGACAAATAAGAGCAAGCTGAACCAAAGAAAAAAGCTCTTATAAATAATTCTTTAGTGTTGTTTACGTTTCAAGCGCTGTTATGCTAACTAAATCTTATCCTATGTGGCTTATAGACTTAGGAGCGACAGACCATGTAATCAGGAATCAAGAAGCGTTCGTGGAATTTCATCGATTTTCAACTGGTACAAAGTGGATATACATTGGCAACAATGATATAGTGAGCTGAAAAGGATCAGTACATACAAATTGCATTTACGTGGTAGCCATATTATTATCTTTCGTGGTTTCCTATTTGCACTAGTATATGAAGGAACTTATTTTCTGTTGTTGTTCTTTTAAGTTTAGGTTTCAGTTTGAAATGTTGTATTTGTAGAGGACATGTATTTTATGGATCTGAACACGTATTGTGATCTAAACAATTAAATAAAACTATTATGTTAATCGTTATTTTTCTATGAATGTATCTTTTTCTTCTAAAACTTTGAATGTCGATACATGTGTATGGTATGCTAGATTAGGACATTTTGGACAATAGATAATGAATAGGTTAGCTAAAGAAGGCTTGCTAGGTTATAAGAACTGATCGAGGGCATGAATATCTATCAGAGGAGTTCAAAGATCTATGTAATGACAAGGGAATAATTAGGACATTAACTATTCCCAATAATCCTCAACAAAATGATGTTGCTAGAGGATGAATAGAACATTACAAGAAACTGTAAGGTCCATGATGGCGCATGCTAACTTACCTATTTCCAATATATGTTTTGCTAACCGCGACCTATATTCTGAATAGAGTTCTATCTAAACTAGTACCTACTACACCATATCATCTTTGGACAAGTAGATCTCCTAGTTTGAGTTCTTTTAGATCCTGGGATCAGCTGCCTATATCTATGATTCCTCAAGTAAGTTTGAAAAATTAGGTTTGCAAAGAAAGAGGTGTATCTTTATAAAAGACACAGACCAATCCAAATGATATGTGTTCATAGGTAAAAAATCAAGATGGGACTATAACTGAGATAGATGTTTCTTGAAAGTGATTTTCCTAGTAAGGGAGAAATTAGAAAGGGAAAACCTTTATATGAATTAGATGATGGAGTTGTACTTGATGGATCAATTGAGGTGCAAGAGGAAGCACTTCAACCTATCAATCCAAGTGGGATCAATTTATCTCCAAGTGACAAGGTCATATAGGAGCTTTCACTTCGTAAGAATATTATAAAGAGTATGCATAAAAGTCATTTAGAGATTGAAGGGAAAGTTTTTTCTAGTATCTCTAGAAGATGATAAAGAACCAAAATCAGTATAAGAAGCTTTATCGTGCCCCACAAAGGAAAAGTGGAAGAATATAATGGAAGAAGAGATAAAGTCTATGAAATCTAATCAAATTTGGGACTTGGTTGATCTTCCACCTAGTCGGATAGCTATTTGAAACAAATGGGTTCTCAAGGTAAAGCGAAGAGGTGATGGGACTATAGAGAGGTATAAGGAACAAACAGCTTACTCTTAGCCATAGTGACATGTTTAAATTTAAAATTTCATCAAATGGACGTGAAGATTGCCTTTCTCAATTAAGAATTGGATGAGGAAATCTACATGTAACAACCAGTAGGTTTCATTAAAACAAGTCAAGAGAATAAAGTTTGTAAATTGAATAGATTAGTCTATGGTCTAAAGCAATCTTCTAGACAGTGGTACTTGAGATTTGACAAAGCGGTCATCTCGTACAAATTTGTCATGATGGACAAGTATCAATGTATTTACCTGAAATTGTCCGTGAAAAGTTTGTAATTTTATCTCTCTACATAGATGACACATTATTGACTGGGAATGATAAGGAGTTAAAACAATTAGGATTGTTCGAATAGGTTTCTTGCTCTATCACAAGAGCCATATATAAAGAAAATTCTTAAATGTTTTAAAATGAAGAATTGCAACCCCATTGACACTCCTATATCGAAAGGAGAAACTCTAAGTCTTCCCATGTGTCCTAAAACGCTTGAGAAAAAAGAATAAATGTCCTGAGTTTCATACTCCAGTGTAGTTGGGAGCTTGATATATGCTACAATGTGTACTCGTCCTAACATTTGTTATTTCATTGGTCTGGTCAACACGTATCAATCTAATCTCGAAAGATAGCATTGGGAGATATTGAGATACTTGAAAAGTACTTCTAATTATTCCCTGTGCTATCAAGGGAATGATTCGTACTTAAAATGATACACAGTTGCTGATTGGGATGGAGACCTAGATAAGCGTAAATCAATTTCAGGAAATGCATTCTTACTTAATAATGGCACCATCTATTGGAGAATTCATAGCATGTGCTTCAACCTTACAAGAAGTCGTTTGTTTAAAGAGATTCTTACAGCATCTAAGTGTAACACCTCAAATCTACTACATATTTTTTTTTTATTTAAAATTTGGATTTGAATGGTTACCAAAATCTTTCTTATCTAGTTTATTCTGAATTTAACAATATAATATAGATATTGTGATTTGATGGATAAAATTTAAATTCAACAACTTAAACAAGAAATTACATATATAATTAAATCTTAAATATGAAGATGTAAAATTTGTAAAATTTAATCCAACATGGGATATCAAAATTTGAACACCAAAACTACTAAAATAACATGCACGAAAATTAACATAAAATTTATTCTTAAAATAAAATTTTGCAATAATCATTTCTAAATTTATTTATTTATTTTACTTGGCGACCCCATGAGCATCACATGGACAATCTTCCACGCGTCCACACGACCCATTCTAATATGAAAGGTTATTGTAAGAGTGAATATTTTGAAAACACTCAGTAAAAATACGTGCATTTTCTTATTAATATGATATAAATATAAAACTGATATAACATACCAACATTCTTAGATTTAGAGCAAATTGGTCACGATATCCAATAACTCAAGGAATTTCTTAAAAATTCTCATATCCCGTAGGATTTAACATATTGACCTAACGGTCCATCCGGAAGGATTTAATATAAAAGTTGACTCGAATGCCTTAGAGTATTTCATGCCAAAATCTATAAAAGAAAATATCAAGAAAATAAGAATTTATCACTAGCACAAAGTATTCTTACCTCAATTGATATCAAAAATTCTAAAAATATTCTTCCATACAATAATTAAAACCGGACAGAATGTAAAAGAATGAAACTCGATTTGTGAAATTTTGAATGTGGTTGATGAAATAAAATAAAATAAATGTGTTAACGTGTGAAAATTATAGGTAAGGGAAAAAACACTACTCACACACACACACACACACACACACACACACACACACACACACACATATATATATCTTCTATATATAAAAAGTGTGTATTTAACGGAATTTGTTGGTTTAACGGAAAAACTAACGGAATTTCTTGATTTAACAGAAAAACTAACGGAATTTTTTTAATTTAAAAATCATTTAACTCCATAATTGGGCTTCAAAATTTACAATTCTAAAGCCCATGTAGAAGTATTGGATGTCATGCTCATTTTATAGATACACTTCTCTCCAAAGGTTTCATAAACTTTCAATGTGGGATTGTGCATTTTATATATGCTCTTAACTCCAATAGTTTTATAAATTTCCAATGTGGGATAGTAACAAAAAAAAATGTTAAAATGCTCATCAAAATCATTTTAAAATGTATGTCTAATGACTAATTTGATTTTGAATTACAACTAATTAAATTGTACTATTCACTTTCATTCTTTCATTTATTTAATTTTCAAATTTAATTTAAATTACACTTGATTATTAATATATTAATGTTAGATATTATTTTCTATAAGTTTAAAATATTTTAATTTAACAAAGTAAACTATTTTAACATATTTATTTTTAATTTTTAGTGTTGGGACTAATTTAAGGATATATAATGAATCTAATTAGTAAAGATAGATTTACTTTAAATTATTTTTATGTATTTATTGCATTCGGTTCGACCGCAGTTGAATTTCCACAAACTTCATGTCGGAATCATTCTCGATTGTGAATCAAAATCCTTCATCTCCATTTTCAGATATTGGAATTATCAAATCCGCAAACTTTTCGTATAAATCCTATGATTAATGCTCATGTTTAGTTCCTTAATTAATAAAAAAAATTAAAATTCTCCTAACACTATTTGGCAATATCATATTATTATATTAAATGTTTAGTAAGTATTATTTTTAAATATTAGATGATTTTATGATATAGTAAAAAATCTCTTTTTTTTTTATAATATAGAAAAAAAAATATTTTTTAAAATAAAAATATATTTAATGTCTTAAAAATAATTAAAATAATATTAAAAATACGAAACGTATTATGACGCTTATCCTTCGTATGACACGCTTAAACTTGTGATTCTTGATTCTCAACATCGACATCTCGCAACGTATTACGCCTTTTAGAACATTATTAATAAATGAATGGAAAATGCAAAAAAATTTGTACTACTACATTTTAGTCACCAGGAAAAAATGAAACTAAAAAAAATGGATGTGGATATTATCAATTTAAAAATGCTAATAGCTTATTTGGTAAGGTACATTGAACTTAATGAAGAAAAAATATTTATTTATTTATTTTTGTATTATAATGTTATCTATTATTTTATTATGTATAAAAGTTCATGATTAAATACAAAATTTAATATAATATAATAGTACGAAACAAAAACTTATACATTTTAATTTAGAATTTAACACTATTCAAGTTAAAATTAATATATCATAATGTGTAATTATTTATCAATTACATAAACATTACATCATTAATTATTTAACGAACCAAAAAAATTATATATAACTAAGCAAACGTGCATTGCACGTTGCTTAAACCTAGTATATATATATATATATATATATATATCCACTCGTATCAGTTTACCATTTTAATTAGAAATCCAAACGCCACACATTAGGTTTGAAAATTCAACAGATTAATTAATATATTATTTATTTCAAATCAATCATGGAAGGTTAAGTGTTGGAGTAAAATAAAAAATTTATTATATAAAAATGAATGGTTTATGGTTTTTCAAATTCTAATAAATGTACCTAAAGTGACGTTTCAATTTTATTATTTTATATACACATATACACACACATCCACATATATTGTTATTATTATTGTTGTTGTTGTTATTATTATTAATAAAATATAGGATTTAGATTACTTTTCTTTCTATCAAAATAACTCGAATATGACTAATCAAAAATTATTTCTACTTGTGCCAATTTATGTTATTTAGCACAAGCTTCAAAATGAGTATAATATCGATATATTTTTATCAACATCTGAAATACTTAAATATTCAACTCAAATAACTTACGATAAATTCTAAGAATTATACATAAGCAAAATAAATCATTTATGTAAATAAGTGGGTCGAGTTTATCGTTTCAACTTTTGGACTTTAGTGTAACGACCAATCTAGACATGGACTATTCATTTGCTAAATGCCCAACCTTAAATTTAGCCCATAGAAAAATATAATTAAAATTCGAGGTATTACATCCCTTCCCCTTTAAAATAATTATGTTCTCAAAATTATCTTATTGAGTCGAAAAGCTCTGAATACATGGTTTTTATTTCATTTTCTTTCTCCTAGGTAGTCTCTTCGATTCTATAATTTTTGCATCGAATCTTAACCAATGCAACTTCCTTATTTCTTAATGCATGTACTTTTCTTTTGATAATTTCCAAATGAGTCTCTTCATACGTTAGATCTTGCTTTACTTCTAATGAATAGTAATTTATCACATGTTCTGGGTCATATACATATTTTCTAAGTATTGATAAGTAGAATACATTATATACTGCCGATAGTCCAAATAGCAATGCTAGACGGTAAGCTATATTCCCAATTCTGTCTAGAATTTCGAAGGGACCTATAAATCGAGGTCTCAACTTTTCCTTCTTGCAAAATCTAAGAACTCCTTTTATTGGTGCAACTTTAAGAAACATTTTCTCACCAACTTCAATCTACCGACTTTCTTCGTTGGTCTGCATAGATTTTTTGTCTATTTTGAGCTGCTTTTATTTTGTCTCTAATTTCATCAATTGCTCGTACTGTCAATGCAATAATTTTTGGACCTAAAATTCGATTTTCTCTGACTTCATTCCAATGAAGTGGTGATATCCACTTTCTACCATAGAGGGCTTCATAAGGAGCCATGCTAATAACAGCCTGGAAGCTATTATTATATACAAACTCCACTAATGATAGGTACGACTCATAGATACCTTCCAAATCTAATACACATGCTCGAAGCATGTTTTCTAATATTTGAATAGTCCTTTCAGACTGTCCATCAAATTGAGGATGATAGGCAGTGCAGAAATTCAACTTTGTCCCCATAGCTCTTTGCATGCGATCTGAGACGATAGTTACTGAAACTCCATGCATCCTAACAATCTCCTTAACATATAATTGGGCAAATTGATCCATACTGTAGTTCATTCTTACCGAAAGAAAATAAGCTAACTTTGTCAATCAGTCCACAATTACCCAGATGGCATCATGTCCTTTCGTTGACTTCGAAAAACCTAAAACAAAGTCCATGGCTATTTGCTCCCTTTTCCACTCTAAAATTTCTAATGGATTTAATGGCCATGATGGCCTTTGATGTTCTGCTTTAACTTGCTGACATACCATGTACTTCTCAACAAATAGACCAATCCCTATTTTCATATTCCTCTACCAAAATATATCGCGAAGGTCTCGATAAATTTTAGTACCCCCAGGATATACAACATACGGGGCATTGTGAGCTTCCTCTAATATGAAAGCATAATCTTCCCTCAAATATTGTACACATAATCTTCCCTCAAATATGAAAGCATTGTTATCTGCTATTATAAAACCCTTTCTTTTATTTATACCAACTTCCGCCTTGATTTTTCTCAAAAATGGGTCATTATCCTAAGCATCCTTGATTCGATCCCTAAGAGTAGGTTGAATCTTTAATGTTGTAATCCTTGCAGTAACTCGAGCTGGTGGAATGACGACTTCTAAATTCAATTTATCGAACTCTTTTATCAAGTGCACTTGAGTTGTGAGTAAAACTGTTAGTCATCCCACTATTTTCCTACTAAGAGCATATGCGACTACATTAACCTTACCGGGATGATAGTGGATAGTGCAGTCATAATCCTTAACTAACTCTAACCATCTCTCTACCTCATATTCAAATCCTTTTGAGTGAAAAAAATATTTCAAGCTCTTATGATCAGTATAAATATCGCACTTTTCCCCGTAAAGGTAGTGACACCATATTTTTAAAGCATGTAATACCATCGCCAACTCTAGATCATGCGTAGCATAGTTTTGCTCATATTGCTCTAATTGTCTTGAGGCATATGTGATCACTTTCCTAAATTGCATCAGTACACATCCCAAGCCATGTTTGGATGCATCAGTGTATATAACGAATTCTTCGAACCATTTGGTATAGCTAAAAATGGTGTTGTAACCAGTTTCTAGTTCAATTCTTGAAAACTCTCTTCATACTTCTCAGTCCATTGAAATTTTACACATTCCCAGGTTAGTTGATTCATCGGCCCAGCTATTTTGGAGAATCCCTCAACGAATCTCCGATAATAATCGGCTAGTCCCAAGAAACTACGGACTTCACCTACATTCGTTAGTCTAGACCATTTGTTTACCACTTTAACTTTAGTTGGGTCTACTCCAATTCCTTGTGAGGTAACTACATGGCCAAGGAAAACTATACAATCAAACCAAAATTCACATTTCTTGAATTTGGCATACAATTTCTCCATTCATAGTGTCTCCAACACTATCTTGAGTTGTTCTTCGTGTTGATCTTTATTCTTTGAATACACCAAAATGTCATCGATGAAGACAATGACAAATTGATCTAAATACTGATGAAATACTCTATTCATCAAATCCATGAATACTACAGGAGCATTTGTTATTCCAAAAGGCATTACCGTGAACTCGTAATGGCCATAGCGAGTTCTAAATGTCATCTTTGAAATGTCATATGCCTTCACTTTCAATTGATGATAGTCTGGCCTCAAATCAATATTGGGAAATACTATTGCACCCTTCAGTTGATTAAAGAGGTCTTCAATTCGAGGAAGGTGATATTTATTCTTGATAGTCAATTGGTTCAATCTCTTATAATCAATGCACAACCTTATCGATCCATCTTTTTTCTTCACAAACAAAATCGGTGCACCCTAATGAGATATTATTGGTCGGATATAACCTTTATCCAATAATTTCTGCAATTGTATCTTTCATTCTTGTAGTTCCTTTGGCAATATCTTGTATGGAGCTGTAAACACTGGAGTTGCTCTAGCTACGAGGTCAATTGTGAACTTCAATTGCCTATCAGGTGGTGTGCCAGGTAAGTCGACAAGGATACATCAATGAAATCTCGTATAATCGGTACATTACCAATACTGAGCTTCGATTGCTAAGTCCCATATATACTCACTAGAAATCCCTGACAAGATTCTTCCTTTAACATATTTACGGCCTTTATGGCCGACACGAGATGAGGTAAAGATTTAACTCGTACGGCAACAAATCAAAACTATTCCTCTCTAGGCTTTTGAAAAATTACTTCTTTTTCGAAACATCGAATGGTTGCATAGTTTCTTTCCAACCAATCCATTCTTAGAATAACATCGAAATCTTTCATGTTTAGAAGGTATAGATCAGCTATAAATTCTTTTCCATTCATTTCTAACTTTACTGCCCTAGCGATCTCATTGGTATTCAAGATTCTACCGGATGGGATGGGAATTTCTAGAACACTATTGGATTTTTCACATGCAGTACATGATTTAGCAATAAATGTAGTAGATATAAATGAATGAGTAGCTCCTAAGTCTATAAGAACATATGCAGGTACTTCGGATATTGATAGAATACCTACCATTACGTTCAGATCCTTTGTTACCTTTCCCTGGGTTAAAGCAAAGACTTTAGCTTTCATTTTCTTGCCCTGCTCATAGTCTTTTTTAGGTGGGTATACCTTGCTGTTAGGGGCAAAATGACTTTCCTGGCCACATCGATAGCACACATTTTTTTCCCACCAAGCACTCTCCACCATGGGCCTTGTTGAGTTTAGGGCATCGTGGAATAACTTTGTTTGGTTTGTTTGATCCAGATCCAGATCCCATATTGACTTTCTTAAATTGTCAAAATCCTTTCCCTTTATTCGATCCATTCCACTTTCGTTTCCTATAAGGTTCATTACTTTTCTCAACCATCTGATCCATTTCTAAACGATCAGAAATTGATTAAGCCCGCTGAAGTACTTCACTATAGGTAGTCGTATGGTGGGATGCCATGATTCCCCAATTTATGGATGGAATCCTAGTTCGAACATCCTAGCTTTCTTTAGCTCGGTGTCCACAAAGTATGTAACATACCAAGAAAGTTGTTCAAACTTCCTTTCATACTCATCAAGTGACGCATTTCCCTGTTTCAACTGTAAGAACTCTGCATCTCTCTGATCCCTCAAAGATTGGGAAAAGTACTTTATCATCACTTCTTCTTTGAACTGTGCCCAAGTCATAGCATGTTGTTGGGCTTCCATTCTGGTACGTGAAGCAGACTCCCACCGTGGCCTGTTGCTCTAACCAGCATAAATTTGGTACATGATACCTTCTATGCGTCATTGCATGACATGTGTTTGTATATCCGTTCTAATCCTCTTAACCACTCCTCGGTTGCCAAAGGGTCTACTTTGCAATCAATAGAAGGAGGTTTGAAACGGTGAACGGTTCCATAATTAAACCCGTGTTGCTGGCATTTGCTTATCCATTCTGATGAGGTATTTGTGCTTGATGCCTACCCAGGTCATGCACCACTCTCATCAGATCCCTGAACATGGCTGTTTAGTCTTGTTGTCCTTCCATTTCCTTTGACTCAACAAAAAAATAATTTTTTTATCTTAGAAATATTGGGCAACACAATAGCTATATATGTTCAAAGGAAGATGCGAATCTTATTAATAATACTCCTTGAAATCAGGATATACAAAAGTTCGACTAATTTAAATTCCAATAGCATAAAGAAATAGAAAAAACATGACATAATAAAGGAATAGAATCTAAGTTTCTAATTCCTATGAATCCTGTGAATCTTCATTGGCGGAGCTTTATCTTTGGAGGAGTCTTATGTCTCAAGTCCAAATTCTATGTGTATTTCAACCAGTGGCTCAAGTTCATGCTCATGATCATTCTCTAACTCCAACCCAAATTCATCATCATGCTTCCATTCAGGATATTCTTTTGGGTCCGATTCAAACTGAGATTCTGGGTCGGGGTCGGGCTCATTTGCTATCTCCGATGGAGGTTCTAAGCTGTCACTCCACCTATCTGTCTGAAAATATATGCCGAACTTAATCGTATCTAGATTCTTTGGAGAGTTACCTTCGAGTATCTCATCCTCAAACATAACTCCCATGTCTACGTATTAAGGTGGAAGTGAGTGTATGATATTATTCGCAGCCTCATATGCGTGATCTCCAATCCTACATTCACAGCTGCCATATATTTATCATAAATGTCTTGCATGTGTTCAGTAAGTGAACAAGTCGGGTCACTCACGTAATTTTCATAGGACTGTATGATGAACCTACGGTTCAACGCTGCTCTACAAGCTGTGATCTTTCTAGCGGTCTGAAAAGTTCTAGCCATGTCTATCATATAAATGTCCAATTATGTTTTATCTTTATTAGTGATATCATAGTATGCGTTATGCTCTTGGGTTTTACTATAATGGCTAATCATCATGACTTCATCTATATTAAAAAGAATTAATAACATGCATAACATATATGATTCTAAACATCATAAACATTTCATGATCAAGCTTAAATGATTCATCAATCATGCTTGAAAATAAAATGAAACATAATATTTCATCCATACCTTGGGTTCATCAGATGATAGTAGAGTGACAAGCACTAAATGCCAAGGGTCTTATTTTAACACTCATTTATAATTTTCCTAGTAATTTATATTTTGCCATTTTTTTACTCTTTATTTAATTGGAAATTTCAAAAAAAAAAAAAATAAAGGGTCCAGAAGTACCTGCACTGCTTTAGGAGTATGATAAAAGATTTGAGCAATTCTATGGTTACAACCAACCCGATGATTTTCCTTTGTCGCTAAAGCATTCATTTCCAATTTGCAAATCCTACTTACCTGGTAAAAGTTTATCTTGTACCACCAAATTGAATATTTTTTTTCTCCAAAGCATTTTATCACTACCTATAGAATAGAAATTAAATGTTTGAAAATAATATTACTTTAGACAGTCTCAACTTTGAAGCTAGTGGCGCTGAATGTACAAAATATTGTTGTTCACTGTTAAAAAAAAAAATTCATCTAGTGTGATTAAAAAATTATTCAAACGGAACACGCTAAAATTCAGAAATTAGTGCTAAAACGTTTCTTTTACACCTTTATATAACAAAGAAAAAAAAAATATCTACAGAAAAGTAGAATCCGGCTCTAAAACCAAGTTGTAACTTCCCAAATCTACTACATATATTTTTTTATTAAAATTTGGATTTGAAGGGCTACAAAAATCTTTCTTATCTAGTTTATTCTGAATTTAACAATATAATATAGATATTGTGATTTGATTGATAAAATTTAAATTCAACAACTTAAACAAGAAATTACATATATAATTAAATCTTAAATATGAAGATGTAAAATTTGTAAAATTTAATCCAACATGGGATATCAAAATTTGAACACCAAAACTACTAAAATAACATGCACGAAAATTAACATAAAATTTATTCTTAAAATAAAATTTTGCAATAATCATTTCTAAATTTATTTATTTATTTTACTTGGCGACCCCAGTAGCACCACTTGGTCAATTTTCCACACGTCCACACGGGCCATTCTAATCTAAAATGTTATTGTAAGAACAAGTATTTTGAAAACACTCAATAAAAATACGTGCATATTCTTATTAACATAATATAAATATAAAAATGATATAACATACCAATATTTTTAGATTTAATGCAAACTGGTCACGATATCCAATAGCTCGAGGAATTTCGTAAGAATTCACATATCTCGTAGGATTTAACATATTGACCTAACAGTCCATCTCAAACAATTTAATATAGAAATTGACCCGAAAGCCTTAAGAGTATTTCATGCCAAAATCTATAAAAACAAATATCAAGAAAATAAGAATCTACCACTAGCACAAAGTATTCTTACCTCAATTGATATCAAAAATTCTGAAAATGTTCTTCGAGACAATAATTAAAAGCGGACAGAATGTTTGTAAAAGAATGAAACTCGATTTGTGAAATTTTGTATAAGATAAGTTTATGTTAACGTGTGAAGATTATAGGTAAAGGGAAAAAAACACTATTCACACATTTTATCAGTTTTTGAAACTCATTTTGCGGAGAATAGAAATTTTGGAATGTGATTGATGTGAGAATGTATGGTGGAAAAGTGATGAAATTTTTTTGATATGTGTGTAATATTATTTTATTTGGAGAATGTGTGGTTGAAATAAAAAATGAAAATGAAAAATTAATGGGTGTCAAACGGGGATATATATATATAAAATGTTCACTTGTATCAATTTACCAATTTAATTAGAAATCCTAACACCACACGTTAGGTTTGAAAATTCACCAGATTAATTAATATATTCTTTATTTCAAATCAATCATGGTCGATATTCAATCAATCAGAAGAAGGTTAAGTGTTGGAGTAAAATAAAAAAAATTATTAAATGAATTTATTATATAAAAATGAATGATTTTTTATTATTCGATTTGTAACATATGTACATGAAGTGACGTTTCAGTTTTATAATTTTATTTACACAGATACACACACCCACATATATTATTATTATTATTATTATTATTATTATTAAAATATAGGATTTAGATTACTTTTCTTTCTATCAAAATATCTCGAATATGACTAGTCCAAAATTATTTCTACTTGAGCCAATTTATGTTATTTAGCACGAGTTTCAAAATGAGTATAATATCGATATATTTTTATCAACATCTAAAATACTTAAATAATCAACCAAATAACTTATGATAAATTCTAAAAATTATACATAAGCAAAATAAATCATTTATTTAAATAAGTGGGTCGAGTTTATCGTTTCAACTTTTGGACTTTAGTGTAACGACCAATCTAGATATGGACTATTCATTTGCTAAATGTCCAACTTTAAATTTAACCCATACGAAGATATAATTAAAATTCAGGGTGTTATGGTAAGAGTCTTTATTGGTGATGTGGGATCTATTTTGATTTATTGTGATAGTCGGCAGCTATTGTATATAAAAAGGATTATGCTACTCAGCCGGGGTCAAACCCAGGCTTAAAAACAGAAGTTTGAAATTGCTGACCTGGTTGAAGAAATGAAAGAAAAAGGCAAAAGAAATAGCAGTTGTCAGTTTCTATCGGTTGAAAATAGAAACGTTTTGGCCAACTTTTTGGTTTTGGATTTTTTTATATTTGTATCAATTTTCGAAAATGGGATGCCAAACAAAGTCGAAATATTGCATTCTTAATATCATTTGAAAGTTCTCATGACTTAGTTTCCTCCATCCCTACCGGCGTGTGAAATGGCCAACCGTAGCGAAAGTT
This sequence comes from Fraxinus excelsior, assembly GCA_019097785.1. Classification (NCBI taxonomy): domain Eukaryota; kingdom Viridiplantae; phylum Streptophyta; class Magnoliopsida; order Lamiales; family Oleaceae; genus Fraxinus; species Fraxinus excelsior. Next base: position 25,770,073 of record CM032628.1, on the reverse strand, counting down.
ATTACTTGTCAAAGTATGTCATTCCAAAATATATAAATGATTTTTCTTATTTTTGTCTCAATTTTTCAGGATTATTACGGGATGCAAAACGAAGTTGAAATATTACATTCTTAATATCATTTGAAAGTGTTCACAACCTAGTTTCCCTCGTCACTAATGGCATACGAAACGGTCAATCGTAGCAAAAGTTACCCCTCGTTGAAGTAGGCCGTTCCAAAATATATAAACGATTTTTCTTATTTTTGTCTCAATTTTTGGGATTATTACGGGATGTCAAACAAAGTTGAAATATTGGATTTTTAATACCATTTTATAGTGCTCACGACCTAGTTTCCTCCATCTCTAACGACGTGTGAAACGGTCAACCGTAGCAAAAGTTATCACTCGCCGAAATAGACCGTTCCAAAATATATAAACGATTTTCCTTATTTTTGTGATAACTTTCGCTACGATTGGCTATTTTGCACGCCGTTAGGAATGTGAAAAACTAGATCGTGAGATTAAAAATCATAGACCCTATTTCTCTGAGATGCGGCATGGACAGAGCTCGGTCCCTCCAATTCCAAAATGGGTCGACAAAAGATCGAACAAAGATATGAAAGTGCATATCAAATTCTGGGCTAGGGCTGTGGCATCCAATGTACGTGCCGAGTGTTGAAACTTAACCACTTTGGATGCATTAGCTTCATAAAATAAGTACAAATTGCATATATACTCATAGGGATGAGTTGATCAGATAGAAAACTCTTGGCCATTTACAAATTTATGATCACTGACACACAATTCCTCTAACATATTGAGAAATTCAGAACATTCTTTGCTGAACCAATTTCATGCTAATTATTTTTACTTTTAAAAAGATTTGAAGTTTAAAGTTTCCGAATAATCATTTAGAATTTGATTCTATCATGTTTTCTTACAACCAACGAGTACAATAAATTTTGGATTATGTTAAATGTCTCTTCCATAATTCCATTAAAAGAATATACGAATACAATATATGCATCCCTAACGGCGTGTGAAACGGTCAACCGTAGCAAAAGTTATCACAAAAATAAGGAAAATCGTTTATATATTTTGGAACAAGTCTACTTCGGTGACTGGTAACTTTCACTATGGTTTGCCGTTTCACACACCGTTAGGGATGGAGAAAACTAGGTCGTAAGCACCATGAAATGGTATTAAAAATGCAATATTTCGACTTCGTTTGACATCCCGTAATAATCCCAAAAATTGAGACAAAATAAGAAAATTTGTTTATATATTTTGGAACAGCCTACTTCAACGAGTGGTAACTTTCGTTACGATTGACCATTTCGTATGCCATTAGTGATGGGGAAACTAGGTCATGAGTACTTTGAAATTATATTAAGAATGTAATATTTCAACTTCGTTTGACATTCCGTAATAATCCTGAAAATTGAGATAAAAATAAGAAAAATCGTTTATATATTCTGGAACGGCCTACTTCGACGAGTGGTAACTTTCGCTACGATTGGCCATTTCACACGCCGTTAGGGATGGAGGAAACTTGGTCATGAGAACTTTGAAATAATATTAAGAATGCAATATTTCGACTTCGTTTGACATCCCGTAATAAATTCCGAAAATTGATACAAAAATTAAAAAAAAAATCTAAAACCAAAAAGTTGGTCAAAACATTTCCGTTTTCAACCGACAGAATCTGACAACGGCTATTTCTTTTGCTTTTTTCTTTCAATTTCTTCACGCCAGGTAAGCAATTTCAAACTTCTATTTTTTAGCCTGTTTTTGACCCTGGTTGAGTGGCATAATCCATATATAAAGGATCATAAGTATAACTCAAAACCAAACACATTAATATAAAATATAATTTTCTAAGATACGTCATAGGAAAGAAGAAAGTAGGTTTTTACAATATATTTCTATGAACCAAATAGTAGCTGATCCATCTACAAAACTTATCCCTAGAAATATTTGTATGAATTATGTTAAATCTCTAGGATTTGCGTAGAATTTGAATTATATACTATGTAAACTTTTCATATAAGTGCACTAATGAACAATATTTTGAGATCATATGTTAAGACTAATCTTTTGTTTTGATTTTTTAGATTACTATTTAATGTGCACACACAAAGTATGTCAAACGGGTTGAGATTGGTTCACCCATACAAACAATCGTTTCAGACACTTTGAGGTGTGCTTAGATAAGACACAGTGATCATATTGTGTACATGATCTAGTTACGTTGATAAAATATCAAAAAGAGATTACAACAAATAATCAATATGGATTTCGCTATCAATTATACATGTTTTGTAGCTAGGTCGAGTTCTCAATTGGGATTGCCTAAAGGAATAAATATAAGGAGAACTCATGTTAGATATTGAAGAATATCTAAACTATGATCTGTACAATGTATTTAATTTGTAAGACTACACATATGTCATAAGAAATGTAGAAATCATCGTAACACGTGTTTCACACAACATGTGCTTTAACGACCAATGAGAAATGAAAGAATTGATTCCTACTTCATTGTGTAAGTCTCTAAGGCACATATGACCTCATTTTTATACCCATTATGACTTTTGACCATTTCTCAAATTTTATTTCGATGTTGCTAGTTTAGAATGTTTCCATAACTATGGTTGATTCGATTTGATGGGATATGTTTAGAAAAGCAGCGGACTTGAAATTAAGGGATTCAAGTAGAAAATGAAAACTAGATTATGTAACACCTTAGCTTGTATTCACCAGCCAGACAATTGTGTTAATTATTTGAGTTTTGTAACACAATTATGAATCCAATATAAATGAGAAAGTTGAGTATGTTATTTGACTGATTGAGGGGTCAAAAAATACTCAAACTAGTATTATAGAATATGTATGGGGTATGGTGAAAAATGTATTTCCTTTAGTAGAACTATTATAAATCCCTAATAGGTGTATAGTAATAGTGTTGTGCGCTATTAAAATAACTTGTTGGTCGCACGATCCATTTAACTTATGAACTTGGAGATGTTGAGAGATATATAATTGATATTATATTAAGATCTGGTCAAGTCCATCATATATGAGTGGGAGATGTTGGAAGAAAACATGTCATCCATAAGGGCTGACCCGACCTAACCTACATGGCATGAGAATAAATGGAGGGCGGAGTTGATTTTTTAATTTGAAAATTAAACTCCCCACCACCAACAACTCCCATGCAACTTCCATTACTCCACAATTATGAAAAGAAAACATGCAAGTTCGGGTATAGAGAGGGGAAGGAAAATACATGAGTGGAAATGTTTGGTTTTTTAAATATATCATCTCTAAATTGGTTCTTGAATTATGGCTATCAAATTCCTTCTTTTGTGATCGAATTTCTGATCAATGAGTGGATACAAGGCAATGTAGACGACAAGCAAACCAAAGGCAAATAATTCAACCTCATTTTGGAATTTGAAGTGAGTTCTACAACTTGAAATTCGGATAGAAGCATGTAAGCATGTTTTACATTGATATCAGAGCTATATCATAAATCATAACCACCTCTTGTTGTTCGGGGTCAAATGAGTTGTCCATCTCCATCTACGATCCTCCTATTAATTTGACACCCAGCTAAGATTTTGATATGTCAAATTTTTTGAATTATTTATTCGACTTGCAATGATAAATTAATTTGATAACTTGTCGACTCAAATTTTATAGTACATACATGTAATAAATATATGAATATTGGGAAATTTTTTAATTAATCTACTTTAGTCTAGTCAAAATGAGATTTGTGCATGAGACTTTTTTGTAGATATTATTGTTTAATTATGAAAAATGATTATAGTGCCATTTTATTAACAGTAAGACTAGTTGTAAAATAATTATTGACAACCTTAATTTACATATGTTGTCAAAATTCGAACCACTGATATAAAAAATAATTTTTAACAATTTTTAAAATGAATGAATGTGATAGTTTTAAGTGTGTAGTTGTCAACCAATATTGTCATAATTGTTATACATGTAGCATGATTTATTAAAACTTGTTTAGACAAATCCTTTGTACAAGATAAAGTAGATTAGATTCTTGTATAGTTTGTCAACTTTGAAAATACATAGTTTACTAACTAAGTTCGACTTTACGTGCGGAAATATACTAATTAAAGCAACAAGTCACTTTTAATTAGGTTCTAGATGGTTAAACAAACAATTCAATTATCTTAAGTTGAATTATTGCAGTTTGTAATAAGAAAGTAGTAAATAACACAATGTTTGATGACGGAGAAACCCAACTGAGTAAAAACTCCAAGACCAAGCCAGTTACCTCCACTATAGACAATGTGGGTTACGATTCAATTTCAAACTAGTTCCATTAGCTATTGTAAACCCTGCAACTACAAGATCTGCTGCTCATTCCAGCATTGCGATCTGCTACCGTAGATATTGTCCAGTTATCTCTACTAAACCCCTGATCTACCTCGTGTAGCTTCCAAGTTTTGTTGTATTTACAAACTCACAATCTTCTTCCAAGATATGATGTAGCTATCTCATGATCTTCTAAACATGTCTATTCTATATGGATACCCAGGAATCACCTATTCATGTTCTTCTTCCTGCGCTTGTAGTCCAACCTCTCTCAACCTCCAAAGACTTCTGAAGTCCAATTGAGAAAGTACATTCTTATGACCAATAAGAAGTAGGTGATATTTAGATTTAAGGAATTGATGTTTTTCTAGCCAGGTGGTTGTTTCAAGAATCAAAGGATAGAATATCTTTGATCTTCAAAGGATTATAGGAAGAAGTAATATAATGAACAACCACACCAATATTTGTCCAATGGCTTGGGTATTTATAGGAGAGAGGAATTAGTTTGAATGGGCTGGAAAGATCTATTTAGAATCGTGAATTAGGGTTTTTCGAAACAACCTGTCACTCGAGCGAAACCTCGGAGAAAGTTGAGCAACAGCTTCTCGCTCAAGTGAGAGCCAAACGACAAGCGAACGATAGCTATTTTGTTTTGGTCGCTCGAGCAGTATCCAGGTGATAGACCAGCTATAATGCAGCGCCGTGTTTCTCCTCTTTTCATGCTCGATCCCTAGACCTCAAAACCCTATTTATACAAATTGTACCCTAGGTCCTTGACTTTTACAACACGTTACAAATTAGTCTATTTGTCCATAGAATCACCAATACAAAAAACCTAACAAACTCATCATTTGACATTCTGTAACAAAACTATACAATAAGTCAAGGAAATAAAAAAAAAATCTAAACTACCCAAGTTTTATCAAATCAATGTCTCTTGCATTCCTTGTTAAACATGTTTCCTGAAATCCACAACTCTAATACACAGTGTAATAGCATGTGATACTGGACATATAGCAATTAAATACATGATACCAAAACCAGCTAGATTGAGACGTAATACTAATGTTAATCAAAACACCAATAAAAATATTAGCATCACAAAAGCATAAAAAACTCAAACAGTTATGCATACGATATGCAATGCATATTCTTCCCTTTACTACAAACTCTCAATATTTTTATGCAGTAGACAAAGTATCTATGTCTCTCCCTAACAACCCCTCAGACATAAAATGCAAACTTCCCCTTAGTATATTCTCTCTCCCCATTTTTGTTACAAATGACTAAGGGTGCAATTTCAAATTCAATTTTAACCATGAATATACAACAGTCCAAACAAGCAGTTGATAGAATACACAAGCATAATTAACAAGTAGTAAACATCCCAACATACTCAGCTAGGTCATAATTGAGTAAATTGTATAAGTGACTTATGTGTGTAAAGTTCACTAATCCAAGGCAAACAGGGCTCAAAACCTTAATTTTGTGAGAAATGACGTGCTAAACATCAATGTCAATAAGTATATTCTCCTACTGATGAAAGTCAAACCATAAAACACAGTAGGACCTATAATTTAATTTTTTCTTTAAATTTGAGCAAAAATAATTTTCACACATTTCACACTCATACTATTTTTTCATCTTAAGTGCAAGACATTCTCCATTGAGCAACTAAGATGACCCAGTAGCGAGCTTTAGGTCATCTAACCTAAGTCAATTGTGATGTGAATCCAACCAATAATTGATATTGGGAACCCACAAACAAGATAGAACCAACCCAAGAAAATTAGAAATCACGTCACGCAAAAATCAACTCGACTTGTTGTTCGACCCGTATCAAGAACCAAGATTACGAATAAGAAATCCGACCCATTGATTACCCCGAAACAAGAATCATGAAGTGGGAACACCATAAAAGGATTGCGAAACCTTTTGATACTTCAAATTAGAACTTTAAACCACCAAGAATATGGATGAATAAAACTTTCAAATTTAATTTAATCTCTCAAATAAACAAAGTCTTGACTACAATGAATAATAATAGATTATATTTATATGAAACTATAAAAATCCTAATTTATCTAGATAATCTCATACTTAATTCAAATAGATCACAAAAAATGCTAAAAATATGGTATTTAAGTCAAACTAGGAAACTACTAAAAAAGATAAAATTCTCGCCAAATTTTTATACTATTTTCCGTCAATTTTTTCTCGGCATGTTTCTGTGCAACCACAAGCCCAAAATTATCATGCATCCATGTAGCCTAGTGCAGAATTTTGTGACGATTCCGAATTCTACTCATGGGCGAAAATCCGACACCTGAGCTGAGAGTTATACTAATTTTAATTTACGCTACTCGTTTTCTTTCCAAATATCTTCCAAACTTTGAATCCAACTCGTTTCGGCTCCCAAGCCCTTCACGAAACTTGAACCATGGCTTGTTAACTTTGCCCATATAACTCCATTACTTGAACCCTTGACTCATGTGACCCAACCAAGTGATTGCATGTCCCGGATCATATCATTCCCTCTCTTTTCGAAACGATTCATCCTCGAATCCGTGCCTTGTGATCGCATAAGAGATAACATGCTTGCTACCTAATTCATCACTGCACCACCTAGATCAAATGAAATTTTTTTTCCTTCCATGGCATAGGATCAGTACATGGTACCCATCCATTTTGTAGGTATGGATGTATTGCAACACAAACAGAATCACCCATAGATATTGGTGTATGAACTCTCAAGTACAATAATCAACCTGAAAAAAGAATTAAGCAAAATACGGTTGAATTTGTTAGCTTCTCCCAACAACGAGATATGGGTCCTCGTACTCATAGTGTACCATCTCCACCACATCATGCGGAATAATGAGATTCTATTCTTTATTTCCCAAAATATTTTTAACCATTTGCTCAACACACTCTTCTATTATTTGTCCACTCTCTTGTTGAACCATCTCTACAATTTTTATATCAGTCTCTTCGTGCTCTAGCTCATTAATTGGTTCACTCTCCCCAAAATCAATTGCATTTTTCAATTCACCATCATCCATCTCAACTTCCTTATTTCTGGACTCCTCCTGCAATTCAACTTCGATGTTCTCTTGCGATGTGATCATCTCTATCTCTTGCTTTTTCCTCTCTAGCTTCACCCCTCACCTTCCATCGGTCTGCAAGGAATTGTTCTAATGTCAACTCGGTCAGAGTGATTTTTACCCATTACTAAAGAAACTTATCGATGTTCCTCTCCATATCATAAATAGCGTTTCTCTCATACTTCCAATGTTTCCCAAACAAGATATGAAAAGATTTTAATGGAACTACTTCACACCAAACCTCATCACTATATCTCCTAATGGTGACATTCAATTAAACCTGTTTGGTCACATCTACCTTCCCACACTCCTTCAACCAAGACATCATATAAAGCCTAGGGTGTTGTTGCAAAGGTAATCCCAATTTTTCCACCATTATGATACTAGCTAAGTCTGACATATATTCCTTATCAATAGTAATACTGTGTACCATACTACCCACAAAACACTAAGTTTGGAAAATAAATCCTCAATCACCATCCACCCTTTACATAGGTATAATCAAGAAGACTAGAGAAAAGAATTGGACAATTGGATGAAATTTCGAATGAGAATTCTTTTAATTCAAGAAAGTAGTTCTTGAATTGGAATGAACACAACAGAGTTTGGATTTGAGATAGATAATAGGATAGTGACAACTTCCTAAATAAATTAAGAAAAAAAAATTGAATAGTAACGACGTGAACAGTACCCCCGTGAACAATAATTTTTTTTTTACTCAAACAATAAAAATAACTAATAAAATAATTAAAGGATAGATGACCTAAATTTTAGAGTTAATCTCTGATACCAACTGATGTGAACACAATCAAAAATTGATCTTAAGAACCCATGAACAAGATAGAACCAACCCAAGAAAGTTATAAATCACATCATGCAAAGATCAACTCGACCCGTTGTTTGACCCTATCAAGAACCGAGATTACATGCAAGAAATTCAATCTGTTGATTACCCGAAACAAGAACTGTGAAGTGGGAACGCCACAAAAAGATTACGAAATATTTTGATAAGTTCAAATTAGAACTTTAAACCACCAAGAACATGGAAGAGTAAAACTCTCAAATTTAATTTAATTTTCTCAAATAATCAAAGTCTTGACTACAATTAATAATAATAGATCATATTTATATAAAACTATAAAAAATCCTAATTTAGTTAGATAATCTCGTACTTAATTCAAATAGATCACAAAAGTTACTAAAAAGATGGTATTTAAGTCAAATTAGGAAAATAGCAAAAACGATAAAATTCTCGCCAAATTTTTATACTATTTTCGTTAACTTGTTCTCGACATGTTTCTGTGCGACCGCAAGCCCAAAAGTACTATGCATCCACGTAGCCTTGTGAAGAATTTCGTGACGAATTCGAGTTGTACTCATGGGCGAACATCAAACACCCAAGGTGAGAGTTATGCCCATTTTAATCGACGCTGCTTGGTTTCTTTTCAAATATCTTCCAACTTTGAATCCAACTCGTTTCGACTTCCGAACCATTCACGAAACTTGAATATTGGCTTGTCAACTTCACCCATCTGAAGTCCATTGCTTGAACCATTGACTCGTGGGACTTGACCAAGTGATTGCCTATCCCGTATCATATCAAGTTGACCATAGACACAAGGTTTTGGGACATCCTGCATGCTTAATTGCTCGAGTCAAATAGCCTCGAAGAAAAAACATTAAGATATTAAGTAACTTACCAAAGTGGTCAATTCATGTTCAAAGTCAACTTACCAACAAGTGACTGACATCCCAAATCTCACACATGCGGTTAAGTCTCATTTACAATAGCATAGTGTGTACAGTGTAGATAGTACATGAAGACACAAATACTAAGTACTCCATAAATAACATAAGTAAAAAATGAAAACTATGTTACAACTCATCAATTTAGCCCATACATTATCACAACATACAAGTTCAAGAATGTTATATATCATGTTGTAATAAAGTTACCATTCTTATTTTTTTTCAATTTTTTTTAAAAAATAAATGCGCTACACAAAACAAAACAAAAATCAAACACTCAAATAAAAACTGTTCATCTATAGATTTTAAGAAAGATCTCCTCATCACTTTCCAATATGCATAATTATTACCATCAAAATAGGGTGTGACTAACAACGAAGCACTCATCTAGACAGTAAAGTCACGACACAAAGTTAAGCTCTGATACCAATTGAAAATACATATTTTACTAATTAAGTTCGACCTTACATGTGGAATTATACTAATTAAAGCAACAAGTCACTTTTAATTAGGTTTTAGATGGTTAAACAAACAATTCAATTATCCTAAGTTGAATTACCGTAGTTTGTAATAAGAAAACAGTAAATAACACAAAGTTTGATGACGGAGAAACCCAACTAGGTAAAAACTCCAGGACCAAGCTAGTTACATCCACTATAGACAATGTGGGTTATAGTTCAATTCCAAACTAATTCCACTAGTTGTTGTAAACCCTGCAACTCCAAGATCTGTTGCTCATTCCAACCTTGCAATCTACTACCGTAAATACTGTCCGGTTACCCCCACTAGATCTCTGATCTACCTCATGTAGCTTCCAAGTTCTAATGTACTTACAAACTCACAATCTTCTCCCAAGATATGTTGCAGCAGTTTTATGCAGCAGTTTTATGATCTTCTGCACACGTCTCTTCTAAGTAGATACCCATGAATCACATATTCTTGTTCTTCTTCCTACGCTTGTAATCCAACATCTCTCAACCTCCAAAACATTTTGAAGTTCAATTGAGAAAGTACCTTCTTATGACCAATAAAAAGTAGGTAGTGTTTCGGTTTAATGAATTGATATTTTTCCCTACAGGTGGTTGTATGATCTCAAGAATCAATGTAAGAATATCTTGGATCTTCAAATGATGATAAGAAGAAGTAATATAATGAACAGCTACACTAAAATTCGTCCAATGATTTGGGTATTTATAGGAGAGGGGAATTACGTTGAATGAGCCAGAAAAATCTGTTTAAAATCGCGAATTAGGATTTTTCGATGAGCAAAATCTCAGCGACGGTGTCTCGCTCGAGCAAGAGCCGGGTAACAAGCGAGTGACGACTATTCTGTTTTATTCGCTCGAGCAATGTCCAGGCGATAAACCAGCGATTATGAGGCGCTGTGTTTCTCCTCTTTTCATGATCGAACCTTAGACCTCAAAACCCAATTTATACAAATTGTACCCAAGGTCCTTGAGTTTTACAACACGTTACAAATTAGTCTGTTTGTCCACAGAATCGCCAATACTAAAAACCTAACAAACTTTGTCTAGTTTGGACTAAATTCCTTGTCAAGTTAGTCTAGTTTGTTGAAAATGCAAAATAACTCAAATTTTTTTGCAAAAGCAAGAGAGGATTTTAGTAAAAATTGTGAAAAAAGAAAAAAGTTATTCTTAGCAAAAAATGTCAATTTTTTCAAAAAAAAATTGACACTATTTAGAAAAATAAAATATTCATAAACATATTTATTTTCTCATTGTAGAAGTGTCCTCTCCATGTTATTTCCTCTGTAGTTCATTAACAGTAATAAGGTAATTATAATATAAATTTTTCAATTTTAATCAATTGAATACCATCAGTTCTGATTTCTGAATTCGTGGTGACAAAACGTTCCAAAAAGACTTACCAAAATGTATAGCTTATAGATATAGAAATTTGTACTTGTTTAAAAAGTTACGAAAAACTCTATACGCAAAAATAAACGTATGTCCTGTTTGGAAGAAATTAAAATTTTAATTTTAACATAAGTTAAAGTTAATAATTAAAACTAACCACATAATTCATTTGACTCATAACTTTTCAACTACAGATTTCATCAAATTTTATTAAAATTTACTAAAAGACTAATTTTAATTCCTACCAAACGAGGGTTATATTTTTCTATTTTACCCTTATCTTTATACAAATTATAATACTATCTTCTTTTCCGTTTACTTACTATTAAACCAGATAAAAATATATATATTTTTAGGATAATTCTATTTGTACAATAGTGGATGACAATGGAAGTTGACAATCTCTCACATGCGTGTGGGCTCCGTGTGATTAAAAAATTTCAAAAAAAGGGGTGGGCCCTCCTATTGTGAGTGCTAGTAATCCTTCATTGTCATCCACTATTGTACATATAGCATGGTTGATATTTTTAACCCTAACGGAAATTCCTTTTCATCCATTTTTTCACTAATATGGTTACAGCTTGATAATATTTGTCAATATTAATTTTTATTTGAATATAAAAAATTCAGACTTTGTAGCTCATTCAACGTCAATTTAGCTAAATTTTTTTATAAACTTAAACATAAAATTTAGGGAAAATTGCAACTACGGTAACAAACATTTCACTTTTATACAAACTTGACTCAAGCATTTATTTTGTGGTATCCACGGTACCAAACATTTCAAAAATCCGCACTTTAAATCCAAATGGATAGAAATCGTTAGTTTGACTGCTAATTGACCAGAGAATTGATATTAACCACAAGTTTGACTAATTTAAAAAGGATAAAATTGTAACTTCACATTTTTCAATTAAAAAAACACAATTATAATACAATATATTGATAATTAAATTAAAACAAAAATTGAACACAAAAATCACCCCACCTATCCCCTTCTTATATGAATTTTGAAAAACATGGGAAAACCCTTATCTTTCGAATTAGTAATGATTTATTAGTCAAATTTTATAATCGACAAAATAAATGTTCATTTTAAAATTTGAACATTGTTATAAAAGAGAGAAAGAAAAGAGAGAATAAAAGCCAATAGACTTTTCTGTGTGTTATTATGAGAACTAAAGCCCTATATTTATAGGGTCTAAAAGGAGAGTTACAGTTGGAATGAAATACACTCTCTGAACTAGATAAAACTTATACATGTATCATGATAATACTAAATAATCATCTCATTCTTTTACAACACTCCCCCTTTGATGATTATTCGTACAATAACTACCTCGTTAAAACCTTGTCTGATAAAAACCCAATGGGACAAAAAAAAAAATCAAACGAAGGAAAAAAAGTACAGTTATTTTGGAGTATAAAAATGTAAATGCTGCCTCATTAAAATCTTGCTAGGAAAACCCAGCGGGATAAAACCTAAGCGAAGGAAAAAGAGTACAGCTACTCCCCCTGATGTTGATCACTGAAAATCTTTGAGTCGACGCATTCCAATCTCGTGAACCAATTTTTTGAATGTAGATGTTGGCAGCGCTTTTGTAAATAAATCGGCCACATTATCAATTGAACGAATTTGTTGAATATTGATGTCACCATTTTTCTGAAGCTCGTGTGTATGAAAGAATTTTGGAGAAATATGTTTCGTCCGGTCACCTTTGATATAGCCTCCTTTGAGTTGTGTAATACAAGCAGCATTATCTTCATACAAAATTGTTGGACTTTCTTTTGTTGAAACTAATCTGCATGACTCTTGGATATGATGGGTCATGTTCCTCAACCATACACATTCTCGGCCCGCTTCATGGATTGCAATGATTTCAGAATGATTTGAGGATGTTGCTGTCAATGATTGCTTTACAGATCTCCATGATATAGTTGTTTCTCCACGTGTAAACACATATCCTGTTTGTGATTTAGCTTTATGTGGGTCAGAGAGATAACCTGCATCTGCATATCCCACTAAAGCTGATCCCGACTTTTGAGAATAAAATAATCTCAAATCAATAGTACCCTTTAGGTAACGAAAAATATGTTTAACACCATTTCAATGTCTTTGTGTTGGTGTAGAGCTATATCTTGCAAGAAGATTTACAGAAAAAGCTATGTCGGGTCGAGTACAATTTGCAAGATAAGTTAATGCTCCAATTGCACTAAGATATGGTACTTCAGGACCAAGAATCTTTTCTCCATCTTCAGGTGGACGAAAAGGATCATTTTTTACATCAAGTGATCGAACAACCATAGGTGATGTCAATGGATGTGCATTGTCCATATAAAATCGTTTTAAGACTTTTTCTGTATATGTAGATTGATGAACAAATAATCCTTCTGAGAAATGTTCAATTTGCAATCCGAGACAGAATTTTGTTTTTCCCAAATCTTTCATCTCAAATTCATTTTTCAAATAATCTGCAGTTTTGTTGAGCTCTTCAGAAGTTCCAATTAAATTTAAGTCATCAACATAAACCGCCACAATTGCAAATTCAATATTCGTTTTCTTTATAAAAATACATGGGCAGACATCATCATTTTTATAGCATTCCTTCAACAAATATTCGCTAAGGCGATTATACCACATGCATCCATATAATGATTTTTGCAATTTAATTGAGAACATGGTTCTCGGGCATGTATCATTTGTTTCTCACACTTTAAGTCCTTTCGGGACTTTCATATATACGTCACTATCAAGTGAACCGTACAAATATGCAATCACTACATCCATAAATTTCAGATTTCTCTAGTAAGTTCAATTTTACTAGGATCTAGAAACTTCAGGTTTCTCTACTAAATTTTAGTTTGATCATATCATTTTATTTGACCAATTATTTCTTCGATCGATATATTTTAACGAATTTATTTCGATTTCTCGCTATCATATTATGATGCAGTACATCATGTGCAAAAGTGTTGTCGACAACTTTTTCTTGTCTTTTTCGATTCTATTTCTTTTTCCATGATGACATAACTTATTGAGATATCTCAATTTTCATTATTTCAGGTACCTGAACCTCTTCTGGGGTTTTATAATATGTTATGTCTAAATACTCATTAAAAGTATATACATCCTTAATAAGACAACATTTATCAATTGCTATATTTACGTTTGGAGGACTTTATAATAGAATCGAATGTCATCACGCTTCAGGCGTGCCATAAATTTATCAAATACAATATTAACGAATTGTCCTTCCAGGAGTCAATTCGAGTTGGAGCATTTAAAGCTGATATGTGAGATTGTCAATATCTTTGGTCATTAAATGCATCTAAATAAATTATCTTTCGAACTTCTGGTTCAAATTGTCTTTTGTGATGATTTAGATATTGATGCATTTGTATATTATTTTCAGCTTCTTTATTCTTCCCCCTAATGCTGAGAGAATTGTCAAATTGACAATCATTTTTATTGAGTTATAAAATATCACCCATTTGGGATAAGGGTTCATGCTACCCATTTATTCTCAGCATTTTTTACTTTCCATCTCAGTGCATTGTGGTGGATTACATATACAGCACTATCGAAATAATTTGATGGAAAAATGAGACTCTGACCATAAGCCAAATTATAACTAGGAGAACTATGATGTTGGAATGATGCGTAATGATTTTCCCTAAATTGAAATGGGAAGTATTTTGTTCTCAATTAACTTAATTGGAGACGTTTAACAAACAATAATGTTAAACCAATTATCGACATCTCAACTAACCACTTATTAAAAAGTTGAGATTTAGGATCACTAGTATTAAAAAGACACATTGTCTTAATTGTATAATCTGAAAATTATGCTCATAATTTGAGTATCACTTTCGCAAACTTCAGGTTGCGAACACCATGCAATCATCTAATATTTGTATTCTAGGAGACAAATCCCTACCAATTTATAATGCACGTGTATATAAAATAATTCACATGCCACCAAATTAATTTTGGTACATATGATTGATGATTATGTTAAAAAAATTATTACCTTCTCTAAAGGATTGACCTTTCAGTATTCTGCTTTTTCTTTCTTGCTTTGGAATGTTGTTCTTCGTGTTGTAGTAAACTTTGAAAAAAAAAAAAGCTTTCGTGCTGATAACGTGTTATAAAATAGAGAAAATAGAAGAGAGAATAAAACCCAATAGACTTTTCTGTGTGTTATTATGAGAACTAAAGCCCTATATTTATAGGGTCTAAAAGGAGAGTTACAGTTGGAATGAAATACACTTTCTGACCTAGATAAGACTTATCCATGTATCATGATAATACTCAATAATCATCTCATTCTTTTACAACAGGTAGTATTTATTAATATTATGCATCAGTTTTCTATTTTTATTAAACATTTACAATATAAATAACACTCTTTTTAATGTTATTTAAACAATTAGAAAATAGTTGACAAATTCACCAAATTATTAATCAGAGGTCAATTCAAAGCTAAAAGTTTAAAACAAATTCACGTTAAATTTTACAAGAGCATCACTGAGCCAAATAGGGAGATACAGCAACATATTCTCATTTTCTATGCGGAGACATTCCAATTATACAAATTGGACATTACATCAACGATCAAATCTTAACTCTTATCATTTCAAGAGAGAAGCAGCTAATTTCCCCTTCAACTGATCTGCAGTGCCGCTCTGTGTTTGAATGGAGAATGTGTGAACTACCTCAGCCTCGTCGGATATGGACACATCACACTCTTGCGCCGTTATTTGATGCTCTCTCAACGTCATTACAACCCCCGATATGGGGTGAGAATCCAGTGGGTAACTAAATTGTACAACTGCATCTTCATGCCTAGGTTGAAAATCAATTTCTGGGATAGCATACCACTTTTCCCTGTTGATCACCACCTCTTTCTCTGATTCCAAGATCCTTATCTTCGTCTCAAGATCTGTGATGTAGGCTATCGCATCTCCAAGCAGAGACGCTTTGTCCATCTTGGAGATATTTGGGACTATGGCTCTTAATGCATAAAACTGCTGGTTAAGCTTCTCACGTCTCTGTCTTTCGGCTTCCACGTGATTTAACGGTTCTTTCCTTCCGTTGGCCGGCTTCCGACCCCTCTTTTTAGGTTTCTGCACTTCAGGCACGATAAACAAATCCTTTCGTGAATTTGGTTGCCCAACAATTTTTTGGTTTATATGTGGAGACTCTTTTGTTTCACCATCATCAATTTGATGCTCATTTGAAGAGTTTACACATACTTGGCTACTACTTCCTAATGTCTGTATACCATGTGATTCCAAAGGAAAACCGGAAATATCTTCCACATTCGGAGAAAAACTAATACTGATTGGATCTGATACGACACCTCTTAGACTTAATTCTTGCCCAAATAATTTTGGAAATGTTTTTGTCTCTGTCGAATTTGATTTCCTAAACATAGATTTTGCTAATTCAATCACATACTTATCCTCGGGAATTGACTTTCTGGAACCAATCTCCAAGACTCCTGATATCGTTGGAACAAACACTAATGTCTCAAAATTAGCAGACTTTGCTAAATACGATCTTAAATGATAATATTCTAAACAACTTTTCTCATCTGAAACCCAAATTGATCTGCCAGAATTAAATGATTGAGAAGGAATGGATGGCTTATCGAAGGGGAATACAAAGTACATTGATGTGAGATAAAACATCATAACATCAGAAACCTGATTTAGCTTAGGCACAACATTATCATCTTCTGATCGTTCTAAACTAGCACGAATCTTCTGAAGCACTAAGTTTTTCCTATTTTCTTCTGCTAAACTTTGATTCTTGGTACCATTTCCACCTTTATCTTCACCTTCATTCAGTTCTTGACAATGTCCATCACCCCAAATCAAGGCAGGTTTACCGGATCTCGATTTTGAAACTTGCCAGTAAATGGCATAAGTCCAATCCGACCCTTCAAGAATCCGGCAAAGCTCCTGTTGCACTCCTAAATCTCCACTTGATACAGTGAACTCCGACAACAATTTATTTGAAGCGGACCAAACAAAATACTCAACACATTCACTGCCTAATACACTCTCCACCATAGCCTTGTCCTCTTCATTTAACCAGAATTTATCCCCCATCTTTCCAAAACTTAGAAAACTAGTTTCCTCAAGTAAAATGAGACAAATTCTAATACAGGCGTTTTCGCAAAAAATCGACAATCCCAATTTCTACAACCTATTTAGAGCATAATTTCATAGACAAAAAAGAAGAAAAAAACAACAAAATTCACCATGAATACTTAATTCTACTCTTGAGGTTCAGTCAAAAACAACCCATTCAATCATTATTTCCCAGAAATTACAAAATCAAGAACTAAAATTTTCAAGATATTATTCTGGGAAACTGAGGTTACCTTCAAAAACTTGAAATTAGATAGCTATTTTTATGAGATATTTTACAGAAAATTAGAAAAATGGAATCCCCTAAGAAATACAAAGAATCTTGGATTTTGGGAACAAACCCAGAAAAAAAAAAAGACAATCTGGAATTTCAGAAACTGACTTTCCCAAGATGGACCACCAAGAACCCTAATATTTCGGATTCGTATGATTTGTTAAAGCACAAGAACGTGAGAATTGAGAAATATATAAGGAACTTAAAGGCGTGTTCGAGTAGAATTATTGGTAACAAATACCTTAAAATTAAAATGGGGTTCATGAATCTTTCCATGAAATTGAATTTGCTCGTGTTTCACATGATTTCAACAAGTGCTCTGAACCCTTCATAGATCAAATTCATCCGTATTGTACTGTTTTGTGATGCAACAATTAAATCATCTTGCTCTTTTCCTCCCGTAACAAGTTTACGCGTGCAACATTTCGATGTGGTACATGCATGTCGACAGCAATTGTCATCTCTCGTGTGAACAATAATAAAAGATAAGATTTTGCTACATGTACATAAGACGTATCGTAACCGTGTCCATTATGTTTGTCTGGTCTAGTTGCAAGTATTATTCACGTTTTGCTAGTCGTCTTTAATATTTTGAAATAGTACTCGTTGATTTTTCTCTTGTATTTCACGAGACTACCACTCAATAAGTTAGTTAATTCCATTTTTGGAAAATAGATCGTATTGAATTAGTATTAACTTCTTGTCTAATGGTTTTTAATTTAATTTATTTTTCATATTCATATTCAATCACATTTATATAATAAAACATTTTATAAGTAAATTCAAAATTCTTCCCTAATTTTTAAGCACACGTTTTTTTAAAAATACTATTCAAAAATGATATATATTTTTTTCAAATTAAATGCCACCAAACGTGGGCTAAAATATATATTAAAAAAAAAAAAAAGTTCATATATTATTATGTAGAGCCATATTTAGAGCCTGTTTGGTGGATTTAAAAAATCAATTAAAATTGAAAATATGACTGTTATTGGATCCCACTTATCTAATAGAAGTCAACAATAACGACTAATTTTTCAATTTTCATTCGATTTTAATCTCTACCAAACACACTCATAATATATAGAGCTGAGCCGTATTCACAACAAGAGCATTGTAAGTAATTTTTAACAATCAATTTTTGCTCAAATTTACATCACAGTTGTATTTTCACATCTTGAGTGTTAATAATTTTTTCAAAGAATGAGAAATGAAAAGAGAATTGGGGTATGTTTGGAATTGATTTTGGAGCGCACAATTTCAGTTTATGAACGAGAATGAAAATAGAATTAGGCCATGTTTGGGATTGAGAGCTCAATTTCTAATGTCAAACATTCAAAAGTTGTTTAGATGTTTGACAAATTAAATAAAAAAAAAAAAACTAATTATAGAAGAATTTATTGCATCTAACAACATATTTTAAGATGCGACAAAATGATAGCTTTTCAAAATTTGCTTTTAGCTTCAAAATATAAATTTAACCGTAATTACTTAAATTAATTCATTTTTTATCCTAGCTTTATTAATATTCTAAAAATAAATTGAGTAATAAAATTGCTAATAGCCTACAAGTCTGATGCATTAAAAGTAATTTAGTTTTATTTTTATACTTTTCTATTATATGAACTATACTTTTATTTTCTAATTTTATACTTTTTAAGTTTAATAGATATTCTATTTTTTCATTTTGAAATAACTACCATGAATACATTGTCTTAATTTTATTTTATTTTTATATTATTTCATATTCTCATAAAAGTTAAAAACAAATTTTACAATATTGCTAATGAAAATAATAATATAAAAGGTTAGTAATTGGATATCAACACAACAATATATTACTTTTATTCACCAAACTAAAATGTTGATTCTGAACCAACAATTTCGAATAAAAATTTACTTGACACTTGACACACACGCACACATATATAAAGTCAGGAAACAGACCATAGCGCAACGACTAGGACTCGTGTCAGAGGAGTTTTGAGCGTAGCTACCACTCATGCAGTGGCAATGACCTGCAACTTTTTTATTTGGCCTTCTGCAGATAAACCTTGATTTCGATATGTTACGTCAGAAATAGAATATGAAGAGTAAAAGATTGAATTCATTCTTACTCGCCCGGCATGCTAGTTTGGCTTCTTGATTGACTATTGCTATTGCTTGCTTCCTT
The DNA here is from genome assembly GCA_019097785.1 of Fraxinus excelsior. NCBI lineage: Eukaryota > Viridiplantae > Streptophyta > Magnoliopsida > Lamiales > Oleaceae > Fraxinus > Fraxinus excelsior. The sequence goes on along the minus strand of CM032628.1, from coordinate 25,750,402 downwards.
GGCTCACAGCTTGAAGATATATTATGTAAGCACGAAAGGAAGGTAAGTCGAAAATCCTTGGGAAATCTCTTTTTTTAATACCCTTATTCCCCTTTCATCCAGAGCTCAAGGGAATTTTTTGCAATGGACGATGGAGTAATGACGCATGGAGGTAGAAGGTCCACGAGTTGTGAACGCATTGGTTAGAGGAGAGATTAGAGCCGCGTTGGCATTAGCTTCTTATCCAGATTGACATACTATTTATCTATTAGCTTTCCTCACTTTATGTTCAATCTTCAACTTAAAAACGTTGATTTTAAGAATGAGCGATTGACCTTATATATGCCTACGCGTACATGCACACAGAAAATAGGAATATATTGAGATACTGAAATCAATTGACTAGGAAACTCATCAAAATAATTTTTCTTTTTCTTCATTTTTTTTTTCAATTGTCCTCCATAGTGGATCTACATTCCATTAGATGCCCCCTACACTTGTTATCATAGGTGCTATTATCTAGTTCATTATTAGATGGACTGGCCACTACATTTTTTTATTTTTTTTGTTATTTACATCATATTATAATTGCAATGAAAATCTCCAATTATTATTCATTTTCGCACTTATATCCTAACTTTTTTTTATAATATTTTTATCCACAACCTTATATTAATTCGCACATCTTATTTTTCATGATGATTACTGTCAAGGAATTTCGGAATGTCATAAAAAGAATTTTTGCCTCTCATATATTGATTTAAACAAAATAAATAATAAACATAAAAGTTTGACAAAATATTTGCCCATCATTTCAATGCTAGACAAGATGGGAAATTAATCGAGAGTTAATGATAAAAATGCGAGCAAAAAAGTTGAAGACATAAACGCATAAGAAAGGTTGGAGTGGAGTGGATAATAAAAAATTTCGTGTGAATATAATTACCGGGTAGAAAATCCTAAAAGCATATAAAAAGAGTAAACTATCATTATATAAAATTTATATTATAATAATATCTAAGCTCTCGTCATGCTCCCTTTAACGTTTGAGCAGGGATCACTTAGTACTCCGAAAAGCATCACAAGGTTCATGTGCTCAACTTAGCACTATCAAATCAGCTTTGAAATATGATAGTCGTCTCCTCCTTGTACACTGTGCATTTCATTCGTGCCTCCACAATAAAAGACTTGCTCTACCCCCTTATCAGTTAGAGTCACTAGGTACTTTCTCTCTTATCCACGGGTTAAAATACACACAAAGTCCAACTTATCCCGTATATACACTTACTCCAGACAAAAGCTTAGTAACACCAAACAAGTCCAAGAAAGGAAAGGGTTCACCAGTGAAGCTTGTGTGCCAATAAACCATAGAAGCATAGCAAAAACAACCCAAATATACAGATAGCTCAACACCACAACCAGATAGATCCCTAATAGTGATCGCGCTAATCATGTGAATTTTTGTTAATATTAAAGAGGGCCAAAAGAAAGAATCAAAAGAACATAACACAACTAGCATGAGAACTACAGCATTTACAAAGGGAAGGACTGGCTTATTATGGCCAACCTTAGAGCAACATACAAGAATTGAATCTCAATTATAAGCTCAAAACAGGGACAGTAACGAAATAAAAATACAAGAAAAATGCTACAGAGTTATTGCTGAAAACAACTAGAGAATAAAATCCAATCTACAGTCAAAATCGATTTTAAAGAAGGATAAAAGCTCTACACGAAAATGAAGGATAAAAACTCAACAATTTTAGCAAACTATTAATATAACCCATTCTCTGGCATACCTTTCTCATCTGAGAAAACTGAACTGGTACTTTTCTGCAAATCTTATCATGATTATGTGAACTTCGGGGAGACTTATAAGATACATCTTCATATTTTCAGTCTTTAAACACTGTAAATATCAAATTATGATGCTTGCTCATGGATCTTGGTTCAGCTTTTCTTCTGGTCATGCATCTGGAAAAGTTATCATCGAAGAATTATGTCACCGCAGAAGAAAAAAGAGAGATTTTCAATGTCAGGTAAAGTTGATAAGAAGTGCATAACAGAATTTTATAGATAATTAAACTGATATGGATTAAGTGCCGACCCTAATTTAGGAGAGTCTTAGTTGTACACATCCGCTCACTGTTACAGGTTTTCTCTATGAAAATGAATATAGCTATGGTGATCTCAATATCTCATGCATCTCGGTTTGTATCTCATACAAAATAGCCCCCTAAAAACCTTTATAGATCATAGATATATTAGGGCAACCAAATTCAAACCCTCAAAAATCCTTTGTAAGTGTACATGCTGTACAGCATGATTAGGCATTGTACATTCCAATGTATGCACTATTGCACAATGATAAACTTTCGAAATAGTATTCCACATAATTAAAAAACTAACAGAAATTCAAAAAAAAAAAATTGTTATTAGCTTAACTGTAACCTTAGACAGCCTATCATGATTCATCAAATAAGTTCCTTAAACATAGATTTTTTTAGGATTAGAAATAGGCATAATTGGACGTACTTTTTATGCATCACAAATAATTTGGGACATCAATTTTGTCAAAGCCCCTTTAGACCCAAGAAATCCTGACAATCTTCTTGGAGTTGATGATTATCTACATCAGAAGGAACAAGACAGGGACCAAGTACAACAATATATTTGCTGTCAAAAGATTGTAATTAACAACTGAATAGCTTCTGTTAGAATCTTTTTAAATGAATGCTTTAACATTTGAATAATGTGTTAGTCAAGGGCATTGTATTGGGTCAGCATAATCTGCATACGAAGTGCATGTTTGTCAAAGCTTATAACTGCTTATAAGTGGTGGATCCCAAATAAATGAGTGTTCAAAAAGTAGGTAAAAGTTGTGGATCCTATGGAATATGTTAATAAAAATTGAGTTTGACCGACTTATGAGCAGTTGTAAGCTTTGAAAAACATGCACTAAGTTAATATATATATTGAAGGGAATAAGATAAACATAGATCCAGCATGAAGGCACATAAATCAATTTCTTAATATCTAAATAGCATAATTGCATATGCAATTCAGCCCTACAATAATGTTCAGTAAGTGCTTGCTTACCCATTGGGAAACTCGTGATATCAAGGGATTGATATGCATCTCTTTTTTATTTCAATTTTTCGTAATTCTTGTAGCTGATGAGCTATTTCATGGATAAACTGTAATCCATCATTTCCATTTTGGAGCGTATTAAAATTAATAATATTAATATATTATTTAAAAAATTTATTATTATTTTCTTTCATTTAAAAGCATGCTTGAGGAAATCACAGTCAGTCTCAAGTGCTTCCAACCGGTCACGAAGGCCTGCAATTCCTTTCTCAAGTGTACCTGAGTTTATTTGATCTCTATTCATGGACAATTTACCCCTATCACAATCCATAGTAGCATTTGTTTCAGAAACAAAATGATTGTCCTCGACTAAATCACTAGGCATGTCCTGTGCAGGACTTCTATTTGATCCTGATACATCTTTTTGCAATGGCAAACTGTTGTTCTCATTATGTTCATCTAACCGAGTCTTCCCATTGACAGATAAATTTTCTAGATCATCAACTTTACTTGTAAAACTTTCAGAGTTTACACCATTTGGCATGCCCTTTGATGTCCCATTAGAGGCAGACTGATGAAGCTTTTCCTCCAACTTCTTCAAACATTCCGAAATGTAGTGTTTTTCATCCTCAAAGTTTAATATTGAAATATTCACAAGTTCAGATTTCCGGATACCTTTTAAAATTTCTGTAGATTTCGAATCACTAGGACTCGCAGGACTATTCTCGTCATGATTCTCAATAATTAAGTTTTTTCTCTCCAATTTAAGTGGATCCTTGGCCGTTGACTCATTTAGGAAATTACTTGTGTAAAACTCTAAATCTGCTTCCAAATCTTGCACTTCTTTCTCCTTTTCAGCTAGGAGTTCATTAGCCTTTTCCAGTGCTTCCATATCATGCTCTGCTTGTTCCTCCATCATTCTTAAGTATTGCAAGGCTTCCATATGAAGTGCAGCCTTCTCCTCTTGCAATCTTGTAATCATGGCCATTGCCTCATTTGCAGCAATGGCAGCCGCATTTCTTTCTTCCTCCAACTCTTTATATAAAGCATTCATGCAACTCCTGTCATACTCAACCTGTCGTTTTAGGCGATCAACAGAACTTTCACCTTCAATTTCACTTACACTGATTCCATCCAATGATTCACAGCCAGAATCATGTCTCTCCAGCGAGGCTGAAACAAGGAGAGCACGTGGACTAGTATCTTCACATTTTGGAATTGCACTGAGATGACTATGAGCTCTCGGACTCGTAGTTTTTGACATTAGACCCATGCCAGAACTGGATACCTGTTGTGGGGACTTTGTATCCTCTTCAATTTTAGTGGAATCGCTGACAACAATTGGCCCCATACCTTCATCATTTGGAGATGATGCATCAGTAAGATTCATAACAAAAACATGCTC
>CM032628.1:25639335-25745828 GCA_019097785.1 Fraxinus excelsior | reverse complement strand
GAAATAAATCATCAAACTCATACAATTATCATGCACTATAATCATGAAGAAAATAAGATCATATAAATCATTCAAATATTCCAAAACATGTTTTTGATGTTAATAATGTAAAACTAAGAATTAAAAATCATAATACGAAGTTTATCGTTCCTTAGCACAAATTAATCTAGCCTAGCATAGTGGAGAGAAGAAAATCAGAAAAATAGATGAAGAACGACATCACTCCGATTAATCTTCAATTGAATCGTCGTGTTCTTGGAGTTGATCTTCACGTTCTTGCATCTTTTCTCTTTAAGAACTTGATAAAAACTCTCCCTCCCACTTTTGGACGGCTCTAGGGTTTTAAAATACCGCACAAGATTCGTTTCTATAAGAGTTGTAATCAAATTAGGAAACCAAAAATTTTCCCCCCGAAAATGGCCTAGGCGAGCGCCCAGTACAAAATGGGGCGCTCGCCCAGGCATAATGTTTTGCTTCTATTGATTGTTTTGAAGATTGGGCAACCGTCCACAAATATAACTGGGCCCAGACTAAATTTTCGCCACTTTTCTTTTACGCATTTTTCTTCATTCTTTCTTCCATCTTAGTCTTCTACATCAAATTACTTAAATTTTAGTGCTTCAACTCTTACCCAAATGGTTGTTGGTCCCCAAACTTCCATCAATTTGTCGATTTATCCTTCTTTCTTTTCCAATTGTTTCGAAATAGGTCTAAAATTGAAATAAGATAAAAATAACTTAACTTACGTAACATGCCATAATAAAACAACACAAAAGTTTAGTAAAATGGTCCTGAATATGTGCACAGAAGTGCACTTATCACAACACATCGCTGACACATCAATTAATTTTTTTAAAATTAAAGTATAAATTTAGTTTTATACTCGTTATTAATTTTTCTTGTTCATGTTAAAATCTTTTAAATATAAGTATATATTTGTTATTTACTAATAATTTTGAATTAAAATATATAATATATCTAATAAAAAAAGAAAAATAATTATGGTAGAGTGTTCGACACGGACATGCTACCTTAATTAAAATATCCGTGCAAAAGAGATCCTAACCAAAACCCTGTGTGGACACTCAAACAATCTAATCTAACACCAATGTTAGTCAATTCACAAGCAATGGTTCATGTATGAAACTGAAGCTGAACTATTTTCCAGGGACGCATGAATACATTGAAGTGATTGCAAGCACAGAAGGGAGAAAGAAGCAGATTCCATTACTGATAGAAATAGGATTCCAGGATGAGTTTATGATGGGAAAAGCATGCGACGAGTATTGTGCATTGATAAATCAACTGCCAAAGATATATATAGGAAAACCCGAACATTTGAATGCTATAATTCATGTAGTTTGTGATGCAGCCAAGAGATCGACTACAGAGAAAAAAGTTCATATGGGTCCCTGGAGAAAGAGATGCTTCATGCAAATGAAATGGTCAGCTTCTCAAAGCAAAGAGAGTTGAATACTGGAAAATCACGAAAAACATCTTTGGAAGTTGCTTAGAATACTAGACTAAAAGGACAAGCTCGACCATATACGAGATGGAGATTTACCAGCTAAGGTTTTTCAAATCTTCATCCAAATTTTGTTAAGAGCATGGTATATACAAGGGATGCTTGTTGAGACATTAATAAAATCCTGTAGGTTTCTTGGTTCGTTTTTAAACGTGTCGTCTTGTACTAGAAATATAAAAAAAAAACAAGTACGTATTTTGCTATCAGCATGTACTCTAGTTTACAGATTATTATTATTAATGTAAAACATATCAACCTTAGCCGGTTTTGAAATAGGAATGTATTCCATGAGACAATTATCAAGTGTTTCAGGTTTAACAAAATTCTGTTTGAAGTAACTTGCTCTCAAATACAGTTGCAATTAATTATTCTAGAGGTGAATAGACAATATAAACCAAATTTTAAAGATATAATCCATATAATTCAATCATATGCATACTTGCATTTAGGGATGACAATAAAACTCATTCAACCCGATACTTGTGGGGCCTCACCTCGAATGGGGTGAGGATTACCCACCTAACCGGGTACATGGGGCGGGGATGGGGCAAGAGTTATTACCCCGAAGCAGGTACGGGAACATAGCCCCCGCTCCGTTACTCATCCCGTTTAAAATTAATTTCAATTTTAAGTTTTTTATCGAACAAAAATAATAAATTTATTATCATTTTTAAAGAGAGCATAAGTTGCTTTTAACAAATTAGTAAAACAAATAATAATATTTACTTACTAAAAACATAAAAATAAAAAAGCAAAAATAAAAATAAATTGGGCGATAAATAGGGCGAGGGACTTGCCCCGCCCCGCCCTGATTACACCCCGTTTGGCTTTAACGGGGTATGGGCATGGGGGAAGATAATAAAAATACTTGACGGGACGGGGTGAGATTGGCCGATCCGTCCCATACCCGTTCCGTTGTCATCCCTACCTGCATTTAAGTAGTGATTATTGGCACTTAATTTGAATCATGAACATATGTGCAGCACAAACAATTCAATCGTCTACCCATTGTTATAAATAAAATTAAGCTTCAGTCTGCCAAGTTCAGGAATTTTTGCAGCAGCCAAGCAACACCCCTGATAGCAACCTGGATACACATAAAGATATAAGTCAAGAAGCCAGTATAGTAGTAAAAGAAAACGGCTTGTTTGTCTTCCTGTTCGAACCGTTCTTGAGAGTTATTGAAAAAAGATAAGTGCAAACCGCGTAGCCAGGAGATTTTGGCTTGTAAATTGTTAACTACTGTTACCAACATTAATATGTTACTCTGCATACAGGGAGGGAATTACCATATTGAGAATAAAGTTTGAGCTTTATACTTATATGCTAATGCAGTAGTGCAGATAGGCAACTAGATATATTCTTTTGGAGAGATGCACAGATAACATAGACAACAAACACGGCAGTAGGAGGGGGTTAGCAAGGGATCATGAGGGCTTCATCATGTTTGCATATTATGATTATTATAGGGAATACAATAGCCTTGAGGCAGAATTCAGGGCTTTAGTTACCGGATTAACAGTGTATGAATTCAGGGCTTTATTTTATTTTATTTTTTTAAATAACTTTTTATTTTATTTTGTTTTTTAAAATAAGTTTTTTTTTTATTTTTTTAATTTATTTTAAAAATTATTGTTTATCCCTTTTAAAATTAATGAAAATTATGAAAAGAAGTTAGGTGACAATGGCGAAACGTTATATGAAATTGGGTAGATATAATATAACGTTATATGAAATTGAATGATCATGATGAAATAAAATCAAATTGGGTGGCTATGATAACACTAATTATAAATTTTGGTGATCATGATGACACCAAGTGTAAAGTTGGATGGCAATTGGTGTTTTTAACCCATTGCAGAATTGATTTTCTTATCAAATCAGCTGAGATCACGCGGAGGGGGTTTAATTTCTTGAGTTTTTCCATTTGTACAGATGTCGGGGTTTAGAACCCCTACATATGTCTCACATGAAGTAATAAAAAAATACCAATACACCCCTTGTTTGTGAGTGGTCGGTAGGGGTTCTGTCAACCCCTACCTGTACACCCAGCAAGCTTCTAATTTCTTAAATGCAATGCACATGTTTCAATTGTCCAATTTGTCCTCATGTTTGAAAATTGTGGGCTTTCGTGAATCAAAAGATCTTTGACCTTCAACGGAGGAAAAACCAATAATTCATGTGTATTGTAGCAATTGAGACGTGAATTTTGCTAACATATTCATTTGTTCGTTCCGATTCTCTCCTTATTTGAAATCCATTGCAAACACGAAATTACTTTCTTGTGGAGAAACATCGCTTGACTAATTTTTTTAGTGCTAAATAATATCTGAAAACGATCCCACTCGTTTCGTGGGATTTTCGGTGCATTCATTTCTACTGTAATTTCATCGTGTTTGTATAGTAGCTGCACCTCTGCAACGTCGAGGTCCGTCTCCGCTCTAGTAAATGCTTCGTTGACCACGCCCACCCGTCGAAAAAAGTTTTGAATATTCATAGTTGCTATTACAATAGATATTTGCACTTTGAAATTATAACTCGGCACACAATTGAGTATTTTTCAACGACTTTTCTAAACTCCGAATGCATATTCAATTACATTTCTGCATGACGAGTGCCTAAAACTTAACTTTAATTTTGTGTTTGCAATGGATTTCAAATAAGGAGAGAATCGGAACAAAAGAATTGATTTTACATCGTATCTAAATCGGGGTAGACTGAAAAAAGTAATTAATCAACTTTGATAGATGGTGTAAGTCAATCCGAAAATGAAGAGGGGGTGCAGGGTAATTCTATTTCGTCTGTTTATAAATATAGGTCTTCCACTATGGATTCTTGTTAATTTGTATAATTTTTTGTTATCTTTCTTTCCCTCTTCCTGATTTTATTCAACGAATCGAAATGAATAATGTAGGTAATTTTAAATTTTTTGAGATTTAAAGTTGTCTATTATTAACCATTTTGGTCCAGGGTGTATAGATTATGCTTGAAGTTGCTAGTTTAACCGGTGACGAGGAAAGAGATTTTAATTTTTAATTTAATTTTTTAATAATTTATTTAGGATTCGTTTGTATTTTTATAAAAAAATTAGGAGTATGATTATAATTAATTCTTTATTTTTTGTTTTATTTAAGTATGAGGGTATATTCGTCATTTAATATTTTTTTAATGAGAAATCTGATGAAAATGATGATTTCTACATTGAAATATGAAAGTAGGGATAAAAATACAAAAAAATAAAATAAAAAAAAAACATTTTGCATAATAAGCCTCCGTTTGTTTCTCGTACAAATTTACAAAAAATAAGAAATATGACCGTTATATATCACATTAAGCCTTCAAATTTAAATTTTTATATCTTGTGGGGGGGTCAATAACGATTATATTTCTCATTCTACAATAATGTACATCAAACAGAGACTAAATTCCAAACGTAGGAACGTTTAGGGCAAATAACTCAACTGTAAACCAGCAAAATCACAAATAATAATAATAATACAAAAAGGTAACCACTAATGCACTGCCGCGTGTAATATGAATTGTAGCGGTGTTTCATACACAACGATCCTTCTTTTCCTCCCTCTCCGCTACCGTCTAAAAAGAATATCACTTTCGTCCTCTCCTTTCTGCTCAAATCAACAAATCAGAACTCTCTCTCGAAAAATAATAATCACAGATTCGAAAAGCCCACAAAATTTTTTAGAAGAAAATGGCTTCATTTGAAGAGGCACCACCTGGAAACTCAAAGGGAGGAGAAAAAATATTCAAGACCAAGTGTGCCCAGTGTCACACTGTTGAAAAAGGCTCCGGCCACAAACAAGGTGTGTGTGTGTGTGTTTGTGTATATATTTAATTTTGTTATTTGTTAAATCTGATCTGTTGTTCCAAGGCTTAGTTTGTTATTTTGTTGTTAAATCTGATCTATTGTGCCCTTTTTTTTTTTAGTTGATTCAAGGCCCTGAAAAATAAAGTCTTTGTGGCTTTTAATACACAGTTCTACTAGTTAGATGGTTGAGATCCGAAGCTGGAATTGTAAAGATATTTCTATTTTCTTCAATTATAGAATTTTGAGTTCTTCATTGAACAAGATACGCTATTGTATTTTCTGGTTAGTTTAGGATAGATTGGGTGAGGAAGAAGAACAATAAGAAGATTTCTTGACGATTAGTATATGAAGATTGTTTTTTCTCATACAGATACGTGTCTATAAGCAAGCCAAAATTATGAGGGGCAACTGAGAATAATTGCATTGGTTTTTTAGTACAGCAGAAAATGGGTGGCGGTTGTTTTTAGACATTAAGGGTGTGTTTGAGCTACATTATTTTGGAAGAATGTATTTTGGAACAGTGGTTGAAAACGAGGAGAAGAATGAAAATGAAAATTTTAATGTGTACCAAATAGGGGCTAAACCGAAAATAAGTGAAAGTCCAAAAGGGTATCCACTACCATTTGCAAACAGGTCTTGGCTTTTGTGTGATTAGCTAGTTGGGTGAGGCAACTAGCTTGCGAGGCGGTGAATTAGAGTGTCATCGTTCCATGGTTGTTACCACCATTTTTGCCAACCATGGTGAGAAGTTACAACTATCTAACAAACCATTCAATCTACTTTCCCGCTTATAATTCTTGAATAGGACTGACCGTGTCTCCATTCAGTAATTCAGATGAACCTCTGTTTTATTATGTATAAAAAGGAGGGAGATCTAAAGCAGGGGAAGAAATAAGGAAAGAGAAGAAGAATAAAGATTAGAATGGATGTGAACATGCCCTTTATTTGAGAAATATCCCAAACTATGTTCAACTGGATGGTATTGAGGAACAATTATGGCATATATTATATACCATCTTCTAATGGGTTGTTGATGTCTAAGTACTGGACAACAAGGTGTAATATTATTTTATTGATAGAATGTGTCGTTGACATGAAGAATGAGAAAAAAAATGAGAATGAGAATGAGAAAAAAATGGATGTCAAACAAGGGCATAATGAAGTTCTGTTTTTCCCCCTAGAATTTGAATGACCCCCGTGTGTGGATGCATTCAATTTGTTGTCTAAAAATGAAGGATAAAGGGATAAAGATTCTGCATCAGGTTATTTCCTTTAATGTTGATATGTTTGTGCGTCCATATGTATGGTTTTCTATATCATTCCTTTAGTCTCACAGGTTTGATCTTATAAAATTTGATCCATTTTTTCCGGATTTTTTTGAACGAAAGTGCTATAGGAAATCATTGCTATTCCATTATTAGGATGGCACTACCTTTTTATTAGACTGATTGACCACAACACTTCATCAAAGTAAGTTTATTATCAAGACTTAACCAGAAAAATCTTCAGTAGGAAACAGAAAAATGGAAACAAGGAAAGAGGAAGAAATCTTTCTGCTGTCTCCCGCTAAATAGTAAATACTGTTGTTTCCTAGCCAGAAAGAAGGCGGCCATAAAATTGAGCAGTAAAAAAATCAAAGTCATTCTCCTTTTGATCATTATTAGGAGTAATATTCGTCTTGCTCTCAAATACGTCAACAATCTCCGCATTATGACATTATTTTCCATTTCCAATAGCTCTACTTTCAATAGCTTGGAATTGTTCTCCATCTTTACCCATGTTTTCTGTGGTCACACATTAAGTGCTTGTATTAGATATAGCAAATATTTGTTGACGGTAAAGACGAAATACTTTTCCTACTGTTTCGAAAAATAATAATAATAATTTTCCTACGTGGAATTTTGGTTTCTGCTGTTTGTGTAATCTGATGAAATGCCTATGCCTTCAGGTCCCAATTTGAATGGTCTCTTTGGAAGGCAGTCTGGAACAACGCCTGGTTATTCCTACTCCGCTGCTAACAAAAACATGGCTGTTATTTGGGAGGAAAAGACACTGTACGAATACTTGCTGAATCCCAAGAAGGTACAAATCTGTTTAGACATTATTTTGCCCCTGTTTGGTTTTACTAGAAATCAGATCTACTAAAACATTTTGTTAAAGGTTGATGTAATGTATTGTTGAGAAGTTGATAAAAGTTGTGGATTTCGTGAAATGTGTGATTGAAATGAGTTTGGAAAAAATGGGAGCCAAAAACAGGGGCTTAAACTTCATATCTTTTTTGTCAATAAAATTTGTGAAGCTTACGTTTTAGGGGTTCCATTTTGTCATCCCTTATGTACTTATGTTTATCTTAAGACAGTAATCTAATCTATGCCGATTTAAGTACAATTTGCATCACATTGAGAATCTGGGCGATGGAGTTACAAAAAAGATGCCTATGATTTGAATAACATACGACACTGTATACACTTCTCGATCTTGTTAACTCAATTGATTTGATAAATTGTGAAGATAAAGTTGTGTCTGGTTGAGAGCTAGACCTCTGACGAAACAGATTTGAGGTCAGAGTGCCCTACAGAGCGGACAAAACATGTACTAAAAAGAAAAGAAGGAAATTGTGGTTTAAAACTAGGTGGGACTATTTATACTTTATAGAATGCCAAACCTATTAGCTCAAGAATTGAGGTAAGTGGAGGTCAACTTGTGTATTGAGCCTCTGAAACCTTTGCATCACTCCCCTGAGAATATTATGTAGAGATGTAATTTGGCTCCTCTCAAAACCAGGATATAGTTAGTTGAGATAAGGTGGTTCACCATGTTATCATAGTAGCAAAGGTCTTGATCTCAAATCTAGTTTCCAATCATTGTGCATCCGTGAGGTGTTTGATTAATAAATAAACAAATCTGGCATGTAGGTCGGGGACCTTGTTGAAGGTTAAATTTGAATAGATATACGTGTTTCCTCTCGAACTGCTTTTATACAAGATTGGTTCAACATTGAGGTCGCTTACATATAGTGGAATGAGAATTTCTTTCATGGGCAATAATTGGAAATCTTTGCTTTTCTATTTTATATATTTCCTATTCCCTTGTTGCATTTTTTCAATGCAGTATATACCTGGAACAAAGATGGTTTTCCCAGGACTGAAGAAACCACAAGACCGTGCTGACCTCATTGCTTATCTGAAAGAGTCGACATCTCAATGAATCTTCGTCGTCTTTGTGTACATTACCATTTTGCAGTTGAGAGGCATAATATGCCTTAATCGGAGAAGACAAATATAGTTCTTTTTTTTGCAATAATAAATACATCATTGGATGGTTTGCTGTGCTCCATGTTTCCTGGAGTTGTCATTGTAATCATTTCTTCTTTAAAAAGGTGTTTCTCCTACTCGATCATCAGATTATAAGTTCATAACCAATTGAACACGAGGACACTGTAACTGCATGAATAGATTGGCCTTTGAACATTGAGGACTTTTTGTTGTCATCCAAAGTTGATATGTTGATAATTTATCAAAACAGATTCTTTGCACAATAAGGGCTTGCCACGGTCCCCTATGGTGGAGCCCAAACCATGGCCCAGATGTTGGGCTGGGCTTATAATCCATGTAGCCCGACACATTTTTACACCTCTTGCCATAATCAAGGAATCAATAGGTCAGTTACACTCCCATAATCCATTTTCTTTTCAGAGAATACAGTTCATCTAAGGTCCGAAGGTTACCAGTTAAGGCATAACATGAGCACTCACACATACTTGAGGATGTGTGATGTTAGCATATACGAGTTTTCGATCATCTTGGCAAACATATTTGTTCAGTTGGTGGCAGAGTTGTCATTTTAGAAAGAAAGGTAAATACAGCTAAAATCTTATCTCAAAATCTTCCCATTGGTACAAGTAAATCCATTTTAAATGATACTGAGAAACAAAACTCTCGTCAATGCAACAGCTACATCAAACGATCCATTCTAAGCTCCTAAACATTAATCTAAGACCTGAATGATCCAAACGATAATTATGAACATAGGTATTGTTCAGCAAATCCATATCTTATATTGCTCAAGGTTTTGAACACTGTTGGATGAAGAATCCCTCGAAAAAAAATCTATCTCCTTGTAAGAGCAAATCACAATAATGTGATTTCATGACTTCAGTACATCTAGATGAGAAATGAAAACCGAAATTGAGGGTGCAAGAGAGCAAAACTTCTTTATTCTAACAGTTTGTTTTTCTAGATAACTGAGAGAACACTGACCTCAACGTCTTGATGGCCTATTCGACTCCTATGTATAAAATTAAGCACTAATGTAGCGAATTCCTCAGGCACGTCCTCCTGGTGTATTCAATAACTCATTATTTTCTATTTCAGTAAGAAGAAAGAACAGTTGCCATGAAGATAACTGGATCGTACCTGTATGGCATGGCCTGTATGCCGGACAACTACCATTTGAAACTTCCCTTGCATTTGACCTATTGTCAGAGTTCTGCGATGGTAAAAAGAAATTTGACCAATTAATTTATTTATATAAAAGTAAAATATTTTTCAAATTTCATATATGTATGCAACAGCCAACAAATGACTAATGCCCTTTAAAACATACACCGGAAAAGGAATAGACTCGTAGTCATCAGTTTGTGTTAAATAATATACAGAAGCTTTATCGCAAGCAATCCCAATCCTAATTCAGAAAAAAATACATTTTAAGTTGATATGGTTCTTGGACTGACTAATTTTCCCTAATTATTGTGTTATGAGATCAGAGTATATGACATGGATAAGATACTAAATATTTAACACTTGAAAATCAAATAAAAAAACTTATACCATGTACATGGAATCAGGGCCAGTCCTGTGATTTTCGGGGCCTGAGGCGAACTCCCAAAGTTGGGCCTCCCGAAAACAACATTAATGCAACATATTGCTAACTTAACAATGAACAATAGAACAACAAATAAATAAAATAACAAAAGATACACTATAGAGTAACATAACCGACAAGAGTTCCAACAATCAATTAAATATTATTCGTCTCCTTGTTTTAGAGGCAAAAACATTAATCAAATCTGAATAATTTAACTGTTGAACCATATCTTTCTCTATTGATAATATAGACAATCCATTCAATCTTTCTTGTGACATAGTTGATCGAAGGTACGTCTTGATCAACTTCAATTTGGAGAAACTTCTTTCTGCAGATGCAACTATAACCGGTATGATTAACAAGATTTTATAAACAATATAAGCATTTGGGAAACAAACATTTAATGTCTTCTAATATTGTAGCACTTCAATTGTTCTCGCTATTTCACTTGGTATATAGCACCACAAGACTAGTATTTCTGAAAATAATTCATCTCCACTAATGTCTGAACGTCCATTATGTTCCAATTGTTTCTCAAGATTCATACAAGAGTTCATCAAAATTGAAAGAGTTTCACCCCTTAACCTCTTCAAATTGAACAAAAAACCAAATATGTCATCATATTGCTTGAATTGTTCAAATGAGTCTTCATAGAAGATAGAGCTTGATCAATTATAAAATTAAAGTATTCAACTCTAAAAGACTCTTCAACCAATTGATTTACTTCATTACTTCCGCTTTCATCAAATTGTTTTTTTCTTCGAATTATACATTTTTTCTCGAAATATAGCTTCAATTCCAATTTCGTTTGCCTTTTTTGTCGCATCATTCATGGCAATAGCAAATTCATTTTCTCTATATTTTTCAAGAAATGAAACAAGTTCTTGCAAGAGATCGATAGTATGATCAATATCCATATTTTCAATTTGAAGAAATTTACTCAAAATATTGACTGCATGCAACAACATATACCAGATAATTATGCCAAGCAAGAACTCAAGATTCTCAAGTTCATTTGTTGTTAACGACTCAGCTTCACTCTTCACTGTAGGCTCTTTGTTACTTTCTACCAAATCAAGTAATACATCTCTTATTTGTGCAGTTTGCTCCATTATAGACTTAACACTCTCAACGTGACTTTCCTAACGTGTTTATGATAATGGCTTCACCGTCAAACCTTGTATATTATCTTCGAAAATTTTTCATCGTTTGATAGAAGAGGATAATAATTTGTAGATGTGTTGTATCACTCCAAAGAAGGTTACAACTTTAGAACAACAATTGGCAATATCGCACAATGCTAGATTCAAACTATAAGCACCACATGGAGTATAGAAAGCTCAAGGATTCATCTCAAGGACTCTTCTTTGAACACCTTTGTGCTTCCTACTCATATTAGATTTATTGTCATACACTTGCCCTCTAATATTATCAATATCAAGATCAAATTTGGTCAAAACCCGTTGAAACTCGATTGCAAGTCCAAGTCTTGTTGTATCATGTACTTTCAAAAATTCAAGCCATTATTCTTCGACTATAGGTAAGTTTGCCGAATCATCAACACATCGTATTACTAAAGACATTTGTTCCTCGTTACTAGCATTTGAAGTACAATCAAGTATAACTGTAAAATATTTTGCATGTTAAACTTTCTTCAAAATTGAACTGCTCACCTCATTAGCCAACAAATGTATCAACTCATTTTGAATTGCTTTCCCAAGATATGTATACTGAATCTCGCGTATTTTAGCTCATCGAATGTGATCTTGCATTATTGGATCAAATCACTAACAATTTATACCATTTGTAAAAATGGGTCATTGTCTCAACATCTAGCCTCTCATCATCCCCTCGAAATGTTTTTGGCGAGTCTTTTCACAATAGCGATTATCCTCATTAATATATGTCTCCAATGTTCTCTTTCTGCATATATCACCAATTGAATACTTTTATCAATTGTAGTTTTCATTTGAATCCTATTTTCCAATTCAATCAAACTAGTCATGCAACGTAAATGCTCATCATTCCTTTCATGACCTTTAATAGATTGATGCAAATTATGCCAATATTTGAATCCATCATTACCCAGTTGGCCAACTTTGGTGACATTTTTTGGTGTTTTAAAAAACATGCAACAAAAGCAGAATATCTTGTCCGTAGATACTGAATACACTAGCCATCTTCTATCAACAATTGTTTGCCCATTTGGTAGTAATCGCTTGTATTGTGAAGAATCAAAATGTCTCTTTGCACAATCTTTGGGAAACACGATGCCATCAACTCTTTTTGGACCAATTTCAACTAAATAATCCCTCATTCCTTGATCAACATTGTTCCATTTCCCAGGATCATCCAAATTCAAAGAAAAGTGGCCCTCTTCTTCCTTATCATCCACTTCATTCACACGGACATGTTTCATCATTTCTTCGTCCTTTTCATCCACTTCATTCACACAGATAAGTTTCATCATTTCTTTTTCCTTGTCATCTACTTCATCGACACAAGAAGGTTTCAGCATTTTTTCTCCCTTGTCATCTACTTCATTAAC
Source organism: Fraxinus excelsior (assembly GCA_019097785.1). Classification (NCBI taxonomy): domain Eukaryota; kingdom Viridiplantae; phylum Streptophyta; class Magnoliopsida; order Lamiales; family Oleaceae; genus Fraxinus; species Fraxinus excelsior. The sequence continues at coordinate 25,733,063 of CM032628.1, read as the reverse complement.
ACGGACAAGTAGAATCACTACCTCATCCTCATTCAACGCATTCAAATTGTTGCTTTTAAAGTACTTATGCATATTGCCGCTTGACTTTGAGTCAACAAAAGTTCATTTTGTTGCCTTTTCCTCTTCGTAGCCTCCAGACTCATATTTAGGACACATAGTGTATGAGTCTATATCTAATATCCAATGATTAGCCTAAAAGACAATTACAAAATATTTCAATCATCTCACAATTATAGTATTCAATACAATGACTACGTGCGTCTGTGCAATTGATCCTACACGCTACAATGAACATTCATATAAGCCGACCAGACTACAATTATATAAGCCGACAAAACTTCAAATATTTTCAATATATTCAATATCAAGTTAGGGCAAGCCATTGCTTACTTGAAAAGCAGAAAATCGATGAAAATTATGGAATCACAATTCACACCCTTCAGAATTCCATTGTTGCATCTCACAGCTTGAAATCAAAATCATAGGCCTGTGCAATTAGATTTAAATTATTTTTATTTTTATTTTTTTGCACCATGAAAATCGAATTGAGTAAGATTGTTAGAGCTATGATGAATGAATAACTTAAATGGAAATAAAGAAACTCGAACACGCTGACAATCAATTCATAACCTCTATCACATACTAAAAGGCCCAACAAACAGTCATACCTTAAGCAACACTAGTGGCATGAAAGATGATTTCCCTGAATTCGCCAGAACCAATTTCAATTGCATGTGCGAGAGGAGAGAAAGCATCATTAAACCTCCAATAAGTCATGTTTGTTTTTGTCGTTCTACTATTCTTGAATCTTAAAGTAAAGAATCCTTATTAATATATAATATATCGATGTTCAAGTTTTATGTCGATTCTCCAACAACAAATTATCAAAAACCATATTTGCTTTGAGTTACCGTTGAATGCACGAGGAAAAGTGAAAACAAATACTACCCAAACTCCCAGTACAGTGCAAAATATCAATAAAATAGTCGTATTCACTAATGTAATATATAAGTATATAACTAACAAGTAACAAAGAGTCAAATACCAGTTAATCAAAAAAATAAAAACAAGTACAAAGGAAAATGGCAAATTTTAGGCCTTTATCCGAATGCATTTCCAATGAAAAAACATTCTTAGAAAGTGAATGGATTTTTAGGGGGTTCATCTCTGCCACACGACCATCACACAAAGCTCTGAGTTTGTCCATTTTTTACTGTGTTTTTTTCGATTTATTAACATACAATTAAAAAAAGTCCCTTTATTTTTCAATTTATTGATGAATATTGACGTTTAAAAACATGTGGAAAATTGGTTAAAGCTACAGAATCAGTGAAAGATGGAACACAAGAAGTGGTTCAAGTCTTCAAGAAGTAAAATTTGTTAGTAAAGTTGTCACAGACAAAATCGCCAATACTATTCAATCCACTTTACCACTTAATCCGAGAAATTGGTCGATGCAAAAAAGAGAAGGAATCAAAGCCGATTTTGGGCAAAAAAGAGAACGAATTAGAGTTTATACCATAGGCAAGCAGTGGCGTGGCGGTGGCACGATGGCAGATGATTGACTGTCACGGCTGAGAGAGAAGCAAGAACAGACCGTCAGGCGTCGACTCAAGCAGAAATAAATTATACTACTCATGAAAAAAAAATTGTTAGCAATTATTAAAGGAATAAAGAAGTTTTCATTATTTTTATTAGCTAAGAAATTTATTGTTGAAATTGACAATTTCCAAATTGCAAGACTAATTAAAAATGATTACAAATGAAGCCTTAATATAGAAGGTTACATAGATGGCAAGCATATTTGTCATCTTATAATTTTGATATTATTCATATTAAGGGTATAAATAATTATCGTGCTGGTTTTTTAAGCAGGAATATTGAGTTTGGAAATTGATAATATCAAACACGTGATATTAGAAATGAAATTTGCGGCAGTATTTGCCAAAGATGAAGCTGATTATATACAAATTGGAATGTAGACATTAGCTGAAACCTTAAGTTATAATGTCAAATTATTACTTAAGATTAGTGAATCCCATGCCAAAGTTACCAATGAAATGAAAGACCGAATTGATGCTCTTGAAGCACAATTAGAGTCTATGGATACAAACAGAGACACAAAGATTGATGTTTTAGCACAATCTCACGATACTACCAAGTTGATACAAACATGAGATATAAACATGTTGATAAAAGAGACAATGATGAAGGAAGGGGTGGTGAACCCATATGAGACACCATTATCAAAAGTCTAAAAAAGATAACGATCAATGAAAGTCATACAAAAACCATCAGGATGAAGACAGATAAACCAGATGATGTTACTCCTTTAACACCAAAATAAGAAGAATATAAACAATTTCAAAAATTGTTTATGAACTCAAATCAACAGATCCATACTATATATCTACAGGAGAACATATCTATCCAAGGTTAATAATCTAAAAAGGAGCAGATCCATTAACAGTCAAAATGGCAATAGATTTTGGATATACCTATTTAATCTATCCCGATATAACATTAAAAGAAATTGAGAAATTTGATGATATCTTAAAAAGTCAAGTTTCACAATTTGCACAAAATAGATCGATATATGTGAAATTCTATTCCATAGTCCACAAGTTGAAAATGGAATTTATTATCCAGCAGAAAATATAATCACAATTGGATATGTTGGACGAAATTTTCAGATGGATGTTGAGAAGGAGATAAACCAATCCCAACTTTCTTCATAGTATGGATAAAAAGCATAAGGGTATTAGGATATAAAGTCCTATACAAAATCTCAAAAAATCTATATGAAAAGAAATTCCGATGCATATGCCAATACAATGGATGAACACTTTTGACAAATGATGGAAAGCAAAAATCTGAGATCTTAAAAGAATACATCAATAAATTTGACACATATAAGATAAGTGGAAGTATCTTCACTGTCAGAAGAGCATGCGAAGCTAGAGGATGTCCCACCTGTCGACAAAATGAAAATGAGATAAAGATATAAAGAAGGATAATGGATGGAGATAGAGACAGAAGATGTCCTTCCAATATAAAAGAATCTTACATGCTCCATATGAAGATGATATGAAGTACGACCAAGAAAGATAATAATAGAACCACAATAATGTAGCGGTTAGACTCTTGTAATAATAGAACTCTATTATTAGAGTATGATGTAAAGAATGATGTAAGAGGCTAATTTTTGAGCCTCATGTAGTTGTATAAATAGAGGCCTTCGGGGGCTAGATGAAAGGCATAATAAGAATGACTGGAGCTCTTAATATGTGAGAAAGCCAAAGTTTGCTGTCCTTAATTTCAATATTGTATCCATTCTAAGATATATCAAAAATATCACATTCATTTCATAAAAAGATGAATTTCTAAATTTTCATTCCCATATATTCTTGATAGATCTAAGGGGAAATTTCTTCCCTTTTTAACAACCAAAACAATTTTTCGTTAATCCAAGTCTAGAGATTTATCTTTAGAAACGATATAATTAGGGCAAAAGTTGAATTATCAAAGATCTCGATGAGGCAAAAGGTCATTGGATGGAACAATTTACATATTCAGAGTCTGAAAGTCACTCGATTCTAAGAATAAAAATTTAGATCAAAATTAAAGTAGAACTACTATTTCTTGTTAAAGTTTGAAAGAATTCTCTTAAGATCATAGAGAATCACATGAATTATTCATGATATTTGAATTATTGTTTATCATGATGTTTATATCACTGTTTCATGATTTTTATATTATTATATTAAAAAATGTCAGGATATATAATTGAAGGATTAGATAATTCATTATGAATATTGTTAGAAAAAATAAATAATATTATTTCTCAACTAGAAAATATAAATATATTATCTGAAAAATATAAATAACTTAAAAGAAAATATGAACAACATGTTGCAGATTATTCTAATTTAATGGATGAGATAATGAATTTATTTATTGAAATTCAAAATATAAGAAATATAAGACACTGGTCTTTAAAACTATCCATAAGAGAAGGATATGTTTTGTAATAAAGAAATTCATTTCATTAAGGGTAAAATAGACTTTTCCATAAAAATATAAAAACCCAAGGAAAAATATATTGCCACTACAAATTTTATTTTTTACACAACATTTTTAAATAATTTTCTTATTTACCAAAATAATTGTAAATGAAATGACATAATTAACCATATAATTCTCTCTCCTATTACTATGCACACTACACCCCCGCCACCGATATTCTTCTTTTCATTCCCCCACTCTCTCTTATTATTATTATTTTTAACTTTACTCATCCCCTTAATGTCTGTCTGCATGTCTCTGCCACCTCTCCTATCCAATCCAGTTCTTTCTCGTTAATCTCCAACTTGAGCACTATCCAAAAAACCTCAATGTTCAATCAAATCATGCAAGAAAAAGGAAAATCCAAACCAAAGCTTTCATCATCTTCAGAATTAAAAAACCCAATCAAAACCCAAGTAGAAGAATAAAATCAACATAATTAAATTATTGTTCTACCACAAAAATAAACCGAATGAAGATTCTTGGTGCATTGTCACTAGTTTTGTATATGTTGACATACAAAAATATGGCACAATCGAATGGTCCAAAGAATGAAGCCCAGTAAGGAGATTCGAAGGATAAGTCCAAAACGGGATTATATGAAAACCTAAAACAGAGTAATGTAACGGAGGCTCACCAACGCCCAAGATTATAAGATGCCCAAGATCATAGGGAGTATAGTGCCTTATGGTTATTTAGAGCGACGGGCTCCTCATTGCCCAAGATCGCGATACGACTAGAAGCTAGGCGAGCGTAACATCTTGTGGATCATTTAAAGCAACGGTTATTGAAACAGTTAACGAACAATCTTATCACAGTCAACGATCTAAGAATCTCGGTTGCAAGAAGTTAAGCAATAGGAGTAATGACAGCTGTTAAAATCGTAGTTCCTTGATTAGTGGGTCATTATGGAGAAAATGGGTAGTTACATGGCGATAAGTAGTTTTTGACGGTTCTACAAGAAAACTGTCGGAAAGTATAAAAAAGAAGAGATATCATGGAAGAAAAAGACCCCGATCAAATCATTTTCGGACAGAGAATATATAATTTCGTTTGTTTTAATTTATTGTCGTTAAACTTTCAATTGTTCAGTGTGTTCGTGCCCCTTGGAGACATTTTGCTTCTTGCCAATTACAATCTTCATAAATAAAGTACCTCTCGTTGAGACTTTGTTTTGAGAGATTTGTTCCTTACACAATCGTTTGAACCATCTTTCAATTGTTAACGACTTCCTGTGCGAAATAGTACACCTTAATTATGTTTCAACCGATCAAGTATGTCATTGTTTTCTAGGCAAATGACAATGGCGAAGGTATTCAATCTTTGTGATTTTCGTTACGACATCTATCCATGGCCAAACTCTTTATGTGATGTTCAGTCAACGAGTTTGATTTGTTATTTGCCTAATTGCTGCATGTGGCACATTTGCTTTGTATTCATTGATTTGTAGGGCATAAAGGATTGATAAAAATAATACGTAAAATTGAGAGGATGAGTACATCACAATATTGTATTTTGTTTTTCACTTTTCCTTTTTAATTATGAGCTTGTTCGGTATAGATTTTAATTCAATTAAAATTGAAAATATAGTCGTTATTGGATTCCACTCGTCCAATAAAAGTCAACAATAACAACTAATTTTTTAATTTTAATCTGATTTTAATATCTTCCAAACACACTCATATCAGAAGTATAATTGTAAATTTATCGTGATGTAGTTATTGAAAATATATTTTAATTGTAATGTAATTATAACGTGGCGTAGTAATTAAATTTTGTGATGGTAATAAAATTATCTGAAAAATCTCCCTATTTTTATAGGTATTTGAAGAACAAAATCGCGTTAGTCCATCAACGACTTCCCATTATCGCCCTTAGCAATCGACTCTTCCAGAATGAAAACCCCAACCCTCGTTTGACCTCTCACTCTCACTTCTGAACAAACAAAAAACAACGGCGTGATACGGAGGTGCGAAATCTGCTGGAAGTAATAGAAACCCGGGTAAAATTTCTGTTGAATCTGACCATATTACGAGCACCCAGTTTACCTTTTTAATGTTATTTGCATGTTTATAATGTTCTTTATACCCGTTCATATCTTGTTAAATATCGAGCATTTGAATATGAGAAAACAATGGCATGATAAAGAGATGCAAAGTGGTCTAAAAACTTATTTAGAAAGCAACTTCAATTTTTTTTTTTTAAAGCTTAGCCTAAGAGGCTCTAAATTCGTTTAAGACAGTATCCGTAGGACTAATTGGCAATTGTTTACTAAATTCAGATCAGTCGTGACTTGTAGGTGATGCCTACTTTGAACTCGGATGGCAAGAAGAATTAGCTCTGAGCTATTTATAAGCAGTATGTTTCTCTTTTCGTTTTTTTTTTTTTTTCCTTCATTTGTCTGGACTGTGGTTTTGGTTTAAATCTTAATATCATATAATTCTTGATTCTTTGAGATTAGGATTGTCATTTTACACCACAGCGGAAGAATTGAAAAGGTTATTCTCACCGTTTGGCGCAGTCACAGAAGGTATAAATTTGATAGTATTTAGAACATGTTTGGCCAAGCTTAAAAAAGTTCAATTATAGGTAAATGAATGAGTTTCTAAAATAAAATATTTTGTCTTACTAAAATTTGGAATAAGTAAGTAGAGTTACTTGAAGGTGTAAGTTTTACTTAAAAAATGGTTTGGATATAAAAGTATTACTTAAAGCTAACTTTTACTTAGATTAAGCCTGGGCAAACATACTTTTAATTGTTTTGATTTGAGATGCTTTCTTCTCTCCTAGTATTCAACCCAGCACTTTCTTAACCTTTCATTCAATCTTGTGGATGATGACCGTGTTTGATGCAGCAAGGCTTATCAAAGACCCAAGAACACAAAGGCCTAAAGGATTTGCTTTTGTGAAATTTGCATCAGAAGTCAATGCCCAGAATGCAGTGAGAGCTATGAATGGCAGGGTAAGATAATTTTCGATCCTATATACTTCTAATGTGGTAATGTATGATTGCATATGTATCCCCATGTCGACTATGGGGGCAGTAGATTTTGGTAACATTTATAAAATGCACATATATTGACATTGGTTATGTGATGTGCTTTGATTGTCAAGTATTGCTGAATTTTTCTTTATTGCTACAATGTTATTCGCAAGTCACTAAATTGGTTTTCAATCAATTTATATATGATCTTGAATCAGAATCTTCACCATTTAAATCCATGTATTCTTTATGCTAGAATTAATTATTTTTGCCTCAAGTTTTCTCTTATAATCATCATAGATTGAAATGCATTTTTCCAAATGTTGTCCCAATCAAGTAATGAAATTACAGGTTCAAAAATTGGTCTTTTTAGTGTGAACCTTTTTAATTTACTTTTAAAGATCGTGTGAGTTTTAAAGTTATCAGGCGACATAAAAGACGCTTTCTTTTCAAGTTAAGCTGTCAAAATGTTCTTTGAAAAATGTGGAGTTAATGGGTTGAGATTGCTTCCCGTGGCATTTTACCTTTTGATATTTCTGAATAATTTTATTTATTTATTTATTTTTTCTCAATGGCTTAAAGAGAATTTTTTCTAGCCAGTTCCTCCTGTCCAGTGTAATAAGAAACCCCTTAAGGCAACATGGTTGATAGCATCACCTTCCATAATTTCAGGAGGGTATTGCAGGTTCTACGATTGTGATATTTTATGTATCTGTCAGCAAGATGGGTAGGGTATACATCACATAGGAAGATTGAAAAGTGAACAGAGAATAATATTATGATTGAACAGTGAAAAACTTATCTTCCTAATTTTTATGTCAGCTAGCCTTTAGACGGTGTTAATTGTTGTTCTGTTCAAGAAATAACAGCAGCACTGGCACATGTTGGAAAGCTACAACCTTGATGAGCCAAGCATGCTGTACTCTTATCATACTGTTAGTTTATTATTTTTAGTACCATTACTGTTCACATTTTAACTGCAAATTACTTTTTGCCTCTCAGACACACAAGTTCAAGCTGTTGGTACTGACTAATTTAGTTGCATAGACTAATATAGCTATTGATACTGACAAGTGTCAATAGAGCATCTCAGTTTTAAAAGTTAGAATTATATGAGTTTGACATTGTTTGATTTGATGCTTAAAAGGATCTCCTCTTTTTCCAGCTTCCTATATTTTTGCATAACCTCCTTTCAATTCAAGTGTTTTTTGTGTTTTTTCATGTGTTTTTTATTCCATATTCAACTAAAAGAAGGCTTTTCATAGCAGTCTTAACTCTTAATCATTGCACCCAAAGAAGAGGATGTTACTGTTCGCCATTTTTGGGGGAATCTACTGTTGTTCACTTTAATGTGCTTTCTCTACTTTCCCATAATGGATGTTCCATAACCTTTTGTAAGAACATTTGATGACCTGCTTGCATCTTGGTCACTTGGATGTATTAACCCACTGGAGTTTGCTGCTGTTTCATCTAATTTTTACATGTGTATGTCAGTGCAGATAGTGAATGGAAGATTGATTTTTGTGGAATTTGCTGAGAGTACAAGATAAGGAGAAACGTCATCCTGAAAATTGGTTTATTTTCTTAAGATATCTATAGGTATATCTAAATAGTGTATCCAAATTCAGTTCACATGGGAGAATTTTTGGCAGTTTCACAGTTTTCTTTACTGCTGTTGCCCCTGTTTCAGCTTGGAGTTCCAAATCGACGACAGGTTTCTATTGGTCGTATACAGGCATCATTATCAGACAATTCATGTATGAGATTCTGTTCAACAAGATTGATTACAATTCCAACTATTTATGCACAACAAAAGCAATTTTCCCGGCAGATGAGAGTCCACGTTTCAGACTCTAAGATTCGTACCACATTTACAGTTGATTCAGCTGAGGAAGGTATTGATGTCCTCCCGGATTCTGGCAGCTCTAATGATGATCTTGGTGGTCCAAAAGGCAATGGTGGTGGTGGAGGCGGCAATAACGGCGGTAATGATAATGAGGGCTGTGAGGGATCTGGCGAAAGTGATTATCACAATAAGGCCGGTGACAAGAAAGCGAAGACACTTTCGATGTCCCAAAACTAACACTCGGTTATGCTACCCTGGTCGGAGTTGGTGGGATTATTGGCTATTTGAAAAGTGGAAGCCTGAAGTCATTGATTGCAGACGGAGGATCAGCCTTGCTATTGTATTGTGTTTACACAATGCTTCCAACTAATCCCGTTTTGGCATCATCACTTGTTTTTGGGATGTCGGCTTCTCTTCTAGGAGTGATGGGTTCACGCTTTAAGAAGTCCAGGAAGATTTTTCCAGCTGGTATAGTCTCCTCTGCATCACCTGTCATGAGTGCTGGCTATCTGCCTGGAATTTTGCGTAGTGTGCTTTGATTACGTGCTTCATGTTTCACTCTAGGCACTCTCTTGGTTGCTTGATACTCTACGAACACTCTTTATGTGTAGAAGTAATAATTCTCTATGCTTTGCGTTTTATGTTTCCGAGCGTGGAACTTTAGCGTTGTACCTTTTCTTGGACAACTACAGATTAGCCATTTGTATTTTGTATTGATGACAGATGTTGAGTCGTCCGTTTTGAAAACGGATGCAATGCGTTGAGAACTTTTCATCCTCGTGTAGTTTAATCTACGACAGATTGTAGTCGAAGTTTAAATTGGGATTAAGATGGTCAAATATTTATTTCGATTTATATTTTGAAACTAGTGAACCTATTCAGATCCAATTAAACTAAGCTTTAACAAATTAGTTTTGACCAAATCAAGATAATTGATTAACCTCGTTTTATTCCATACAAAAGAATAATATTGCACCCACAATCTAACTGAAATTATATTTATATTATTAGATTTATCGTTTTTACATATTACCCCGTAAATCACGTTAAATATTTGGAATAAAGTAAAATAATAATAATAATAATAAAATATCTTATCAAATATACATAAATCCTCAAATGTTATTTTCTATTCGGCATAATAATGTGATCACATCACAATATCAATATAACAATCAATGTTGAATCTGTCTACTAGAAATATGTGATGCCGTGTTCTTACCTATTAAATAGGTTACGGATTTCGTATCATGAATATATAATCTTTGTTATTTCACTTAAGTTTTCAAGTGCCGAGACATAGACCAATAAGTTGATCTCACTCATTGATACTTCAAAAAGCTTCGAGTTAGTAATTGAAATTCATTATACTCTCAAGATTAAGCCCCTGTCTCATAAGATTTTTTTTAAAAAAATAAAAATAAATTCACACCCTCATTTTCAATTACGCATTCACACAATAAAATATCATGTACATAAATTCAAAAGTTTTTCCTACCTTTTAATCACACTCTTAAAAATCGCTATTCAAATTTTTTTTTTCTCAAATAATGATTGCCAAACAAAGGCTAAATAACTATGTACAGTACTCAAGTGAAATTAAATTTACGCAATCAATTTCACACGATCCAGTCCAATACATTTCAAAATGCACGCTCAATCTTATTACTAAAATCGAAGATGAATTTTAATAAAATTGAGACAATTTTATAAAAATAAAATTTTCTTTATTTACGGATCGTGGACAATAAAATTTATATCGAATATTTGAACATAAGAACTCGAGTTACAATATCAAAACAATCCATCGACAAATGCAAACTCAAATTTAGTACAAACAATTTATCAGAAATAAATTAATATTTTATTTCAAATAAATTTATTTAACGCACAAAATCTTCAATCATGCATGCTACATGTACACCCTCATTTACAAAATTTAGACTCGACAAGATATCACAATTCACACATATTCCATAACAAACACAATTAATCTAGCCATTCATTTTATGTCACATAATCATCTGTACCAAGGTGTACACATTTTTTGTACAAATGTCTTTACCCCAAAATCTATTGAATGGATGGAACATCATCAGTTGATCCAAGTACCTTTCTGGGTTTTGCTACTTGTACATAGGGATTGACACCCCAATGTGTAGTCCCTCACAATATGGGAACCCGCGATTTTTTTATTGGGCGTGGACCATCCTATTATGAGAGGGCTGTACACTTGACACATCGATATATAAATAGCAAAATCCTACCTTTTTTTTAGAAGAGAATGGAGTAGTTGAGAAGTGAGAATATAAATGCATGACCGAGATAGGACAAATAATACCGTACAAAGCGGGTTTGATATCTTTATAATTTTTGAAATTATCGTATTTGGGATTTATTTCCCAATTAAGCTACACGTACAGAACATGCTTCACGGATACTTAAAAGAAATTCAAAAGGAGGGTGACGTGTCAGTGAAAAGAAAAGGAAATGAAGGTTCGCTTGAAGAAAAATATTAGTAATTTCATTAAATTACTTATGTTTTTGTCTTAATTTTTGGCGTCGGTGAGGGATATCAAACGAAGTCGAAATATTACATTTTGATATCATTTTGAAGTTCTCACAACCTAGTATTTTACATCGTTAACGGTGTGCAAAACGACCAATCGTATCAAATGTTACAATGCGTCAAGTAAATCCTTCCGGACTAGTATTTCGAGAATTTCAATAACAAGCTAACTTTAAAAAAATTTCGACGATTTTACGCTAGTCGAATCCATAAATCCTCTATATCCTCTCGAAACTCATTTCGAGAACTATATCATAGACATATCAAATTACCTAGATGAACATCGAAAACATCATATATATATATATATATATATATATATATATTCGAATGTAAAAATAATCCAAATGAAAAAATAGTATAACAATTTATAGCCCATATAAAGTAATAAAAAGTTTATTAGGAATTTTTAAGTCCAAGAAAAAAAATCTCGCGTCATACCACATATAAAATTTTCTAATAAAATGATGTAAATTATATTGTGAAACTTGTCGCGTAAAAATAATAAACATTAATGAAATAATTATTTTTTTTTAAAAAAAGACGAGTTATACACTTCTTCTTAACACACACATTTGACATACGTTTAATTATTTTCGATGTTCATTTAGATCATTCGATATGTTTATGATATAATTCTCAAAATGAGCTTTGAGAGGATATAGAAGATTTATTGGATTCAACTAGCATAAAATCGTCGAAGAATTTTTTAAGTTAGCTTATTATCAAAATTCTCGAAATACTAGTTTGGAACATCCTATTTTGACGCGTTGTGCCATTTGTTACGATTGACCATTTTGCGCACCATTAATGACGTGAAATACTAGGAGCATGTTTGGTAGAGATTAAAATCCAATTAAAATTGAAAATATGGCCGTTATTGGGTTCCACCCGTCTAATAAAAGTCAACAATAATGGTTATATTTTTAATTTTAATCTGATTTTAATCTCTACCAAACACCCTCTAAGTCTTGAGTACTTCAAAATGATATTAAGATTATAATATTTCGACTTTATTTGATATTCCGTAGTGACTCCAAAAAATAAGACAAAAACATAAGTAATTTAATGAAATTACTAATATATATTTTTCGAGCGAACCTTCCTCTCCTTTTCCTTTCACCGACACGTCAATCTCCTCCCGAATTTCTATAAAGTATATGTGAACAATGTTTTTTTACGTGTAGATGAATTGTTTATTCCCAGTTGTCAACAATATTTTAAGTTCACCGAAAACTAAAAGTGCGTTTGTAGCAATTCAATTAGTTTTCCCATATTGGTTCCGAAAATCTTTTAGTACTTTCGAAATTTGGACTATCACTATTTAATTGACAAGCACATCATTTATCTACCTAATTAAAATAGTGTATCTCAATTATTGGTTCCTAGCTACTCGACCGTCTAAAGCTAAAAGGAGAGTTGCTCTTCTTGCTAGGAAATGGGAAAAGACTACTTTTTGGACTGTGCTCGACACCAAAGAAGACTAATTAGAGATTTGCTAAATGAAAGCTTCTTGCTATCGGAACGGCATACCCAAAAATGAAATTGGAAGAGCTGCAATAAATTAAATACGTGCATTAAGATACGAAGGCTTCTTGGATCGTGTTAATGCAAATCAGTGAGAAGTCGACTCAGCTCGTATTTCTCGAAACAGTGATTCGATTGATGGAAAATACACATATTTGTTGACCCTGTTTTTTTGTAATGCCAACGTCGACAACAGATGTCGGGCCTACTCATGCTAAATCAAGCAAGTTTCGACGCTTTTGATCGGAGAACCAGATGGAGAAAGGGGGAGTGTGAATGCGGGAGATGTTTTACGGCGCGAGACAAAAGTGTTCAAGTATCGGCGGTAGTAAATAAGATAATTGCATTAACAAACAATCACCAACAAAGTATCAATAACCTGAGATCGAACTAAAATTTATAGAACAAGCAAGATAGTATATTGAGAGTATTTTTCTTGAGTGTATTCTTTATGCATTCCAATCAATATTCAAAAGACCATCTTTTATAATTTACAAAGACAACTTATTTATAGAGTTCAGGCCGACGTGGTGATCGTTGGGTCAGAACTGCGCGGCCCCATCTTGTTGATTGAAGCCTCAGATCACAGTCTATCATACATTAAATACATTGAAAACAAGCTAGCCGTCTTTTACATTAGGCTGACATACCGACATTCTTTATTATAAACGTTACATCAATCATTCCTAAAGATTACCTACAAATCTTGTAAGAGACAGCTTCAGCTTCAAGGACTTCGGATGAACTGAGGGCTTTGGCTAGAGGGAGCTTCTTCTTCTATTTCTTACGTAGCGTTTCAGCTTAAGAGCTTCAGCTATTTAGACAGTATTTTGGCACATGAGCTTCAGCCTTTGTTTTGACTTTTTGCATTTGACCAAGTCTGAGCATGATTATTTATGTAATGTATTGACTTATAAGAAGATTTGGGGTGATTTTTTACATACCATAATTGTTCCCCAAGTCTAAGTATAAATATTTATATTATAGTTAGAATTTGAAAGTAGCCGATTTGCATGAATTACCTATCAATGTTGGCCGAAGTTGTGTACATTGTGACTTCTGAACGTTTAGGATAAATTGGAGGAGCGTCAGCAAGACAAATTTTGTTTAAGACCGTTCTCTCCGAAGTGGCTTTGCATATCTGAACCCTTATCTGAAGCAATTGACGTGAGATTTTTCTGCTACTTGCTGAGGCTGTAACACATTAATTATGGAGAGCTATGTTTTTTGAAACGTTGGGAACACAAGGCGTCCTTAATTATTGCTTTCTATTGATTTGTTGTTTCGTACGTTTTCATGAAAAGACAACTAAAGTGGTTTGTCTTCCCATACACACAACCGTCACTACATTTAATGCGCAATGATAGCTGTCAAATGCGTGTCCTACTAAATTTAAATGCATTGGATCGCGTGATGAAGACACTCTGATTTGGGCCGTAGAAGATGAAGCATCTGATGTACCGAGTGGCTCAGATTTAAATCCCAAATGAACGGTTAGATGATCCAGATCGACATCTAACGACTCAGATTAAGAGCTTCTGCCTATAAAATGCGACAATTTAGGGCAAAAAACCACTTTGCTATTTGCGAAATTAGCAATATAATATTCCAAATCTCTCAATCTCATTTATTCTTCTTCACATTTGCAAATTCTGATGACTTTTCTTCACTATCCCTTGTGCATTTCGTAAGTATTTTAAACGTTAACTAAAAAACTGAATGGCATATTCTTATTCTTATGGGGAATTTTGATCTTAGCCAAATGGCTTCTGAGATGGGGGTAAAAATAACAAACACGGCCGACCTGGTTTGAGCCGTTACGAGTGGCATAGTGCTTTACCTGCCTAGGGTAGGAGAAATAATGGGGTGGCTTGGAGGGTAGCTGAAATTCCTTCAACTATAAATGCATCCCACCTAGCAAATTTAAGGGAAAAATACCGGATTCCATATAACATTGAACTCATATCCCCTCTCCTGACGAGCATGCATGCTATCCAAGGCGGAGGTGTGACATTCTACCCTTATTATTAATTATTATTATTATTATTATATCATTTTATTCTATTTTAATATTAGTTTTTAAATCATACTAGGATTTTATAACTTGTATTTAACTCGAGTAGGCATTTCACAATAAAATCTAAACATATCATGAAAATTAAGTTAATAATATAAAGAGTTAAAAAACCACCAAATTTATATTATACCAAAAGGAAACTGGCTTTACAAAAAACTAGTAACAAGTTAGCAATATGACAATCTAAAAATTTCTAGTCAAAAGAAGTGTCTGATAATTTTCAAAAAGTTTTTCTTAGATCTAACTATAGTAGGCTGATGTGGCAGTACTCCAACGTTAGCTAACTCATTCCATTTTCGCTATGTTTGATATGATCCAGGTGTCGAGCCCAAGACGAGACCCGTTGATTATCGAAGGAGGCCCGATGACACGTTCGAGGGCAAATCGGGTGAAACAGGCGATGTAATTGCTTGCTCAAGCTATGATGGACGAAGTGTTAAAGTTAACAAGTCAAGGAAAAAGTTTCATGTTGGGGTCAGAAGAATAAATCAAGTGGATCAAATCGGCTCAAGCAGCAAATGAGCATCGTTGATGAAAATGTGCATAACCTTCAGCTTGGGTGTCGAATTTTCGCCCATGAGTACGTTCCGAAAACGACATGAAATTCTGCATAAGAAAAAAGGAGAGTTGAGATTAAAGACATGCGATCACAAAGCTTAATATACTATGCGGCCGCATGGAGGTCAACCGAATGCAAAACCTTGATTTCAATTTGTTCCATGCGACCGCATAGAAAAACACCATGCGGCCGCATGGCTATTTTGGGGAGCCAAAACTTCCTTTTTTCGAAATTGCCTTATTTGATTAGGATTCTATTTTATTTGATATATTTGTATTCTTAAGAGTCTAATTCCATTTTAACTACCTTAATTATGGCTTAGTATAAATAGGTTTCATTATTTTCATTGTAAAAGCACACAACATTATTGAGAATTAATAGAGAGGCTATTTTGTTTTCAAATCTTGTTCTTCTTAAAACTTTGAGAACTTATCAAGTTAATATTGTGGCGTTCAACATCGAATGTGGATCACGCGTTGTGTAATCAAGAGATCATTCAAATTTCATTTTGTTTGGTTGTTTGGTTCATTATTCTTGGTTCAAACTCTAAACCGGATTATTCTTTGGGCTTTCTTGGTATCGTCGTCTTTTACGGGATTGCGTAGTTATCGTTTCAACGTAGTTCTCATAAGTTGGTATCAGAGCACGACTCCAAAATAATCAATGTTATATCTTTTTTATTGTTTTAAGTCTTGTTTTCTTCTTTTTCTATTATTCTTCGAGTTAGTCCTTTGTTTTTTAGTTTTGATCCAAAAAAAGAGTCAAAGTTTTTTTGGGCTATTTAAGAGTTTTTTGTTTGTTTCGCTTGATGTGTAGTCGAATTTCCGAGTTAAAAAAAAGTCCAAAAAAAAAAAAGAAATCGGAAATTTGAAAAAAAATATTATTATTATTTCCGGAATTTCTAGCAGTTTTCAATTTTTCAGTTTTTGAGTAAAAAAAAAGGAATCGTTCAATTTCATTCCATTTTTCTTTCTTGAATTTTTCATTGGTTTCATCTATGCAATTCATTATTTCCTTCTTGTTCTTGAGTCATTATTCATCTTTTACTTTTCTTTTCTCCTATCACAATTCACGATCATACTTGGTTGAATCCACGGGAATACATTTTGTTGAGTTCACCTTGTTTTTTGAAGTACTTGGGCGAAAGCATTGGTGGTAAAAGGCAGAGTGATGAGATTAATAGAGGGAAAAAATCATTAATTGAGCGATACACAAGTGATCATTTGTGAGTCAGAAATTCTATAGAATTAGGATGTCAAATACAGAGGGTTGTGGTGTGTTGTCGTAGACACCCAAAAATAGTCCTTAAACATCTAAACCTAATGTAGTAATGGAAGTAATAGTCGATCCCATGAAAAGTATGCAATTCAACAATTTATGATTCGTATAACGATTGGAGAGGTTTTGTTTATAACAAAATCAATCTTATAACAAATAACAATATAAATTAACGAGTTGTATTAAATCAATGAAACAAGTCTTGATCAAAGTCAACTTCCATCATTGAAAATTTATAACCATTCATCAATCCACAAAGAATAATCAATTCACATTTACAATATTTATTGTCAGAATAAATTCATATTTCTCCTTAATTTTATTTAATCAGAAACCAGCATTCTTATTAACCTTAATTACCAAATAATCTCAGACCAGCGCTAAAGATTCAATTTAATAACAACTTTAAACAATAGAAAAATCAATGAACTAAATAATACAAACACCAGCGGTTGCATTCAATCTATTTAAACATTCTTCTTAAGATTCAATAACCTTTATCGCATAAAATTATCAAATCCTAGTGCTTCACACGTTAAATGATTCAAACAATTACGGATTTGAGATTTAACTTAGTTATAGATTGCAATATATGAAAAACTAATAAATCTCTTAGCAATCAAACATGACAATCATAAAATTATGCATAGAAGAATATTCAATACTGAAAATATAAATTAAATAATGAAAATAGGTGGATCTCATAGTTATTATAGTTCCCCGAGTTCTGTTAACCCGGATTGCCACGTTATCGTCTTTTGCCCTAATTTAATAATCAAAAATCGCGGAAATAACCTAATTTTGAAATCACATTTGTAATTGAAAACTTCATGGACAAGTAAACTCATAGGAATTTGCTTTAAAAATTTAAATATCATGTTTTAGGAATAGCGGAAACGACAATACGTTATCAATATTCAAATACATAAATTTCAAGATTTAATAATTTCGATAATCAAATTTTTGTGCCACCACTGCCCATCAATCACAATCGCCTCCGAAGTCTGCAAATATTGTTAAAATAACAGAGTGAGTATTTCGAAGAAATACTCAGTAGAGTCATCGCAGATAATTAATTTACAGAATAATTGAATACACACTTATGCAATATACAACGTGATATCATCTTCTTTGGCTCATTTTCTTGAAAAACATAAGCTCTTTAAAATCATAGGGTGTGGGTAGTCTTTCTTTCTCGTGCGTAAAAAGCACATAAGTTATGCAAAACATTCTCATCTTATCTCATAAAAGATTCTCGTCTTTCTCATGCAATTAAACATATAAGTTATGGCAAGCATAACAATATCATATATCTCATATGACATATTCTCATCTCATGCATTAAAGCATATAAATCACGTAATTTCACATAAAGCATGCAATTATAATTTAAACTAATTAATGGTGGCGAGTCTACCTCAAAATCTCGAGTTTTGTGAAAAATGGAGCGAGACGTAACTTCAATCTCCTAATTGTCCGTATGTTCCATCTAGCCAAAATAGAAAATAAGTTTGAATTAGTATTTCGAGATTTTAAAGTTTTAAAGTGTTGAAATTAAGTTTAAGGGCTTAATTGAAAATTATTGAAATTGTAATTAATGGCTTAAAATGATAAAGTAAAGTTTAGGGCTAAATTGAAAATTTATTAAATCTGAAAATAAAAGCTTAAGTGCTGAAATAGTAATTTTTGAAAGTTAGGGACTAAACTGTAAATATAATAAAGCTGAAAATAAAAGCTAAAAGCTGAAATAATAATTTTTATAAGTTCAGGAACTAACTGTAAATATAATAAAGCTGAAAATAAAAGCTAAAAGCTGAAATAATAACTTTTATAAGTTTAGGGACTAAACTGTAAATATAATAAAGCTGAAAATAAAGCTTAATAGCTGAAATAATAACTTCTATACATTAGGGACTTAATTGAACATTTATTAAAACTGAAAATGAGAATTTAGGGGCTAAAATAAAATACTTAAAACTTTGGAACTTAAATAAATCAATTTAAGAACTTGGGGGCTAAATTGAAATGAATTAAAACTGAAAATAAAATGCCAAGGGCTCAAATTAAAACACTTATAATTTAGGAACTGAAATAAATAAACTTAAAACTTGGGGGGCTTAAAAGATAAATCTAAAATTAAAATAAATATATCCTAACTAAACAAAATAAAACAAAACAAAATAGAAATAAAAACCTCCCTCTCGTTTCAGAGAGAGAAGAGGCGACGGGCTCCCTCCAATCCCACCACCACCGGCAGCGCCACCACCGGAGGTGGCACCGTCGGTCAAGAAGGTGGGGGGGGGGGGTTTATTGGCGTGGATTTGATGAAACCGAGGCTAGAACTCGACTTGAAGGTTCGGTTCTAGCTGGAATTGGGTTGGGAAAGCAAGGTAAGCTCTGGGTCTTGATATTTTCTTGGTTTTTAGGGTTGCTTTGATGGCGGTTTGAGGTCGGTTTTGGGGCTTGATTTTGGAGCAGTCGGTTCGAGGTCATTTGGGGGGTTTTGGACGGCAGTTAGCTTCGGGCAAATGGCTGCTTGGGAGTTTGGCTATGGTTTGGTTGGTGGAGGTTGTTGGCAGTGAGTTGGGGTTCGACTTTTGGGCATGGTGGTGGCGGTTTTGGCTTTGGAGATGGGGGGTTCCATTGGGTGGCAGTGTGGTGGTTCGAATGGAGGTTCGTTTTGGTGGTGGTGTTGGAGTTGATGGGTCGGTTTTGGTGTGTTGTGTTGGTGAGGAATGGTGTAGCCTGTTGGTGGTTTTGGGTAGAGATGGTGGCGGTTTTGGGGTGTTTTGGAGGCTTAAGGTGGCGGTTTTGGGTAGAGCTTGGGCTTGCAGTATGTGGTGACCTTGCAGTGAGTTCGTTTGTCTTGCAGCGAGTGAAATGTTGGTGAATGGAGTTGATGTTGGTGAATGGTTGCACAGTGTTGTAGCTTGGGGAGCTCACTGTTGATGCTAGAAATGAATTTTTTAGCATCAATGGTGTCTTACATTGGAAGGAATAGAGAGAGTTGGAGGGATGGACAAGTTCTTACCAATGGATGTTGTGTGAGTGTGAGTGTGATAATTAGGGCACAAAACCCTAGGCGGGTAATTGAGCCAAATAGTTGGAGTTTAAGGTTTTCTAATTGGGCTAAAATAAGTAAATTCCGGTTTTGGGCTCATATAATTG
Source organism: Fraxinus excelsior (assembly GCA_019097785.1). Classification (NCBI taxonomy): domain Eukaryota; kingdom Viridiplantae; phylum Streptophyta; class Magnoliopsida; order Lamiales; family Oleaceae; genus Fraxinus; species Fraxinus excelsior. The sequence goes on along the minus strand of CM032628.1, from coordinate 25,712,991 downwards.
GACTTAGATGGATTGGGCTAAATGAATTAAAATTTAAGGTGTTGGACTTATATAATTGGATTATAAACATTGGACTTTAATAATTGGGCTTGAAATTATTAAAAATTGGATTTAAATAAAATAAATCGAAATTGATAATAAAATTATTATTCGGAATTGAATTTGATCGAATAGACTTGAATTTGATTTTATAACGGCTAGACGAATGCGCTTCTCTAAAAAAAATTAGGGTTAACGTTTAGCGACACATTTTTCGAGAAAACTAATTTTATTTTAATTAAAAGTTCTCGGTCGCTACAGTTATAATGTTTTCCAAGGTTTCGGTATCCTTCAATCAAGTACCAAGAGTTAGTTACACATGATAGATCTAAGAGAAAATATAGAGAGAAAAGATTGGAGAGGTTCTTATGTGTTTTTTGCCCTTTTCTAGGCTTCTTGCGGCTCATACATACAAAAAAACCTAATTTACGTTGCACGGCACCTAGGCGCTGAAAACCTATTCTTTTTGGGCAACACGGCGCTGGGCGCAATGTTGCTGTTTCAAATTTTGCGTCCTCTTTAGTATTTTCGCACAACTTCATCTCCCGATATCCAACTGAGGTGGTTCAAGATGCTTTAAAAAACTAACTCAAAGGGCTATAACTTTGTTTCAGAAACTATCTTCAAATTAGATCGTTTTCCATGTCCAAAATTGGTCTCGATATGAGACTGAAAATTGATGCAAAATTGTTCAGTTTGAAAGTTGATATGTGATAATGTGTTGGCTCTATTTCATCCATTTGACTCCTTTCTTTATCCAATTGACCTCCAACGCTCTCGAATCTTCATCCCAAGGTTAGAAACAAGTTTATAGTATTTGCTATTTAGTCTTTGAACTTTCATTTCCTTTCACTTTGGTCCATTTTCACATATTTCTTCCAAATTACGCCATATCCACAGAATTGCCACCTAAATCAAAATATGAGCGTAATGAGTACATTTTGTCACAAAATAAACATACGAACGCATAAATAAGGAGGAAAAATATGCATTTTACATTCGTATCAAATTTCCCATACTTAGCTTTTGCTCGTCCTCGGGCAAAACTCAAATTTAATTTTCTAAAAACACCAGGTCATAATACCAAGAACATAGAACTATCAAGCTTTTTCAAAACACATAAAATATCATGAATAAACATTCCACATAACTCATAATCAATTAGCAAGCATTTTCATATGAAGATGGAGTAAACTAAACATGTAAACCCTCACGAATATAAGCACTCAAATCTCATGTGTTTAAAGGGTAAGTGTTTCGCTCAAATTCATTCCAATGGAGATGTTCTACCATATGCTTGCATATCTTCTCATTCGTCACCACTTAGATCACATGATTTACAAGAATCATAAGGATTTTTTAATAGTTGTAACGAGGCTTATGATCAAGGTGAGAAATATTTGGATACGTGACTCAAGAGCCATCGAGACTAGTAGAGTAAAGATGAATAGACTAAGCTCAAACATATACATAAGACATGTAAAACCAACCACTCCACATAATAGCTTCTTCATTTTGCATCTATCCCAAACAAATCGAACTCTCTTGAGATGTAGGAAGAATTATGAATATAGATATTTTTCACATTAAAATCACTCTCCTTCATCACTTATTTTCTTATTTTTTTTTCTTTTCTTTTTCTTCAATCATTCATTTTTTCCTTCTTCTTCTTGTGTTTTTCTTGCATTATGTAAACTACAAATGATACACCAATAATGGAACTACATGAATTGACATAGAAAATTTGTTCCAATTCACCAATAATAGCACTACCATAAATCTTGATACCCCAACACTTATTTTCTTGCATACCCACACTTCTCATGATATTCAACAACACTCCACTAGCTCTAAGGTTTGGGTAAAGACATTATTTTTCCAATTTAAAGCTTGTAATGTGAGTTTATCCAAAGAAAAGACAATAAGGCTCAACAATGAAAAATTCAATTACAGGGTTGACTATTTGGCTAATGAAGCTCATTTATGTAACAAAGATGACCTTAATCATGTTCGTGCATGCATATGTCAATGTGATCTTGAAGAAAATCAAGGCAAGTTCTAGAGAAACAAAGCCATAGAAGAATATCACACATGAGAAAGAATAATGAGGTTGTTATGGATGTATCAATCTAAAGGCTAAAAAATCTCACCGGTTTTTGTTTACAAAATTTAGTTACTATCATCCTCAAAGAAAATAACTTCACTAATCAACTCTAAGTTGGAGGATTATTCATTCAATCACGTTATAAGTTCTTCAAAAGCCTAATTAATTCTAGCAAATAGCATACACAACCAAAAACAATCATTTAACTCTTGATCATACAAAAATTATTGAAATTAAATTTACTCAAAATTAAAATGCAATAAATCTAAATCCCCTCCCCCACACTTAAAACTTACATTGTCTCAAATGTAAGGTCTAGTGCAAAGAAAATGACAAATATAACTAAAATAAAAAATGGAATGCGAAAAATAAAAACATAAAGGAACAAACTCCTCTTGAGTTGCCTCCCAAGTACGCATTTGTTTATTATCTTTAGCTCGACTCAATGTTTCCTTATTTAGCCCAGGTCTATCATGGTTAGCTTCGATCTTCCTTGCAACATACCAAGTCCAATGGGAATGATAATTGGTAATGTTCCTCCATCTCTATGGAATACATACTTCTGGTGACTGGGTGATACTTTAAATCTGGAATGGAAGTCTGCAAAATAGAAAGTAGATGTCTCTCATTAGAAACTGGTAATATAAAACAAGAATTGTTACCTGACTTTGGAAGAGTATTTAATGCTACTACAATTCTTTGCAACTCAGTGTTTAATGCCAGCTCCTCTTTTTCCTTCCCAGGATGCTCACTAATGACAACTTTCCATTCATTTTTAGGATCAAATTCAAAAACATGATGTGCTAATTGATTAATCACATCAATAAAATGAACATGATTATTATTACACGGATATTGCATAGAATCATAGATATTAAGTGTAACGATCTTATCATCAAATTCCATGGTCAATATGCTATTATTAAAATCCATTTTAGTTTTGGATGTCCTTAAGAACGGTCTTCCTAACAAGATAGGGATAGTATGATTACTATTATCCATGTCAAGCACATAAAAATCAATAGGAAAAATCAAGTCATTAACTTGTACAAGGACATCCTCAATCACACCCTTTGGGTATGCATTTGATCTATCAGCTAAATGAATTACCACACCAGTTTCAGTTAAGGGGCCAAGTTTCAAAGAAGCATAAATGGAATATGACATGACATTTAAGAAGCTTCTAAGTCTAACATGGCTTTCTCAAATCCGGTGTTACCTATCATGCAAGGGATAATAAACATATCTAGATCTTTGCATTTTGTAGGAAGTTCCCTTTGAATGACTGCAGACACGTTTTCTCTAACTTTCACCTTTTTCACACCCCTTCAGTTTCTGCATTCTCTTAATAGTACACAATTCTTTTTAAAATTTAGCATAACGGGGTATTTGCTTAATAGCATCTAACAAGGGGATGTTTACCTCATATTTTCGAAAAGTTTCATAAAGTTCCCTATTTGGATCATTTTTCCTAGATTCTACCAAAGTCTGAGGGAATGGGGCTACTGGTTTATAATCAGATAGTGGAAGAAACTTACATTTTGGTGCATCATCCTCAGTTGTGTTACTATTTTCCATAATGATGTCCATGTCCTTCCCCTTGTCTTGTTCTAACGATGTAGAAACTTCATTTACCGTGGTTTTTACTTCCTTGCCATTCTTCAATGTAATTACACTTGCGTCTTCCCTTAGATTTACTACTGTTTGAGAGGGTAGCTTTCCCGAACTTTGTGATTCCAGCCGACTGACTGTGCTATCCATTTGAACCATTTGATTCTTCAAACATTGAATGCTAGCTTTGGTCTCCTGATGAAATTGTAAAGTGTTAGTTGTAAGAGATGTAACAATAACTTCTAAAGACATTTTAGAGTTAGAAGATTGGCCCTATTGTTGTCTAGATAGGTACGATTGCCTATATTGTTGAAAGTTTGGGCGATTTTGAGCAACATGTTGATTTGATTGCAAATTTCTATAGCTAAGATTGGGATGATTCCTCCATCCTGGGTTGTATGTCTTCGAAAAAGGATCATAATTCCTCTATGGTTGTCCAGGGAAACCACTCGCTGCATTAACTTGTTCCGTGTGTTTTTCTTGAAGAGTTGGACATGCATCAGTTGGATGTCCCATTGCTGAACAAATTCCACAAACCTTCGCTGTCTGCACATTACCCATGGCCATTTGACGAACAAGAATAGTTAGATTCGTTATTTGTTGTTCAATGGATGAGACATTTACCTCGTTAACTTGTCTAGGAGGGGGATCAAATCTAGCACCAAATTGTTGAGAATTGGCTGCCATGTTTGCAATTAAATTCCTAGCTCCTTCGGGAGTTTAATCAACCAAAGCTCCTCCACTTGTAGCATCAATCATGCTCCTTTCTATGGGTTGAAAACCTTCATAGAAGTATTGGATGAGAAGTTGCTCATTGATCTGATGATGGGGACAACTTGCACATAATTTCTTGAACCCCTCCCAATACTCATATAGAGATTTCCTGTGATTTTGTCTGACACCACAAATTTCTTTCATAATATTTGTTGCACTTGAAGCTGGAAAATATTTCTTTAGAAATAATATCTTCATTCCATGCCATGTGGTAATGCTTCTCGATGGTAGATAGTAGAGCCAATCCTTAGCCGAATCTTTTAGAGAAAATGGAAAGGCCTTCAGCTTAATCTGTTCTTCAGTAATTCCAGTGGATTTCATACTCATGCAGACCACATGAAACTCTTTCAGATGTTTATGAGGATCTTTACCTGCAAGACCATGAAAAGTAAGCAAAAGGTGTATTAGCCTAGATTTTAATTCGAAAGTAGTAGCATCATCTAAAATAAGAAAAGTTATGCATAAATGTTGTTGATTCAATGTAGGGGCTGCAAGCTCTTTCAAAGTCCGATTGTCCTCAACCATGACTTCTTCGTCCTTTGATTCAAAATCACCAGGGAATAGTATCTCGGGATCAAAATTATTCACTATAAAATTCCACCGATTGCCACTCCTTAACCTGTGTAAGGTTCTTTCTAATTCCGGATCGTACTGCAATTCACCTTGATTAGAAGATCGAGTTGCAGGCATAAATAAATAAAACAAATTAAAAAGAAACTAGAGTAAGATAACAAATAAAATTTTATGCTAAAAATCCTAAAAAAAATAAATTGTTTAAAAAGAAACTAGAAAATTATGATTTTTTTTAAAAAATAAAATAAACAACTAAAGAAGTATAAAAAAAAATTAGCACCACTCCCCGGCAACGGCACCAAAAATCGGTGTGCTGTTGTAGGCACCCAAAAATAGTCCTTAAACTTCTAAAACTAATGTAGTAATGAAGTAAGGGTCGATCTCACGAAGAGTATGCAATTCAACAATTTATGCTTCGTATAACGATTAGGGGGGTTTTATTTATAACAAAATCAATCTTATAACAAATAACAATGTAAATTAACGAGTTGTATTAAATCAATGAAACAAGTCATGATCAAAGTCAACTTCCACCATTGGAAATTTATAACCATTTATCAATCCACAAAAAATAATCAATTCACATTTATAATATTTATCGTCGGAATAAATTCATATTTCTCCTTAATTTTAGTTAATCAGAAACCAGTGTTCTAATTAACCCTAATTATCAAATAATCTCATACCAGCGCTAAAGATTTAATTTAATAATAACTTTAAACAATAGAGAAATCAATTAACTAAATAGTACAAACACCAGCGGTTACATTCAATCTATTTAAACATTCTTCTTAAAATTTAATAACCTCTATCGCAGAAAATTATCAAATCCTAGTGCTTCACAAGTTAAATGATTCAAACAATTACGGATTTGAGATTTAACTTAGCTATAGATTGTAATTTATGAAAAACTAATAAATCTCTTAGCAATCAAACACGACAATCATAAAATTATGCATAGAAGAATATTTAATACTAAAAATATAAATTAAACAATAAAATAGGTAGATCTCACAGTTATAATGTTTTCCAAGGCTTCTGTATCTTTCAATCAAGCAACAAGAGTTAGTTACACATGCTATATCTAAGAGAAAATAGAGAGAAAAGGTTGGAGAGGTTTTGATGTGTTTTTGGCCCCTTTCTAGGCTTCTCGCGGCCCATACATACATAAAAAAACCTAATTCTGAAAACATGTTCTTTTTGGGCAACGCGGCGCCTGGGCTCTATGTTGCTATTTCAAATTCTACGTCTTATTTAGTATTTTAGTCATAACTTCCTCTCTCGATGTCCGATTAGGTGATTCAAGCTACTTTAGAAAGCTAACTCAAAGAGATACAACTTTTCTTTAGAAACTATCTTCAAATTCGATCATTTTTCATGTCCAAAATTGGTCTCAATATAAGGCTGAAAACTGATGCAAAACTTTTTAGCTTGAAAGTTGATATGTGATAATGTGTTGGCTATATTTCATTCATTTGACTCATTTCTTCATCCAATTTACCTCTAATGCTCTCGAATCTTCATTCCGAGGTTAGAAACAAGTTTATAGTATTTGCTCTTTAGTCCCAGAACTTTCATTTCTTTTCACTTTGGTCTATTTTCACTTATTTCTTCCAAATTACACCATATCCATAGAATTACCACCTAAATCAAAATATGAGCGTAATGAGTATATTTTAGCACAAAATAAACATATGAGCGCATAAAATAAAGAGAGAAAAATATGCATTTTACATTTATATCCGGTTCCAATTCAATCAGGCAGCCGAATCAAATCAACATGGCAGAGGATATAATAAGGTAATTTGAAAGGGTACTTGGGGATGTGAGTAAAAGGTTTGATAGGTTAGATACATCAGTGACCAATCTTCATAGGGAACAATCAAGTGCAAGGAGACTGATTAGGCGGGAGCCTAGGATGGAGGTGCATGATGATTATGAGTATGGTAGTGACATAGATGAGAGTGCATCGATGGTAGGTGATATGGGTAGGATGAGAAATAGAAGGGGTAGGTTGGAAAGAGGGGGTGGAAATAATTTTGGAGATGAAGTAGATGGGAATATGAGTAATATTAAGATGTCAATTCTACCGTTTTAAGGAAAGAGTGATCCGGAGGTTTAACTAGAGTGGAAGAAGATGATAGAGTTGATATTTGAGTGCCATAATTATTCGAAGGAAAAGAATGTGAAAATAGTAGTTCTTGAACTTGGTGGGATCAAGTGGTTATATCAAGGAGGAGGAATTGGGAGCGGAGTGAACAATTAGTACTTGAGATGAGTTGAAGACTATCATGCGGAAGCGATTCATGCCTAGGCACTATTACATGGTGCTGCATTAGAAATTGTAAGGTTTATATCAGGGGTCGAAGAGTGTGGAAGACTACTATAAAGAAATGAGAATTTTGATGATCAAGGAGAATGTGGAAGAGGATCGAGAAGCCACCATGGCCCGTTTCTTAAATCGGTTGAACAAAGACATTGCTAATATTGTGGAGTTGCAGCACTATATGGAGATCGAAGACATGTTGCATGTGGCCATAAAGGTAGAGAAACAGTTGAACTAGGCAACCATTGGATATTCAAGTTCTAATTCATCTTGGAAATCGAGGTGGGATAACAAAGGAGATTGAGCTATTTTGAAATGAAGGACTGGAATGACAAAGGGGAAATATGATGGTGCTAGTAGAACAACCCCCAAAGTAGAGCCATAGCCAGCCAGAAATTCGGATATTAAGTGCTTCAAGTGCTTGAGAATATGACACATCGCTTATCAATGCCCAAACAAAATGACAATGATCTTGCACAATGGAGAGGTGGTGAGTGACACTGAGGATGATTATGAATGCATGCCAGCATTGGAGGAGATTAGTGAAGGAGGCAACTTGGAATTTGCTGTTGAGAGTTACTGGCCACGAGGTGAGCTCTCAACACTCAAATCAAGGCAAATGACTTAGAGCAGCAAAGAGAAAACATATTCCGTACACAATGCCACGTTAACAATAAGGTGTGTAGTATGATCATTGATGGATGAAGCTGTACTAACGTAGCTAGCACAAATCTTGTAGAAAAATTGAGATTAACTGTATTAAAACACCTTAGACCCTATATGTTACAATGGCTAAATGAATGTGGGACAAGTTAAGGTGAACATGAGGGTGTTGATTAATTTTTCAGTTAGTAGTTATTGGGATGAGATTATGTGTGATGTAGTACCTATGCATGCGAGACATATTTTATTGGATATACCATGGCAATATGATAGGAAGGTCATATATGATGGGTACAAGAATCATTACAGTTTTATTAAGGATGAGAGGTCCATTATCCTTGCGCTGTTAACCCTAGCACAAGTGTATAAAGACAAAATCAACTTGAAAATGAGGAAGAAAGGAGAGTGAAAGAGTTAGAGAAAATGAGGGAAAACAGCGAGATGGTGAGTATAAAAGCAAATGTTGAGGTGGCTAGTAGGAAGCAAAAGAGAGTAGAGCCACATGAGAGAAAAGAAAGAGGGTCGTCTGAGATGAGAGAAAAATCGAGAGTAAATTTCTTTACAAATGGGGGGTGAGTTAAAAAAAGCGATAATTGAGAGGCAACAAGTTACATTGTTGGTTTATAAGGAGTCATTCCTCAATCTTGAGGAACCTAACCCATCCCTCCCTAGTTTGGCTATCTCTTTATTGCAGGAATTTGAAGATAAATTTCCGGAGGACATGCCTAGTGGGTTGCCACCCATTCGAGGCATTGAGCATCATATTGACTTCGTTCGTGGAGCTTCCATTACAAATCGACCAGCTTATCGAACTAACCCCGATGAGATAAAGGAACTTCAGAAGCAAGTGGAGAAATTGATGAGCAAGGGATATGTGAAGGAAAGTATGAGTCCATGTGTCGTTCCAGTACTACTTGTGCCAAAGAAAGATGGAGCTTAGAGGATGTGTGTGGATTGCAGAGCCATCAACAACACAATGGTAAAGTACCGTCATCCTATCCCTAGGTTAAATGATATGTTGGATGAATTGTATGGTGCTTGCATGTTTAGTAAAATTGGTCTTAAAAGCGGATACCACCAAATTCGAATGAGGGAAGGTGATGAATGGAAAACTACTTTAAAAACTAAATATGGCTTGTATGAGTGGTTAGTAATGCCATTTGGACTCACTAATGCACCGAGCACTTTCATGTGGTTGATGAATCATGTTTTACGTACTTTTATAGGTAAATTTGTTGTTGTGTATTTTGATGATATCTTAGTTTATAGCAAGGATCTTAATGAGCATGTAGAACATCTTAGGAGTGTACTTGTAGTTTTGAGAAATGAACAACTTTATGCTAATTTTAAGAAGTGTGCATTTTGCATGGAAAATGTTGTTTTCTTAGGATTGTAGTGTGTGCTAATGGGGTAGAACTGGATGAAGAGAAAATAAAGTTAAGAGTTTTCATGGTTTTACTAGTTTTTAGATGTGTTTTGTGAAAGACATTAGCATAATCACTACACCACTCACAGAGATTATTAAGAAGAGTGGGATTTTATTGGGGTGATGAACAAGAGCATGCGTTCAACACAATTAAGGATAGATTTTGTAAGGTACCAATTTTAGCACTTCCTAATTTTGATAAGACTTTCGAGATTGAGTGTGATGCATTAGGATAGGTATTAGAGGAGTTTTAATGCAGGATAAAAGATCGATAGCCTATTTCAACGAAAAGCTAAGTGGGGCGGCACTCAATTATCTCACCTATGATAATGAGCTATATTTACTTGTTCAAGCCTTGGAGACATGGCAGCACTACCTGTGGCCTAAAGAATTTGTAATACATACGGACCATGAATCATTGAAGCATTTGCAAGGTCAAGGTAGGCTAAATAACAAGCATGTAAGGTGGATGGAATTTGTCGAGAGATTCTCTCATGTCATCCGGTACAAGCAAGGTAAGGAAAATATGGTGGCGGATGCATTGTCTCGAAAGTATGTGCTACTAACTTCTTTTAGTTCTAAACTGCTTAGTTTTGAACACATTAAGGATATGTATGTTAGTGATTTAGATTTCTCATATATTTATGTATCATGGATTAAATGGGCTATAGATAAGTTCTTTAAGCAGGATGGATATTTGTTTCAGGAAATATATTATGTTCCTAATTGTACAATGCGAGATATATTAGCGAGGGAAGCACAAAGTGGTGGATTGATGGGACATTTTGAGATTAAAAAGACTTTAGAGATGTTGGAGGAACATTTTTATTAGCCTAAGATGAAACGTAATGTTAAGAGAGTATGTAGTCGATGCATAACTTGTAAGCATGCTAAATCTAAGGTTTTACCTCAAGGTTTGTACACACCATTACCTACGCCTAGTGAACCAAGGGTTGATATTTCGATGGATTTTGTTTTGGGTTCACCTAGGTCTAAGAAGGGATAAGATTCGATATTTGTGGTGGTAGATATGTTTAGTAAGATGTCACGTTTCATAGCATGTCATAAGACCGATGATGTCACTAACATTGTTGAGTTATTCTTTAAGGAGATAGTGCGTTTACATGGGGTACCTAAGAGCATAGTATCTGATCGGGATGTGAGATTTTTGAGTCATTTTTGGCGGGTTTTGTGGGGTAAGTTAGGCATAGACCGATGGTCAGACCAAGGTAGTGAATAGGACCATGACACAACTCTTGTGCACTATAGTCAATAAGAATTTGAAGAGTTGGGAGGAGTGTCTACCTTTCATTGAGTTTTCATATAATAGGGTCACGCATTTTACTACTTCGTTTTCACCATTTGAAGTTGTTTATGGTTTTAATCCACTTACACCTTTGGATTTAATACATTCGCCTGTGAATGAACGATGTAGCTTAGATGGTAAAAGAAAGACCAAGTTGGTGAAGTCACTCCATGAAAAGGTACGGGCACAAATTGAGAGTAAGAACAAACACTTCGTGTCGCAAGCAAACAAGGGTCGGAAAAGTGTGACATTCGAACAGGGAGATTGAGTTTGGGTACATTTTAGAAAGGAACGCTTTCCATAACAAAGGAAATCAAAGTTGTAACCACGAGGGGATGCTCCATTTCAAATTTTGGAGAAAGTCAATGACAATGCATACAAATTGGACATTCCAGGTGAGTATATTGTTTCAACAACTTTTAATGTGTCTGATCTCTCCCTTTTCAATGCAGGTTCATATTTGAGATCGAATCCTTTTGAAGAGAGAGGGGATGATATGATCCACGAGTCGAGCCCAGGACGAGTCCCGTTGATTATCGAAGGAGGTATGATGACACGTTCGAGGGCAAAACGGGTAAAAGAGGTGATGGGATTGCTTGCTGCTATGGTGGATGAAGTGTCAAAGTTAACAAGTCAAAAAACAAGTTTCATGTTGGGTTCGGAAGAAGAAACCAAGTGGATCAACTCGGTTCAAGCAGCAAACGAGCATCGTGGATGAAAATGTGTATAACTTTCAGCTCGGGTGTTAGATTTTTGCCCACGAGTACATTCTAAAAAAGGTTAATATACCATGTGACCACATGGAGGTCAACCGAATGCAATACATTGGTTTCGATTTGTTCCATGTGACCGCATAGAAAAACACCATGCGGCCGCATGGCTATTTTAGGGAGCCAAAATTTCTTTTTTCTGAAATTACCTTATTTGATTAGGATTCTATTTTATTTGGTATATTTGTAATTTTAAGAGTTTAATTCCGTTTTAACTACCTTAATTAGGGCTTAGTATAAATAGGTTTCATTATTTTCATTGTAAAAACATACAACATTATTGAAAATTAATCGAGAGGCTATTCTGTTTTCAAATCTTGTTCTTCTTAGAACTTTGTGAACTTATCAAGTTAATCTTGTGGCGTTCAACATTGAGTGTGGATCACGTGTTGTGTAATCAAGAGGTCATTCAAATTCTATTTTGTTTGGTTGCTTGATTCATTATTCTTTGTTCAAACTCTAAACCGAATTATTCTTTGGGCTTTCTTGGGATCGTCAATCTTTTGCGGGGTTGCGTAGTGATCGTTGCTACGTGGTTCCCATCAACGTTCTTTTATTATATACCATTACCCTATTTTACATTATATCAATTTACTGTCTATTCCACGTATATCATAGTATTTACATAACGACATGGAATCAGGTTATAGATATCAACCAATACCATCACAAAATCTTTATATTCTTCAAAAGTTTCAATCCCCTTATCCTCATCAACAACTGTATAAAAACGAGTGTGGTGGGTCCGTGTGTAAATAACACGTATATTTGTTAGGTCCTCAGTAATCTGGGCATGTTTGGTTGTTCTGATGATTTCAGTTTCTCGGGGAGTCATCTACAGTACAAAATATAAAATGTAAACAATGAAGTTCAGTAAATACGAGGGTACAATGATGTCTATCAAGCATATTTGAGTCCGAATCCTTATTATAATGTACCGTGTGAGCACAAAATAACGTGGTCATCACTTGGGCACAAATCAATGTCAATGCATCTGTCTTTGCCCACCGAGACTCAGGATGCCACATCATAATATAATGTATATAAATCAAGGTCTGGCCTAAATATATACAGTGCTCTCTCTACGTGCCTATCTGCAGTCCCATGGCCACCAAGGGATCTTATGCCTTATACGGGTGCTAAACACCAAATACTCTATCCTTGGCTACCCTTAATGATCATCAGGAGCCTCAAAGCGGTATTCGGACACAATAATACTATGCATTATAACATTTTACTTGTCACCTTATCATATAACAAAATTAAAATAATTTAAGTTTAAGCCTCAAGTGCTAAATCTTTTCTTCCTAGTTGAATTACCATGTCCACGTATATACGTATATCGATGGCCCAATTTCCATAACCAATATCATGATAATGTTAACAACTATTATACTAAATCATTTTCTATCCCTACTCCCTTTCTTCTTTAATTACTTCAAACAATTTTTCTTCATGTCATCTTTTTACCATCTTTTCCCCAAATCTCTTTCATGTAATCTTTGATAATCCAAGCTAAGTAAACTAAAGTCATTTTTTTTTCTTGAAATAACTTATAATTTTTTAAAAATTTATGAGTTACGAATTTGAAATAGAGAAATTATAATTCACCGTCCTTGAATTAATTAATTAAATTTAACTTTAATTTTATCTTCCTTCAATTATTGAAGAACCCTAAAACAAGAATTTTAATTCCTACTCATAAATCAATTAAATACTTAAAAAGTAATTATCTAAATATATAAATAACTAATTAATTAACTTAAATAAAGAAAGAAAAATAAAACTTACCTGAAGAAAAGGAATGAAAGGGATGCGTGTCCCACTTCTACATTCATCCCCTATTTATAGGGGATGATAGGGGTTAAATGTGCAAATTGCATTTTTAACACTTAGGGTAAATATGTAATTATCCTATTTTATAAAATTGCACTTCTAATTCCATAGTACTATTTTAATTATAATTTCTATAACATTTATACTATTAACTAAATTAAGTCCCTAAATTTCTTGATTATTTTCTAAAATATTAAAATCTTTGCTAGAACATTTCGGGATTATACATTATCCCCAATTTAAAGAAATTTCGTCCTCAAAATTTAAAACCTACCAAATAATTCTGGATGTTTAATCTTCATATCTTCTTCCTGATCCTATGTTGCTTCTTCTGATGTTTGATTTCTCTACAAAACCTTGACAAGTGGAATATGTTTGTTCATAATTGTTTAAACTCTCGAAGTAAATTTTTTTGAGGATAGTGGCCATGTTTGAGGTTTGATTAATGCCAATTTTGATCTTAACCTTTTTTCTGATGTTTTACAGGGTCAGTAGAGTGCTCGAACTCAGTCAAAGTGAGTCTGACATTGTTGAGGACAGCTACCGACGTCCTTCATCTTCACAAGAGTTCGACCATTTAATCAACTTCAAACGGTTCTTCGAGGAATTCTGCTTAATGGCCTAAAGAGGTAATGCCAGCTTTGAACAATTCCATTTTCTATTTTATATAAATTGTTACTGACACGATCTCCATATTGTAGACAACTTCGAAAAGAATAGGCATCACACCCTCAACATGGCCACGATCCTCGCTACCATCCCCATTGCAGGAAGAAAATGGTTGAAGCCCTCATCCGTTGTAGCAAAACATGTGAGGGACTAAGTGGAGAAGATTAGTCGGGTGGTTGTTGTAGGAAGAAGAAGGACGAACTCTCTTGAAGGACAAGGGAAAAAAATTGTGGAGGAGGTCTCCAAGAAGAAACATCGCTTCTCTGCCAACAGAGATGGTGGGTCAATGGCCACTCCACCCCTCACTCCGAAGTCCCTGCTGGAAAAGCTGATGGCAGCTTCAATAGACGCGATAAAGGGAGGCCAAAAGAGGCTAACTATTGTGGCACCTTTGGGTAAGGGTTATCAAAGAGGACCAGAACTTCGAACAGGTTGACGACTCCTGACTTGTCCAGCTAAAACTCACAGTCTCCTAATGGAGCGATGAACTGGCTCCAGAAGTTCTCATCATGCTTCCTCTAGAGGTTCAAACTGTCGCATCCTCATTTCACAAGTTTTGGACTGATAGATGGCAGAGCTTCATAGAGACCAGCGATGCAGTGGACATTTTTGCTACCATGGTCAGCCACACGAAAAGGGCCTTCAGGGTGGCCATAGAGGTTGAGATCGTCTTTAAAAATCTTCTAAGTAAAAATAGAGTTTGTGAATAGAGCCTCTTAAGCCGAAGAGGCATCCAGTAAGGCCAAGGTTGATGCAATAAAGATGCAGCAACCCGAGGAGTCTGTGAAGCTCACTTTGACATTGGTGAAAATAGAAAAAGAAGAAAGTACACTTTATCCCAAAGTGAAGTGACTTCCATGATGAAGCGAGTGGAGACTTCTAATGCCCACCAGAAGTTGGCTGTTGAGGCCTTAGAGAAGGCCATTAAAAGAATGCTGCCTTAAAGCAACAGGTAGGAGAGCTGAACGTCAAAGTGTCTGGCATAACAGAAGAGGTTAAAACGGCGAGGCAAGAAGCTAGATCTAATGGTGATGATATTGTAAAGCACTACATTGCCAACTTCCACTTGACAGAGGCGCACCAAAGCTTTGCTAAGTACTGGCGAATGTATGCTTACACCGAGATGGTGGAGTGGATTGAAGTTAACTCCCAAATCGTCAATACCTCTGAGTTGAGGTCAGATTTCTAAAAGAAAGATAACAAGAGCCTCAAACTCAGACAAAAGGTAGCCATGTGATCGAGATTGAAAGCGATGCTACTGAAGAATCTTCCGAAGTCGTGGCTCCCAATGCTATTGTACCCATTGTAGCTCTCCCTCCCCCCACCTGTTTAGCTCATAGGTTTTTGTTTTTATATATTCAATGTAAAGGGCTTCGGCTCACAATTGTAATTATCTATTCAATAAATAAAAATTTCGTTTGTCTATATACTTGCGTTTCTTTTACTTTCCATACCTTTTGCTTATTTTTACTGCTTTGCAATGCTCTTGAGTTTATTTCGTTTGCAATTCGTTTTTCAAACTTGTAATTTTTTGCAAGTGTTAGAAGGTCGCTTACCATTCTAACTTGACATCTGAGCCTATTTGCACTTCGGCTTTGTTTCACTTTAAATTTATTGCACTTCCAATTTTGTAAAAAGTGTTTATAGTTCGCGTGCCTTTTAGTTATTTCTCCAAGTATGGTGTTGAACAGTTCGCCCATACTAAGGTTTCCTTAACAACTTTGGGCACGTGCTATCCACTTCATGAATAAAGAATAGAATTAAGCATTTCCCTAAGCATGAGGTTGAGCAGTTTGCCCATGCTGAGGTTTCCTTAACAATTTTTGTTGTGAAAAGCATGGCTGCCCACTTCGCGAATAAAGACGTGGTCTATTTTTATCTAGCTCTTCATTGAAGTATCCACGCTTCTCTGCGTAGAGACAATTCGTCTATGTGGAGGCTTTTCCTTTGACTTTTGTCAATATGAGGTATTTTTTCTTGACAATCATTTTAATAAAATGCAATTTCATTGAATCAAGAACTGTACAAACTATATATTTACGTTCTTACTCATAATATTTCCGTAAATACTCCGTGTTCCATAGATGAGGTTGTACCTTTGCATCCATATTTTCAATTTTATAAGTTAATGGCCGAACCTCTTCTTTGATGCGATAGGTGCCTTCCCAGTTGGGACCAAGGGTTCCTACCCCGTGTTCTTTAGAATATAAGAATACCCTCCAAAACACTAATTCATTCAAGCAAAATGACTTCTTCTTAACTTTAGAATTGTAGTATCTAGTAATTTTTCGTTGGTAGATGGTCAACTTTGCTTGAGAATCATCTCTCATTTCTTTAAGGAAGTCTAGTTCGCATTTTTTCATCTCATCGCTAAATATTTTGTATATTGAAAACGATGGTCCCACTTCAACTAGGCTCATAGCATTGGCTCTATAAGCCATATAGAAGGGAGTTTCTCGTATAGCTGTTCTTTTCGTAGTTCGGATAACTCATAAGACTTGACGTAGTTTGTCGACATAAGCCCATTCAGAAGATTTTAACTTTTTTTTAGCGTGTTGATAGTCTTATTAACAACTCTCACCTGTCCACTAACCAGAGAGTGATGTGGGGAGAAGAAATGTTTCCTGATGCTCAGCTCTTCACATAAGTTTTTGATCATTTTGTTGTTGAATTGTCGCCCATTATCTGAGACAATTGAATGGGGAAGCCAAACCTACAAATTATGTTTTTCTATAAGAATTAGAAAGTTTTTACTTCAATGATCTTGGAAAGGGGTTCGTCTTGTACCCACTTGGTAAAGTAATCAATGGTGACTATCGCGAATTGAAATTGTCCCTTCCTTTAGGTAGGGAGCCTATAAGATCACTCCCTCATTTGGAAAATGACCAGGGGTTAGAAACAATGCTTAGCTCTTGAGAAGACATCCTTTGAATTGTTGCGAAGCGTTAACACTTATCGCATCTCTTTGCAAACTGCTGTGCATCATTTTTCAATGTGGACCAATAACGTCGTTATCTTAACACCTTTTGTGCTAAGGACCACCCTCTCAAGTTGTTTCAACATACCACTTCATGAATTTCTCAGAGCACATAGGTTGCTTGTTCTCCCCCTATGCATCGGAGTAAGGGTAAGGTGAAACTTTGTTTGTATAGCATATCGTCTTGCAAGATGTAGTGAGTAGTCCTTCTTCTAAATTTCTATGCATCCTTTTTTTAGAGGGTTATGCTTTGTCCTTACGAAAACTTATTATTGGCTTCATCCATAGCGGAGTATCTTCGATCCACATCATCTATTCGTCTGTAGCAGTAGAAGGGCTATGAAAGTGCTCTATGGGTACCACAGTGAGTAGTTCAGAATCTTCAATACTTGCAAATTTTAAAAAGCGTTGGCTGAGCATTCTCTGCGCGCGGGATTTGTACCAATTTAAATTTTTCGAAAATTGGAATGAACTTCGTGACCAATTTAAGATAACCGGCCATGGACTTGTCTCTAGCTGAGAAATTGACATGAACCTGGCTAACTACAAGCTAGGAGTCACTACTGATTACCAGTCTCTTCGCTTGTATCTCTCTGGCTAATCTGAGCCCAACTTGGATGGCCTTGTATTCCGCTGCATTGTTGGTGGCCTTAAAGCCGAATCTCATGGCACAATTGAGCTTATGTCCCTCTGGACTAACCAACACCACTTCAGCTCCAAATCCAGTGTGCCCTAAAGAGCCATCAATAAAAAGGTTCCATATAGGAGGTTCGACGGGTTCTATCTCCTCTTCCATTTCTGGAATAGAGGTGAACTTTGCCACGCCCTTGGTTTGAACACAATATTAAACTCGTTAATTTCCACTGCCCACTTTAGTAATCTTCCTGAAGCATCGGGCTTCTACAGTAATTGTTTGAGAGAGAAGTTTGTTAGCACATGTATGGAGTGGGCCTAGAAATAAGGCCTCAATTTCTGGGAAGATGTTACCAAGGAGAGTGCTAGCTTCTCCATGTCTGGATAGCGAATCTTTGTTGCCAAAAGTACTTTTCTTACCTAATAAATGGGTAGCTAGTGACCACATTCCTCTCTTATAAGAACTGTGTCGATTGCGTCGAGGATTACCTCTAGGTATAGTTGCAGTAGTTCGTCAGCCTTGAGTTTGGAGAGGAGAAGAGCCAGTCCCAAGTGCTTCTTCAGCTCTTGTAGTGCTATCTCGCATTCCTTTGTACACTGGAACTTATTTCCTCCCTTCAAAATCTTAAAGAAAGTTAGGCACTTGTTTGTTGCCTTCGAGACGAAGCGGTTCAATGCAGCCACACATCCAGTGAGGCTTTGCACCTCTTTAGGTTTCTGAGGTGATCTCATTTCAATCAAGGCTTTAATCTTACATGTGTTGGCTTCAATGCTTATTTGATTGACCATGTAGCCCAAATATTTTCCAGAGGCAACTCCAAAAGGCGTATTTCGTTAAGCCTTATCATGTACCTCTTCAATATTTGGAAAGTTTTGTTGAGGTGCTTGACATAATCCTTTTCTTTCAAGCTTTTCACCAGCATGTCATCCACATATACCTCCATTGTATTTCCAATAAAGTCAGCGAACATTTTATTGACAAGTCTTTGATAAGTGGCCCACGCATTTTCAACCCAAAGGGCCATGACCTTATAACAATAAAAACCCTTTTTTCGTTATGAAGGAAGTATGCTCTTCGTTAGTTGGGAACATTGAGATCTGATTGTACCTGGAATAGGCATCCATGAAACTAAGCAGGTTGTGTCTAGTTGTCGAGTCCACTAGTTGGTCTATCCGAGGAAGTAGAAAGCTATTATTAGGGCAAGCTTGATTTATGTTTGAGAAATCCACACAAATTTTCCACTTACCATTGTGCTTTTTGACCAAGATAGGGTTGGAGACCCACTTTGGATACATTGATTCCTTAATAAAGCTGTTGTCGATTAACTTCTTTACCTCTTCGTCTAAGGCTTTGTATCTCTTTGTATCGAGGGCTCTTCTTTTCTGTCTATGAGCTATAACCTTAGGATCAATTTTCAAGTGGTAGCAACTGACTTTTAGATCAATGTCAATCATGTCTTCATGCTTCCAAGAAAAGACGTCTAAGTTTTTGCGCAAGAAACTTTTCAGCTTTTCCTTGGCCTCTAGTGACAACTCTTTTCCAACCTTCAAACATTTGGAAGGATCTCGAGGATTTACTTGGAAACTCTCCAATTCCTCTACTGGCCTGTTTGAGGCTCGCAATCGATGATACGAGAGTCCAGTTCTACCAAATTAGTTGTTTTTTCAGTAACTCTCCCCTTTTTAGGGAATACGCGCGATTCTTGGACAACCTCTTCTTTAGAGGTGTTTATGGCTCCAAGGACTGCCTTTTCTTTAGAGGCATCCATTATTTCAATATCTTTCACTTGTTCGGGGTTATGCTATTGTTTAGGGACGTCATCCATGTTAGTGTTTGTTAGGATTACATTAACACTTCGTGGTTTTGCTTTTCTAAGGAAGTTTGAGTAGCATTACCTTGCACTTATTTGGTTGTCTATGACCATGGCAATTCCATTTTCTATAGGGAACTTCATACTTAAATGTTGAATAGATATAATGGCCCATAATTCCTTTAGTGTCGGCCTCCCAAGCACTCCATGGTAAGCGAAGCGGTTGTCCACCACCAGAAATTCCATAAAGTGATGTGTAGTTAAGGGTGTTGTCCCCATCTCTATTGCTAGAGTGATTTTACCATTTGAGATGATACTATCACCAGTGAAGCCTTACAAGGGAAAATTCATTGGGGTCAACTTCTATTTTATCAAAGGTGGTTCCAAGGATGATGTTGACAGAGCTCCCAATATCCACTAGCAACCTTTTTAGGCCATTGCGTGATACTACAGCCCTCACTACTAGGGCGTCACAATGTAGATAATGTACACCAATTGCATCGTCCGGGATGAATGTGATAGGTTGAACCCTTCTCTCGGTGGAGGGTTGGTTGTTGCTAACTATGAAGCTCGCCATAGAGAGGTCTCTCGCTTCCCTTGCATAACTTCTTTGGGAGTTTCTAGATTCTTCCCCAACATATGAGCCTCAAAAAATCGTATAAATTTTTTAGATGGGTTTACAATCAATATTAGCCGAGGGGCTTCTTCTCTATATTTGACCGTCCCTGGGTCTTTCCCAATTACCGTCTCTCCTTCGAGGGACGTCTTTCAATTGGGGCACATTGGCTCATCATTCCTGGATTGTTGGTTCTGCCTAGGGAAAATGTCTCTTCGGAGGCGCCTATCTTTCTATCGATTGTTATTTTGAAGGTATATTGCAATATCTCTATAGCCAGCGGTGTTGTAGCTAGATAAGTGGTGATTCGTAAAGTAGAAGGGTGTTTTGTCCCTATTTCTAGGTTCAGCGCCTCATCCCCTACCTTCCTCCCGTTTAGGAGAATCATTGGTAGGGTCGTCCTTGGTACATTTCAGTATTAGGATTCACTTCCTCATAAGCCAAAGTAGGCACTGCGCTTAATGTCGTTGCAGCCAATGCTTGTCCTAGATTGAGGGAGGTCAACTGTTCGACCTGGTGGTCTATTAAATGTCAGGTCTAGCCTCTTCCTCTTTGTATTTGAGAAGGTGGTAGTCCTTGGTTTGTCCTATTCCTATGATCTCTTAATTTTTTATTGATGATCTCCCGTCTTATCATTTTCAATAAGGCATCATAACTGGTAGGGTCTTTGTTTTGTACATCTCACCAGAAGATAGAGTTCATGTACAGTCCTCCCTTTAGGGCTGTCGAGCTTTTCCATCTCTAACTTGCACACTATGTCATTCATGAGTGAAATGGGACAAAAAGCTTTTCAATGACTCGCCTTGTTACTGTCTCATGTCCTGTAGGCCCTATATTGGCCCTTCACCTTCATTGCTTGTTGCAAAGCACTTAAGGGAAGTTTTTTTAAAGTCTAGCCAACTTCGGATGCTTTTTTTTTTTGGAAGCATGGTATACCATGTTTTAGCCACTCCACTTAGAGTTAAGTGTAATGCTCTACACTTTATGACGAGAGTGGCTCCTCTTAGGTTCATGTGAGTCTTGAAGCTATTGAGATATTTCGCAGGATCGTCTCTTCCATCAAACTTGGGAATTTTAGGGAGCATGAAGTTGTTTAGACAGGGGAATTCCAAATCCTTTGTGAAAATGGCAGATTATCATCGTCGTTGTCAAGATCGCAGGACCCTTGTGGCTCGCCTGATCTTCATCTTTCCTAACCTGAGTTATTGGGGGTGGTTGGAAAGGTCATGCTTGACTCCTGTCTAGCTCCGCTCTCCTATCTCGCTTATTCCTAGGGAGAATTCCGATGCACATCATTATAAACAATCTCATTTTGTCTTTCAAACTGATGAGGTTCTTACTGCCTATTTTTAGGTATATGGGGACGTAGAGCCTGCCTATTTCTAGGCAGCCTTGGGCTCAGCCTGCCAAAGACACTTATGGACCTTTGGGACATACCTTTTGGGTCATAAATTGGAAGAAAGTTGAATGGAACCTCAGTGGGTTGATCAATGTCATAGTTGGTAGATATATCAAACCCGACTTCATTTTCTTAGGGAGCTTCCTCCCTTACATAATGTTGGTAATCAACCATTTGGGTTTGGACCTCCTCTTTACCGTGGTAATAGTTTCTTTGTAAAGGATCTTGAAATCAATTTCCTTGGACTGTATATGGAGGAACTAGGTATCCTCATTGGCCTGCATGCTCCTTAGCAGTTCATGCATGACCATGTTTTGTTGGGTTATATTTCTCATGTTTGCAGCCATTGTGGCCACCTTCCTAGTGAGCCAGTAGCTATCCTAGACCTACCTCGTTTGTGCTGTTGGTGAGGTCGATTGCGAGTAGCTAGGACAGCATGCAAAAGTCCCTCTTCTTCAGGGAGTTCCCTGGCCTTCGAGGTACATATTCTTCATTGTTCAAACTCATTATCATAAGCTTTTTCTGGACAAATTATATTCTTTTTTCTCAGAGATTATACTAGCCTTCTATCAAATGATTTATCTTGGACTTTCTCAACAGTTCTTTCTTCAAAAACAATTCATTTTTCCAAAGGCTTGAAAACCACTTCACGGTAATAGTTGCTTCCAACTGGCTTTCTTTCACATGATTTTTGTGGTTAAATGTGTGATTTCCCACAAATGGCGCCAATCTATTGACCCTGCTTTTCATAAAACTAACGTGGACAATAGATGTTGGGCTCACTCACATTAAGTCAAGCAAGTTTAGGCATGTTTTGACCGGAGAATCAGATGGAGAAACGGGAAGTGTGAACGCAGGAGATACTTTACAGTAGAGACAAAAGTGTTCGAGCACCGACAGTAATGACTAAAATGATTGTACTAACAAATAATCACTAACAAAGTATCAATAACCTGAGACCGAACTAAAAATTATGGAACAAACAAGAGAATATATTTTTTTGAGTGTATTCTTTATGCATTCAAATCAATATTTAAAAGACATTTAGGCAGTGCTTCAATACATGAGTTTCAGCCTTTCTTTGACTTTTTGCATTAACCAATTGGGCTTTTGTGGATTTTTCTTTCCATGTGGAGTACGACATGACACTCTGATTAGAGCCTTGAGGTGAGGCGTAACAATATCAATAAAAATAATCACAAGGAGTATGACGACATAATTTTTTTCCCCTTTTGACAAGTGGAATTTAGCAATCGATAAACGGTCAAATCAGTTAGCTAACAAGATTTAGACCCTATTTGCACTCCATTTTAATTTGATACATTTTTGTTTCTCTTCTTTTCAATCATACATTTTTCAATAAAACAATATTACATGTATATTCAAACATTTAGATTCTTTTTTAACCACAAATTTCTCAAAAAATCACCATTCCAAAATATATTTTTTCCTAAAATTTGATTTTAATGGATCCAAAACAAAGCCTTAATTTTGGCCTTCTAATATTAAACAATAACACTCCATTGTTTTCCATTGTTATTATATTACAAACCACAATATGTATTATATGCATCACATTTTAATGGTAAAAAACGATTCTCAATTTTTGTTACTTATATTCTTACCCATTTCAATTTGGTCAAAAATCATTTTGTTTGGTCAACTGACGGCTTCCATCCAGATGGACTTCAGTTGTATATTTATGAAATGTTTGAAACTTCCGCTGACACAAATTGAAGGTTAGTGTAAACTTTGCAAAAATTGAAAACGTTAGGAACCACTGCTACAATTTTCCCTTTAATGAACTCCTAACAAATTTTATAGACGAAACCACTCATTAGAAACAAGATGTACAAATAAATATAATATTGAGTATAAGAATGTGATAAAAAAAAAAAACCTAAAGACACATGAACAAATGATAAGAAAAAAATATTCAAAAAAAAAAAAGTGCATCGCCTTAATCATTTTTGTAAAATACAATTCATAAATAAATGAGATTTTTACCTTGTATGCTTGAGTAGGGCGGGGCAAAATGTCCGAACCGAACCGAACCGAACCGAATGGGTTTTCTTAAATAAAAAACCCGAACGGGTATTCGAATCGAGAACCGACGAGTTCGGTTCGGTTCTCGGTTCTAGACCAAGAACCGAAGAACCGAATAAGAACCGAATTTTTTTTTTTACAATTGGGCATTTGGGCTTCAAGTATATTAAATATAACCTAAACCGACCAACATAAAAAAATTGAAAAAAAAACCACTAAATATAAAAGGGACAGAGCCCTAGAATTTTCGATCTTTTCTTCTTCAAAATCGACCAACAAAAAAAAATTGCAAAAAAAGCCACTAAATATAAAAGGGAAATAACCCTAGAATTTTCGGTCCATTCCCGCCGCAGAACATGTTTCTTGTCCAGTTATGAGTCATTTTCTCTCAACTTGAAGAAGTTCTCCTCCTTCTAGTTCCCACACTAAGCTGGAGTACTCTCGTATTTATTCTTTTCATATTTAAGATACGTGAGATTTTACCCTCTTAACGCTGACAGTGCTTTCGTTCTTTTATCGTGTTTACAATGACAAGTTTTTTAAATCTTCCAAGAGCTTTGCACAAAGATTTCCAGCTCTAGTTACTGGATTATTTTTCTTTACATGGTACTCAAGAAATTGTTAACATTTTAATGGTACGTGACAAGTCAAGCAATCGATGATTACATTACATAGTTGGTAAGTATTTTTAATACTTTAAAATATTACGTTCATTTGTAAAAGCTAAGATTGAACCTGGTCAATATTCACACACAAATTCACTCGGTGAAAGTGCTGAGCACGTTGGGATTGCCTCACTTCTCACAATGTTTTTAGAAAACAGGAATGATTTTGGTACCACTTCTCAAAATGGAGAACATAGTTAGATGCTTTTATATGTTACCTTTTGGTGGGTAAGCAGTGGAGCAGTAACTGTTTGAGAGAAGTAGCAAAAAAAATTGTGATCTATATTGTCTAGTACTAAAGTGTTAGCATTTTGTGAAAACTTTCTAATATGTTATGAATTAATTATTCAAGACGCACTGACAAAATTTTCTAAATGTATTTATATAGTGTTATTATAAAGTTAAAAAAATTAATTATAGTAGGAACCGAACAGAACCGAACCGAACCGAACCCGAACGGTTCCATTTACTAAATACCCGAAAATTTCTGAAACCGAAAAAACCGAACCGAACCGACCCGCGCCCACCCCTATGCTTGAGAGTTTTTTTTAAAGGATCATGGTGATGCATGGGCCATGTACTACCAGGGGTGCCAGTGGGTGCCCCATATAGGTGGGGGGCCTGCCATTGCTCATGTGGCCATGTACAAGCATTATAATCCTTTGTGAAAGGAAACGTTGCAATTCTATTTTAATATTTTTATTTTTTAATTATTTACTCATGGGTGTGGCAAGCTTTTCTATTATTGTTTATGATTTCTCTTGGCTATATGGTTCATTCATGGGAGAGATCGAGCTTCAACTCTTTATTCTTCAAAGAAGAAATCGTTTTGTTAAATGTATACTCAATTTCTATGAGAAATGACATAGACAGTGAATTATATGTTTTCTATATTCTTATCTTCTCGTGAACAAGGATTATTTGCGCTATCTAAAAATGGATATTGCTCTATGTACATAAAAATTTATATAATATATTACATCATGTCACATGACACTTAACCATTTGTTGTTTAGAACACAATCAATTTTTTATCCAATATTTTCGCTTCACATCGTAATCTGTAATTCATCATGTACATTTTTTTTATGTACAAACAACAAAATCTTTTAAAAACTGATCTCAATTTTCAACAAGCGTAATGGTTAAAATTTCAGCGAATACTTCTGTAAGAAAATTGCATAAATGACCTATTTATTTTTCTTTTTTTATGAAACGAACCTATTTTTTTTTTTTCCTCTTCTTCTGCACATGGGAAGGTGGTTCGACTTTGGACCAAACAAGTACTAATAGTGGTGGCAATGGGTCGAGCCGATATATATCCAACAATAATAAATCATGATTTTTGACGAGTCCACGAGCCGCTCTCGTCTTTGACGAGTCCGAGCGGTCAATCGACTTGCTTGTCACCTCTAAGTATTGACGAGGATTTTAAGGATATGATTAAACTAGGTAAATATTTGCGTTGTAAAAATATGGTTGACCTTGACCAACTTTTAAAAAATGAAATTTCAATTAAACACCCGAAGAGTAAAAATTTGAGTAAAAAATAACAATTTCCGAAAAATAAAACCAATCAAACTCGAACTCTCTCTTCCCCACCCCGGCACCGTCCCGGCCACCGCATACAGCAGTGGACTAGTGGGAGTAGGATTTCCGCTATCTGCACTCCTCCATGTGACGCTCAATCATCGCTTTCCAGTAGCCAAAATACACAATTATTCAGTCTGCTAGCAGCTAACAAACAATGATAATGGCATTTGCATCTCCAATTCCTTCATCTTATTATCTACACAATCTCTGTTCTAAACCATTACCACGTGACCCAAATTCAAAACCCAGAATTTTTTTAACAAAACTGAACAAGATCCGCACTTTTCCCCTCCTCCATCGCCCTCCCATTTGCAGGTAATCTACTTTTTAATCCATTTTCATGAAGATTTCTACTGACTGAGGTGCTAGTTTCAGTATTTAAAAGATTGAAGGCTCTGAAATAATAAACCGAGTTATTTACGATTTAAAATTTATTTGGGTATCATTATGTGTAAGCCTTTGGTTCCTTCTTCATTCTTCTTCTTCTTTTATTATTGTAGTAATATCGCAAGAAAATAATGTAAATTATGAATTTGAAACTTATGACTATAATTTTTTATTAGGCTGGTTGGACATACATGCAATTACTGACAATTATGTTGATATAGATCATTATCTGCTCAGTTAATATTCTAGATTATCACTCTCCAGTCTCTCCTGTTACTGCAAGAATAATTTTTTGAGCTTGTATTCATTTGTATTTGTTATATGATGAGGATAGTTATATAACTTATAAATTTAGTTGCCATTCCATGTTTCTGGATTTAGATTTTATTTTACGGTTTGACAATGTGTGACGATTGAATCTATGTTTTGTTTTTGATAGATGATCCAAAAATTTTATTAATAAAAGAAGAATACACAAGAAGTGTATAATCAACTTAAACAAGAAAGAAAAAACATGAAGTTAGGCAGTCCCTCTATAGGATTACTAGCCGCGACATTAAACCAACTATACAAAGTCAGGTAAAAGAATTCTCTAATTTGCTCTGTAGTCCGATTTTGATCTTCAAAACATCGATTGTTTCTTTCTCTCCATACACACCATAGGATACATCCCGGGATAAGATTCCAAGCAAACTTACTATTTTTATCACGAAGCTTTCTCCTCCATGCCCACAACATGTCCTCCATACTTCTAGGCAACACCCAATCTATATGTTGAGAAGCTAGAATATTATTCCACATCCAGTGAACACCGTCACAGTGAATGAACAAGTGTTCATGCGTCTCCCAATCCCTCCTACACATATGGCACCACTCGGTAACATAAAATCCCTTTAGACGGAGGTTGTCCATCGTTAGTGCATGTCCCCTCACAACCGTCCACAGTAGAAATGCCACTCGTGGATGCAGTTTGCATTGCCACACCATCTTCCAGGGGAATGAAGCCTCCACAGGTCCCAACAAAGATTTAAAATAAGAAAAAACACTATTCCGAGCCAAACTCCATCGGCTACAATCATCATCTCCAACCCGAATATTCACCTTATACAAATAAGTTAAGAACAATGCATAATCATCCAATTCTCAATCCTGCAAACCCCTCTGAAAAATAATATTCCAACTGTAACTCCCATTGTGGATGTCTAAAACGTCCTTCACCATAGCAGAGGACTCCATAGAAATGCAATGCAGGGAGAGAAATCTCACTTTTAGCGGTATATCTCCACACCAACAGTCATCCCAAAATCTGATATAATTTCCATTCCCCACCTCAAAAGTCAATCTGTCTCGAAGGTCGCTCCAACCACGTCGAATATACCTCCATAAACTCACCCCGTAGGACCCACGACCCTCACTTGAACACCATCCCCCCTCCAACACTCCATACTTCGCCCCAATGAGTTCTCTCCAGAAGCTCTCCCTCTCCACTCCAAACCGCCACAGCCATTTGCCCAAAAGTGCCTTGTTAAACAAAGTAAGTCTCATCAATCCGAGGCCCCCCGTCCTCAAAGGAGAGCAAACAACTCCTCAATTCATCAAATGAAGTTTCATCTCCTCTCCCCCTGCCCACAGAAAATCTCTTTGAATCTTCTCTAATCTATTTGTCACTGCAACAGGAATAGGAAACAGTGACAGAAAATATGTAGGGATATTTGATAGAGTAGATTTAACGAGAGTAAGATGGCCTCCCTTCGAAAGATACATATGCTTCCACCCCGCCAACCTCATTTCAACCTTTTCCACAATAGTGTTCCAAATATTAATGCTTTTAAACCGCGCCCCTAAAGGGAGTCTAACGTAAGACATCGGTAGTTGCGCAACCCTACAACCCAAAATAGCAGCTAGTTCTTCTACATTAGTGACCTCCCCAACTGAAATAACCTCGGATTTCCCAAGATTTATCTTCAATCCAAACACCGCTTCGAAGCATAAGAGCAACCTGCGTAAGTTCTTGAATTGCTCCTCATCTGCCTCACATAAAATCAGTGTGTCATCTGCAAAAAGCAAGTGGGACACCTACAATTGACCGGCTGTAAAACCCTTAGTCAAATTCTCGTACCTCGCTTTCTCAAGCATCCAGCAAACGCCTCCATAACAATAACAAACAACAATGGAGACAATGGATCCCCTTGTCTCAACCTTCTGCTGCTCCGAAAATAACCCTCAGGGGTACCGTTGACCAGAACTGAGAATGAAACCGTAGAGATACAGAACTGAATCCACTTGCACCACCTATCCCCAAAATCACATCGCTTAAGCATGTACAAAAAGAATCTTCAATTCACGTGATCATAAGCCTTCTGAATATCAAGCTTGCATAGCATCCCTGGAACCCCTAGGCCTAGTCTTGAATCAATGCATTCATTCGCAATTAGAACTAAATCCAGAATCTGACGACCCTTTACAAAAGCATTCTGAAACTTAGACACCACTTTCCCAAGCACCTCCTTTAGTCTATTCGCCAGGACTTTAGCAATAATCTTGTACACCCCACTGATTAGGCTAATAGGGCGAAAAACCTTAATATTAGTCGCTCATGGTTTCTTAGGGACCAGCACAATAAATGTTGTATTAGAACGTCTCAGAAACCTACCACGCTAAAAAACGTAAGTGAGAACATCAATAATATCCCGTCGCACCACCTCCCAACACGCATTATAAAATGAGAACGAGAATCCGTTTGGTCCAGGAGCCTTATCATCATTCATACTAAACACCACCTCCTTGATTTCATCCTCTCCGAATGGTCTCTCCAGCCAACCGACATCCTCATCTGTAATAGTAAAAACTCCAATCCCTCCAATTCTGGCCTCCACTCAAACTCCTCCCCGATACAGATTCTGATAGAAACTCACCATGTGGGTTCCAATGTCATGTGGATCCTCATAAGTAAGCTCATCTACCTCCAACATTATGATAAAATTGTTATGCCTGTTAGAGTTGGCGACCCTATGTAAGAATTTAGTGCATTTGTCTCTCTCTTTCAGCCATGTGACCCTAGATTTCTGGCGCCAAGCGATCTCCTCCATTTCCACTAACCTAACCAACTTTTCCCTTAGTACACCATGTCTCATCTTCTCCTCCTCATCCAACCCCCGACTCTCCTCAAGCTTATCCAACTCTTCTATGTCTGAAAGACACTGGTCCTTATGAAGCTTCACATTCCCCACACCTCCTCATTCCACCTTTTTAAATCCCTTTTTAATGCCCTCAATTTCTGATCCAACACATAACTGAGAGACCCCGAGAAATTATAAGAAGCCCACCAAGTCCGAACGCGCTCCCCAAAGCTTTCCACTTTTAACCACATCTTCTCAAACCTAAAAGGCCTTATTCCACTACCTCTAGAGTTCCCAGCTAACAAAATAGGAAAATGATCAGAGTACACCCTCCCCAATCTCCTCTGAATAACATCCGAGAACTTAGCTTCCCACTCTCCACTAACCAAGAATCGGTCTATACGAGATAGGACAGGTTGATCCCGGTTAGAAGACCAAGTAAAATCTCCCCCAATCATAGGTAAATCCACCAACCAATTCTCCCTTATAAAATCCGAAAAATTCTCCATAGCCCCAGTTAGTCTCCCATCACTTGACCTCTCAGTAGGAAATCGAACCACGTTAAAATCGCCCCTAATGTACGTTGGGAAATTCCACCAAGCCATCATATCAGTTAACTCATCCCACAAGCCCCATCTACTCTCATCTGAATTAGGTCCATAAACTCCTATAAACTTCCAATGGAATCCATCCCCAATATTTCTCAACGAGAGCGGCAGCGAGTATGTCCCTACACTAACATCCTCCATATCATACACTCTAGTGTCCCACATGATTAGCATGCCTCCAGACGCCCCCGATGACCCCAAAAATTGAAAACCAACATGTTGTCCCCACCATAAGTTATTGACCACAGCCTTCGAGACGAGCTCCAATTTAGTTTCTTGCAAGCAAATAAGGTTTGCCCTTCACCCCCTTAACAAATTTCGGATACCTAACCTTTTCCCAGCCTCATTAAGCCTCCTCACATTCCAGTTAATTTTTGGAGTCATTTTAACACTTTGTCATCCCTCCCCAACAATCCTTTTCTAGACTCGCCACCCTTCACCTCATAATTAACTGACCATTCGAGGCGCTTAAGTTCGCGAACCCCCTTCGTTCTTGCTTTACCTCCTTGTGTATTCATCCCCTGCCCCCTACTATCCTCCAGTTCCTCGAATAATTGCATGAGTCTCCCTTCATAACCATCGTACGACACGCCAACCAACTTACTGAACTCCTGAATTTTTTGAAGGACCCAATTAGAAGGTTGGTGTCCAGCTTCACTTGCATTCACTTTCATAGTTTCCTCTACAAGATAGCACTCCAAATGGTCAAACGAGAATCCCTCCGCTTTCTCCCCATGTTCAACATCATTATAAGTCCCCCTTCTAACCAGGGGCGGACCGAGACCAATTTTCTTGTGGGGTCAAAAATGAGATTTCAAAAATGTTTAGGTTAAAAAAAAAATTTAAAAAAAAAAAAAAAAACTCAAAAAAAAAAAAATTTTTTTTTTGTGGGGTCATCTGACCCCACATGACCCCATGTGGGTCCGCCCCTGCTTCTAACTATCATTTACCCACAACACCAAAGCTTTCTCAATCCCTAATTCTTTTTCTTTATGGGACTTAATGTGCCTTCTGTTATATGTGTTCCCAACCATAACCGCCGCACGCATAGCAGCGTGCTCTGTCATGACTATCGAAGCAAATTTCTTTACCAATTCATGTGCCATATCTTGCTCATCTGAGAGTAATCCGTCTGTCGATGATTTCTTGTCCATCGTGTCCAGTGTATCCGACTTTAGGTTTACCATTTTCGGTTTCCCTTCCTCATTTGTGTCCAACTCCACCACTTCAACCCCATCATCATGTCCCGAGTATGCAGCTTCACTCCATGCCTGACACTTACCATTTGGCTTAGTCAATCCTTGCTTGTCCTTAAAATGGGTTGCATTTGATGATAACACCTTAGGAGCCGGACTTGTTATTTGTTTTTCGTTAGCTAGAGACTCATCCACGCCTACCCCACACTGATGACAATAAAATATCCTGGGACTCACCTCCAACCCACCTATTAGACTGATTAAATCATCCAACTCTTCTTTCAATGCCTGGACGCGGGCCTTTATTTCAGCACTGTTTATATTTCCACCCTGTGCTCCTTCTGCATGTGTCACCATAGGCTTGGGCACCTCAAGATGACCGTCAAGCTCCCTCACATTATACCTCCTATCATTACGCACTATCCCCCGTTGGTCAACTTCATACGATGTCGGTAAGTTTGCCGTAACTTCGGCATAGGTCATCCCTTGTTGAATTCTAGCATCCATCGTTCGACGTTTAGCCTTATCTCCTGCAACAAATGAGTCAACAACAGCCTTGAACACCCGTAGCCACGATGCCCATCCATCTCCATTCACACCTTCCGGCACCATCACAACTCCCCTCCGACGCCCTCTTCCATACTGTGCTATCATCAGATACCTACCGCGACTGTTCGCACATCGTTGTGCCAAAAAAGCCCGTGATGACTCATTAAACTTGGAGACAAAATCCTCCAACTTACTAGCCACTTTCAACTTATCCACCATATTCACCATCCATAGTGCACCGAATCTCCCCATGTAGATTGCAGTCGACATCCTTGAACCCCACTCTATAATCCTAACGGTACCTGATCCGTTAACCGACACCTCAAACTCCTTCATCTCAACTCTAAATCGCCGATTGAATACCATACCATGTGCATCCTCCCGCTTATTCCTTTCAATGTGTATAAATGGCAGATCTGATGACAAATTAGGCATGCTGAGGACTGTAGGAGTGTTGTGCTGAAATTTCTGAAATTTCAGAGTTTTCAGGGCCCCCACGCGCCGGCAGAGTAGCCCATCCGGCGTCGGAATTCCCTGACTAGAACGTCGATCGGGCGCGTTTGCCGGATGGGTGACCGGATCGTGACGGATCTGGGTTTCAGTCCCAGATTGCACCGCCGTCTTCTTTCCACCAGAACTAGCATCGTCGGAGGTCCCCGCCTCATCCCAGACTGCTTCGCCGTGGGCCAGTGTGCCGGATCGAGCGGCGGTGCTAGGGTTTTTACCTAGGGCCGCCGCCTGTAAGTGTGTGTTTGTATGTGGCGTGAGGCCGGTTAGGTTGGGTCTGTCAACGCCTTGTTGCCGTGGTGGTTGAGTGGTGGGTGGGTAGGAGGTGGTGGGGTATCTTTGTTCACTACATAGATTCCTCCAAAAAAATTTGTATTCAGTTATATCTTTTGTTTGTTTGTTCATCGTAATACATAGGGAATTTAGTGCATTAAGTATGTCAATTAAGTGCCATTTTAACTTGTCATGTTTTTGAAGGGCTTTCAATCAATGCCTTAGTTTTAGGGGGGTGTCTGTTGTTAACCCCTTTTCATTGTGTTTGAAGGATGATCAAGTAGAGCTTTTCCACTGAATGGTGGCGTCAGTGATCTATCTGGGAAGCAAATATATCCTGATTTCCTGAATTATTATAACATGCCTAGATATTTCACTTTTTTGTTATATTCTAGTGGCAACTTACTGTCTTTAGTGATCTACATTGCGTATTTGCTTAGCATCAGGCCAGTGAGGATTATGTAGCATCTTAACCAGAAGAATGCTTTATCAAGTAGGCTTCCCAAGCTGCCCTCTAAGATTGTATCTAGAGTATTATATGGCGATGTCATTAAAACTTTGGCACCATATGCCAATGTTTCTTGATTTTCAAGAAATAAATGGCCTTCTAATTTGGCTAATTGCATTTGTTTTGAAAACTTTATGACCCATTTCTTTCTCTGATTTCATTATCCAACCTGTTTAACCTGCTGGAAAGGTGAACAAGAATATGAGTTGGGATTAGTGACTTGTGCAACCTGTATAGCACCTATAGTTTAGCTGCTAATAAAATTTTTAAATATTATTTGTCCTTTGTCTTGTTCAAAAAAAAAACCTCGTGAGAGTATAATAAAGCAACCTCCAAGTGGACATGATTTTTTGTTTTTCATGCTCGTTAAACGTCAACAATAGCCAATATACTAAGTCCATCAATATGAAATAATTGCCAAGCGTGAAGAGGTTTACTGGGCTACATGTTTGCTTTGTCATTTACGTGTATTAATGTAAATACTTTTTTCTCCCTGCAGTATAATGTCCCTTATTTCCTGTTTTTTGTTGGATGCTGAAGGGATATATTTTTTCATGACAGAATATATTACAGTTCACAGTGGGGAGGACGAGATTCATCGACGTTCAATATATTTTCTTCAGCAGCAAGTGCAGGTTATTGTCTTTGATTTTCAGTATATGTCCAAACTAAATTCTGAATTCACAAGGGTGTATAGTCTCACTACTAAATTTTATTTTTCCTTGAATGTTAACGAATCTTTTAGATATTGTACTTGATGAAACTGTTGAAAAAGTTCGACTTCCAAAGGGTGACACCTGGTCTATTCATAAATTTGGTGGTACCTGTGTGGGAACTTCTGAAAGAATACGAAATGTTGCGGACATTATTGTTAAGGATGGATCAGAAAGAAAGTTAGTTGTTGTGTCTGCAATGTCAAAGGTGACAGACATGATGTATACTCTAATATTCAAGGCACAGTCTCGTGATGATTCTTATATAACTACATTGGATGCTGTTCTGGAAAAGCACAAGTCAACAGCACTTGATTTACTTGAAGGGGACGGTCTTTCTAGTTTCTTATCCCAGTTGCACCAGGACATCGGTAACCTTAAAGCAATGCTCCGTGCAATCTACATCGGTACGTCTCTGTGTTTAATGTGATGCCTAATGCATGGTAGATTTGGTAAAAACAATAATAACACACTGCAATAGTTTAGACTTAAAGAGTATTTTTGGCTGTGTTTAAAAGAGACCTTTTGTTGAAAGTAAGTTAAGACTTACCTTTAAATGATACGTTGAATTATAGATTTGAATTTTGTCACCGCATTACCTATGCTTGAAAGTTTTTTCTAATATACAAAAAAGGGTGAAAGAACAATTGAAAGTTGAGGTATAGATCATCTCTCCCTCTAGTTTTATAAGAATCATACAGATGTATGCAATTCCTACAAGATAGAATATTTCATCTATGTTTGCTAAAGAAAGAGAAGATGAATAACACATTGCTACATTGAATGCTCTTTAACAGATCTTTATATGTATTTCTTCTGTCAATATGGTCTAAGGACACCTAAACTCTGCTGACCGTCTCAATAGACAATACTTTCTCTCTCTGCATCATGATGGGCACTGGTGGTCATCTTGTTTTAAGTGAATGGTTTCCATTCCGAATAAGAACTTTGCTTAAAGTTATTTGGGTTTAATTGAGTTGCTATATACTTAGATATGCATGAATGCAAATATATACGAACATACTAAATGATGTGAGATACCTACATACGTACATGTTATGTTTAAATATAAAATATTTGTTGAATGAAATATGAATAATTACTTTCTTTACTTCATTTAGTATTACACTTATATTTTCATGATGCTGTTCTCACTTTAAGCTTGATGTATTACAGCTGGTCATGCAACAGAATCTTTTTCAGATTTCGTTGTAGGACATGGTGAGTTATGGTCTGCTCAGTTGCTGTCAAGTGTAATCCGAAAGGTGCTTTAAACTATTGATGATTTTCATCTTAGAGTATTACCCTTTTTCCATGGTCTGTGAATCAAAATTTTCATTTACATCATTGAGCAAACATGTCTTTCCTCGTGCTGTAGAATGGATTGGACTGTAATTGTATGGATACCAGAGACGTCCTTGTTGTAAATCCTACAAGTTCTAATCAAGTTGATCCAGATTACCTGGAGTCTGGTAAAAGGCTTGAGAAATGGTATTCTGAGAACCCATCTAACATGATTGTTGCAACTGGGTTTATAGCCAGCACACCTCAGAATATTCCTACAACTCTGAAGAGAGATGGAAGTGACTTCTCTGCTGCCATAATGGGTGCTCTATTCAGAGCGCGTCAGATTACAATTTGGACTGATGTTGACGGCGTGTACAGTGCAGACCCTAGAAAAGGTTTGTTCTACCTTACATCCAGTCATTCTGTAGAACACTTGCCACTCATTCACATAAATTTCTAATCTAAGGCATATAAACAAGTTATATCATCTTAAAGACTAATCTTCTGTCACCTAGTTAGGACCTTCTCCCTAGGTGTTGCTCTATGCTCTCTTAGAAGTTAGTAACAATATGCAAGCATTGGGAATATTATATATGTCTCCTTTAAAATTATTGTGCTTTTAATTATTTTGGCAGTGAGCGAAGCTGTGATATTGAAGACATTGTCATATCAAGAGGCATGGGAAATGGTAGAATTTGTTCTTTTCTCTGGCCTTCCAAAGTTTCTAGTAGTTGAAGATTCTTGTAATTAACAAGTTTATTTATATCTGGGCAGTCATACTTTGGAGCAAATGTTTTACATCCTAGGACAATTATTCCAGTAATGAAATATGATATTCCAATTGTTATAAGAAATATTTTCAACCTCTCTGCACCTGGAACAATGATCTGCCGACCTGCTGGCTCTGAAGATGAAATTGGCCAGAGATTGGAATCTCCAGTTAAAGGATTTGCAACAATTGACAATTTGGCCCTTGTAAATGTTGAAGGGTAGGTTTTTAATTCATCGAGTGTCGTAGTACATTTAAGTGTTTAGTTTTTCTTCTTTTCCATTTTGTGGTTGAGTTGTTCCTTGCAATTTTTTTTCGCAGAACTGGAATGGCAGGTGTTCCTGGAACGGCTAGTGCCATATTTAATGCCGTGAAAGATGTTGGAGCTAATGTTATCATGATATCTCAGGTTCTTCTATTTTCTTCTACCCATTCAATGATTAATGAAATATTCTAACTGAGAAATGCTTGTGCAGGCTAGCAGTGAGCATTCTGTGTGTTTTGCTGTGCCTGAAAATGAAGTAAAAGCTGTGTCCTCGGCTTTAGAGTCAAGATTTCGTCAGGCTTTGGATGCTGGACGCCTTTCTCAGGTATTTTTTTCGGAACTAGATGTCAATTCTTATTGAAATGTTCAACATTTTTGGCATATGTAGTGAACGCCCCATGAAGCTTATACTTTGCAGGTATACTAGCTATACAGGTAACACAAAATTTCCTTTATTATACATAACCATAGTGAAAGTAGAAGGCGTAGTGATGTACGGGGCGTGAACTTATAATGTAGCTATTTTTGTACTTTTGATTACTTGTTCAAGTTCAACCTTTATAAATTAAGACAAAATAAAACTTTTATATGCTGTCATGAAAGAAATAGAGTCGATCATCATATTAAATGAACAAGATAGTTACATTGTATGATTTGTGGAAATCCAACTCATTGGCATCTTGTCTACTTTGGCAAACATTTGGCTTTCTGACAAAGCAGTATCAGCAGTGGTAAGGCTTTAACACTCGTATCATATTAATGATGTGTTCCACCTGTGACCCAATCAATTGTAAATTCAGGGTTCCAATGAATTCTGGTGCTACCTTAGTCATTTTTAAGCAGGATGCTGTGTTCAGGTTTTGTATATTTAGTCAACGTTGCTATTTGGCATTGTAAGAAAAAGAACAACAAAGAGGAGGAACCAACTAAATCAATTTGCATTTCACACGGCACATAGTACTTAAGATTGAACAAGATACAAAATATAATATTTAATACACTTTCTATCAACTACTACTACCAAACATTTGAACTACTACCATCAGCTTTCCAAAGGACAAAACAGCCTGTCATAAGTCAAGGTCTAATGCCTTGATCATTACAATAAAAACGTGAGCAAAGTTTGCTATACAAAAAGCTCTTGAACCTATAAAAGTGTCACACAACATTCATCACTCCTCCTTGACACTTTTATTGGAAACACCAAGACAATTTCTTAGTGTTTCAAATCTTTGTTTAGGTAGTCCTTTAGTAAATATGTCAGCCATCTGATCTTCAGAACAACAATGCAACAGCTTCACTTCTCCCTTTTCTTGAGCTTCTCTTATGAAATGGTATTTGATGTTAATATGCTTAGTTCTACCGTGAAAAACAGGATTTTTCACAATAGCAACTGCAGCTTGATTATCACAGAAAATTGTAGTTGCTTCTGGTTGACTATGCTTCAGATCATTCATGATTTTTCTCAGCCATATAGCCTGGTTTGTTGCCTCAGTTGCAGCTATATACTCTGCCTCAACTGTAGATTGAGCAACCGTTTTCTATGCTGGACTCCAACACTTATCAAGTTTTGATCAATGTGTGGAACATATAAAACATCAGGAATAAACTTTTTACCTGATGGAGTTTGGACTGCAACTTTGCCAATGCCTTGGACTGCTACATGTTCTCCATTTCCAACTCTCACTTTTGATCTCTAGTTGTTGTTCAACTCAACAAAAATATCAGGATTGGAAGACATGTGATGAGTACAACCACTATCAAGTAACCACATCTGATTCTTGCTGCAGACTGATTGGTTTAAAGCTGAAAACAAGTGTTCTTCAGATGAACCTTCAGCAACCTTTGCTTGCTGAGTTTCACTATTTTCTTTTCGATTTTTGCAGAACTTCTCAATGTGTCCAAACTGCTTACAGCCCCTACATTGAACTCCTGTCTTTAGACAGCAGAACTTAGGAGAATGACCTTTTCTTTTGCAATGTGGACAGGGAGGATAATTAGTAGCCTTTCCTGTCCATTTTGCTGTTTCCTTCCTTTCAACTTGAGGCCTTTTTTCACTCAAGTTTGTTTGAGTCCTTTGCTTTTCTTTTGCAAACAAAGCTCCTTCAACTTGCTCCTCTTGCCTGAACAGCCTTCTCTGTTCGGTGGCATGGAGAGCATTCACCAATTCGGCCAATGAAATGCTTGACAAGTCTCTAGAATCCTCAAGTGAGGATATCTTAGATTCAAATTTTTCTGGAAGACTGATCAGGACTTTCTCCACTACTCTCTTGTCAGGAAGATCATCCCCAAGTAACCTGATTTGGTTAACAACCTTCATCAGTCTATCAGAAAATTCTTTCACAGCTTCTGATTCCTTCATTTTCAGCGATTCAAACTCTCTTCTCAGGTTCAATACCTGCATCTTCCTTGTCCTCTCATTACCCCTGAATTCTTCCTTCAGCCTGTCCCAAGCTTCCTTAGCGGTTTCACAAGTGATTATCCTTGTGAAGATGGAGTCCGAGACAGCTGCTTGTATGCAAGAAAGGGCCTTGAATTTCTTGGCAACCTCCTCGCTACGTTGCTTCAGTTGGGCAATGGTTGGATTGGCTCTTAAAGGAGGTGGTTCAACACCTGTTTCAGTTATCTCCCATAAGTCATATGCCTTCATTTTTGCAGACCAGAAATCATAATTATCTCCAGTGAATGCTGAAGGTAATGGTGCTGAAAAACCACTTGAAGCCATATCACAATCTCACAAAGGTTACTCTGTTTTAAGAGAAGATTCTGGCCAATGAACTCACACACTCTTCAGTTCTATTTAAACACCTTTTGATCCTTCAAAGATCCTTAAAAGCTCTGATACCACTGTAAGAAAAAGAACAACAAAGAGGAGGAACCAACTAAATCAATTTGCATTTCACACGGCACATAGTACTTAAGATTGAACAAGATACAAAATATAATATTTAATACACTTTCTATCAACTACTACTACCAAACATTTGAACTACTACCATCAGCTTTCCAAAGGACAAAACAGCCTGTCATAAGTCAAGGTCTAATGCCTTGATCATTACAATAAAAACGTGAGCAAAGTTTGCTATACAAAAAGCTCTTGAACCTATAAAAGTGTCACACAACATTCATCAGGCATGAATATCTTACCCTCTTCTCTTAATATCTGATGAAATCACGTTTTTGCATCATCCATTCCATCTATGTTTAGGAAACTTGTGCTGTTCCATTTTCCTGCCTTGTTTCAGAGATTTTCTTAATTTTGATAGAATCTATGCAGATTGCGGTTATTCCAAACTGTAGTATCTTGGCAACAGTTGGCCAGAAAATGGCGAGTACTCCTGGAGTTTGTGCATCACTTTTCAATGCACTTGCAAAGGTTGGGAAACTCATTAGCGTTTGCTAGTTTTTCTTACTTTCCAATATTCATGTGCAATGTTGCTATAAGAATGAGTATGTAAATCACATAGATACATTTATGACCTGTTACTTTTACAGGCTAATATAAATATACGTGCTATAGCTCAAGGGTGTTCCGAGTACAATATTTCTGTAGTTGTCAAGCGAGAGGATTGCATAAGAGCTTTACGTGCTGTGCACTCAAGATTTTATCTGTCAAGGACCACAATAGCAATGGGTATTATTGGACCTGGGTTGATTGGCGGGGCATTGCTTGATCAGCTCAGAGACCAGGTATAGTTTAAATTTATTTTGATTATTCTCAGTCATTTATGTATTTGGCACGTGTACAATGTAATTATAAGACTTTTATAGCCAACTTTCTTCTATGACTCTCTTGAATAAAGAAATAGCTATTCCTTTATATATACATTACTGAATAAATTCATTTGGGGAAATTAACTTGGGCATTGAATGAGAAAAATCACTTTTATGTTTTAGAGGGTGTGTTTTCCTGGTGCTTTAAAATGAAGTTTTAACTTTTACTTATAGATTGCTTAGTAATGCTTTTAAGTGCTTATAGTGGATAATGAGCAGGTAGTAAGTCGTGCATCCTATGAAATATGAGGATAAAAAATATGTTGACCAGCTTAAATTAAAATTTAAGTATAACATGCACTAATCCAATGAAACAAATATATATACACACAACAAATAAACAGCTATGGTTCATAAAAACCCACCCCTCACTTAAAAAAATCATTGTTGTTTTATTTTATGTGACTCAGATCAGCTCCTAGAATATTATTAGGGAAGGTAAACTGGTTGACCTTAGAACAATGTTGTTCATGTTCTTTATATCAAATCAAAGAAATTTAATCTATAATTTTCCAAGCTCAAATTAGCTTTAAGTTTTTCTTTGATTAATTAAATTGGGACAATGTTAGTAAACAGATTTCTTTCCCAAAGATTGGTGGCACTAATTTAAAAGCCAATGCACACCTCTACTATCTACGTTACTGAGACTCTTCTAAATGAATGAATTACACGTGTCAGATACCTGATGGACAAGGATATGGAACATCTGTTTTATATTTTGAATTAATAAGAAATTCGGGAAGTACATTGGAGATATTCAATTTTTTCTACGAGTATCTCAAGTAAATTTTGAATTTAAGTTTTGAACATTTTCTTGTTATAGTGGACATCATCATACCATATAAATAAAGAGAAAAAATAAAATAAAATACTTACTGATATTTTTTTAATAATGCTAGTGTGGCATATTTAGCCAACCAACCCTTTTAAATCATTGATATTTGCAATATATATATATATATATATATACACACACACACACACACACACACACACACACATACAAAATTGGAAATAAACCTATGTCTATGCACCTGGTAACATGCTTATATTAGTGTTGGCATTTCTTATTGTTCCTGATATTTCTTAAAGAAGTGATTTTGGCAAACTTCAAATTGACATTGCAAAAACTACTTAATTAAAAATTGATGGAGTATAGTCAACTATATGATGTCTATCTTGATATGCCTGCCATTTCCCATTAGGGTTGGAAAATGTACGTTTTCTTTCCTCTTCAGACATGAAGCTTGTTTTCTTTCGGAAAATTAAGTAATGCATGCTCCTTTGACATATTACGCTTGTACTCATTTGCTAATCATAGTGAATATGTCCTATATTCCTATGATTCATGGAACTGTCAAGCACCACGTTCACAGATAGTAACTCTTTATCTAGAATTAACAGATTTCAGCTTCTATTCATTCAGGAGTCGTAAATATGACAGTAGGAGGTGTATTCTTTTGTTACCTACTTTGCATGAGCGATGACTTGGTCATATGACATGAATCTGCCTTCAGCCAATTGTTATGAGGGGCTTGAGTGGCCTTTAATTGCTCAGATACACGACTTTACACTGAGGAGCCCAGATCATATTTCTGTAGTTACCACAAACACCAATTTTCCTCTCTTATTTGTTCTAGTTGTTTACATGTAATCGACTTGGAGAAGAAAATTATTTTTCTTATCTTTTCACTTAGTCCCTTAGGTTTTTATATATATATATATATATATACACACACACAAGTTATTAATCTTATTTATAGGACAAGTCCCTATAAATAAGATACTATTCATTATGGTACATATGTTTCTGTAATACTCCCCCTCAAGCTGGAACATAAATGTTTATCATGCCCAGTTTGTTACAATGATAATCAACCCGAACCCCATTTAGAGCCTTTGTGAAGATAACTCTCAATTGATCTCTTGTTTTCACATACCCTGTAGAAACCAAATCTTGCTGAATCTTCTCACGAACAAAATGACAATCAATCTCAATATGTTTTGTTCGTTCATGAATGACTGGATTAGATGCAATATGAAGTGCAGCTTGGTTATCACACCATAACTTAGCCGGTATTGAAGTCTTGAGGCCCACTTCGATGAAGAGCTGATGTATCCACATTATTTCACACACAGATTTAGTCATAGCCCTATATTCTGATTCTGCGCTCGAATGTGAAACCACACTCTGCTTCTTGATTTTCCAAGAAACCAAGTTCCCTCCAACAAATACACAATAGCCGGATGTAGATCTTCGATCTTTCTTGGATCCTGTCCCGTTAACATCTGAAAAACATTCAATCTTGGTATGACCATGATTACCATACAGAATTCCTCTCCCAGGCGCTCCTTTTAAGTAGCATAAAATTTTTTATACCGCCCTCCAATGATCGACAGTTGGGGAAGACATATACTGACTTACCACACTAATCGAATAGGCAATATCTGGACGAGTCATAGTCAGATAGTTCAACTTTTTAACCAATTTCCTATCTCTCAGGATCTTCAAACAGTTCACCATCTTTTGTAAGCTGCAAATTAGGAACCATTGGCGTGCTATATGGTTTAACCCCCAATTTTCATGTTTCAGTCAACAAGTCCTTTATGTTCCTAAGAAATACTTTAGTGTTCCTAAATCCTTGTGTGAAACAGACTGTGAAGAAAAGATTTGAGAGATGAAATACCACCAGAATCACTCCCAGTAATAACAATGTCATCAACATAGATAACCAATAGGATGATACCAACTGCAGATTGTTTATAGAAAACAGAATGATCGGACTTACTCTTTTTCATGCCAAACTATTCAATAGCCTGACTAAGCTTTCCAAACCAGACACTGAGACTTTGTTTCAAGCCATATAAGGATTTACGAAGATGACAAACTTTCCCATACTTCCCCTGAGCAGCAAAGCCAGACGGTTGCTCCATATAAACTTCCTCCTGAAGATCACCATGAAGGAATGCATTCTTAATGTCTAACTGATGCAAATGCCAATTATATGTGGCTGCAATAGAAATAAATAACCTGACCGACGTAAGTTTAGCAACAGGAGAAAATGTGTCAGAGTAATCAACCCCATATGTTTGAGCATATCCCTTAGCAACAAGCCGAGCTTTTAATCTGGTAACAGTCCCATCAGGATTGACTTTAACGGCAAATACCCATTCACATCCAATAGCCTTTTTTTCTGCAGGTAAGTGTACCGGGGTCCAAGTACCATTGTTATCTAAAGCCTTCATCTCCTCAATCATAGCATTACGTCATCTAGGATGAGATAGGGCGTTATGAACAGTCTTAGGAATTGTGATAGAATCAAGAGAGGCAACAAAAGAACAAGAGGATGTTGATAAACGGTGATATGACACAAAAGAAGAAACTGGATAAGTAAATTGACGTTTACCTTTGCGAAGTGCAATAGGAAGATCATCACTCGAACTGGGAACGGGATCTGATGACAAGGGATCTGGTGCATGATATGAAGCATGAGGTGGGGGAACAAGAGCCGGATTAGGAGCAGTAGGTTG
Organism: Fraxinus excelsior; assembly: GCA_019097785.1. NCBI lineage: Eukaryota > Viridiplantae > Streptophyta > Magnoliopsida > Lamiales > Oleaceae > Fraxinus > Fraxinus excelsior. The sequence continues at coordinate 25,669,668 of CM032628.1, read as the reverse complement.
TTGGCGGCGAGAGTAAACCTGTCTTATAGGAGGCTTAACAGGGCAGAGAAAGGAAGGCCAGAACTAGGGGATGTAAAAGTATAGATTAATAAATCATCATCCTCCCTCACTGATAGACCCTGAAGGTGAAGTAAATGGTGTCTGTTATAGAAATGTAATATCAGTAGACACAAGATACCGTTAAGATTAGGACAGTAACATCGATACCTTTTCTGCACACGAGAGTAGCCAAAAAAGACACTTTAGAGATTTTAGGTCAAGTTTTGTAACATGAGGTCGAACATCCCCGAACAAAACAATCAAAGATCTTAGGTGCAATAGGAAATAATGACTTATTAGGGAAGACGGCATGAAAGGGAGTCCCACCAGACAGAACGGAGGAAGGCATACGGTTAATCAGAAAATAGGCAGTAGAGATGACATGACATCAGCCCAAAAATGTTTAGGGACCTGCATTTGGAATAGCAAATCTCTGGCAATTTCAAGATATCTATTTCCTTTCAGCAACTCCATTCTGAGATGGTGTATCTACACAAGACGTTTGATGGATAATACCATGTTGAACCATATAGTTATGGAAGTATTCGGATAAGTATTCCTTAGTGTTATCACTTCTTAAAATTTGTACAGGAACATTAAAGTGAGTGTTGATTTCAACATAAAAAGCGGTAAAATGAGAGATCAGTTCAGAACGATTTTTCATTAGAAATAACCATGTCATTCGAGAATAATCGTCAACAAATGTAACAAAATATTTAAACTCAATTTTGGACACAATAGGACACAGACCTCAAATATTGGAGTGAACTAACTCAAAAGGAGCACTAGCTCTTTTATTGACTCTGGGACTAGAGCTCAAACGATGATGTTTGGCAAACTGACAAGACTTACTATCTAATGAAGATAGACTAGAAAACTGAGGATAATGTTTCTTTAACACAGGTAACGAAGGATGATCGAGCCGACAATGTGCTTCAAAAGGGGTCACAACTCCAGAACATGCAATTAACTTTGGTGTTTGTGTATCAAGAATGTAGAAGCCTTCGGACTCGTCCTTTACCAATAATATTCTTCGTCATAAGATCCTGAAATGGACAAAAAGTAGGATAAAATGAGATACGTCAATTAAGAGAACGAGTGAGCTTACTGACAGAGACTAAATTAAAAGACATGTTAGGTAAACTTAGAACGAATTGTAAGGGAATTAAGGGTGTTGGAATAATTGTGCCGGACCCCAGAACATGGGATGTGGACCCATCAGCCAAAGTAACTGTAGAACTAGAAGCATGCGACTGAAATGAGGAGAATAGACTAGAATTACCTGTCATATGATCTGTGGCACCAGAATCAATGACCCATTTGGAAGATGAGAAAACAAGACATGTGTTCATTTTACCTGAATCAGCGATGACAGTGATACGAGTAGATGAAGACTTTAGAGATTCTTGATATTGTGAGAACTTGACATACTCATCTGCAAATATTAGAATAGCCTCGGAGGCATCAATAGTAGAGGCAACATGGGCAGACTGGTTCTTACGCTGCAATTTTTTACAATCTCTCTTCACATGTCCTGACTTATGACAATAGTAACATACAACACCTCTTGAATCCTGTCCTCGAATATTAAGGTTTCGATCACTATTACTTAAGTGTTTCCCTTTATTGCCATTTCGAAATGGCTATCTTCCAGAGTCAGAGGTGCGACTAATAAAAGCACTATTAGGTTGAGTAGAAGCGGAATATTCTGTACGGAGTATCCTACCGAAAGCTTCTTCCAAAGAGGATATCTCGGTGCTAGACAGAATTTAAGATTTAGCAGTCTCAAACTCAGAAAAAAGACCAACCAAGAAGCTCATAACCGCCATCTTTTCTCTTTGAGCTTGCTGGATTTTCACGTCACTACTGAATGGAAGTAGCATATTAAGCTCCTCGTGATTCATAAAGTAATCAGTAAGAAATCTATCACATTTTCTGCCCGATAAAAGGCTTGACACATCTCATAAGTGTGTTTGATATTTCCCTTGCCAGAGTACACAAACTCCAAATAATCCATCAATTCTTTCACAAACTCACAATGATTATCAAGCCAACCACCTCACTATCAATATAATTACGTATTTGCAAAAACAAACGAGCATCCTCTCTTAGCCATGAGGCTTTTGAACTATCACCAGGTGGTTCATTAGTTAAGTGATTATCCATAGCAATACTCCGTAAATACAATCTGATAGTTTTACTCCAATCTAAATAGTTAGACCTATTGAGTTTATGTTCGGTGATTTTTGACATCATCGGAATCACATCAGACACGACAACGGAAGTCTTTTCCTCCATATTATCAAATATTAGGTAAATAACAGCTCAAAAAACCACAATAAAGTCAAAATGCTCGAAGAACTCAAACCTGTCCCAAAGCAGATCACATAAAAGGCCAGAACACAGAAGACGTCAAAGCAGCCCAAAACACATGAAGCTGACCCAGAAACAAAGTGCAACTGCACCTAAAAACTGAGCTGAAGCAGGCGAACACCAGGAACTGCAAAGAGCCAAACCAAACTGAAGCAAACCAGACACAAACGGACCAGATTCGGGCTGAACGGACACAACCAGACCAGATTCCAGTGCTTAAAACTCCAGGCGACAGTGGGCAAGGGTCAGACGGCGAGAGGCGCAACCTCTAGTGCAGGCGGCGCAAGCGAAGTGACCGAAAAGTGGAAAGAAAAAAGATAGCCGAAAAAAAACTGGGTTTCGCGAAACCCTAGCGAGCTAAGAGCCCAAAAAACCTCAGGTCGGTAGGGGCGGAGCTGGACCACAACGACGGCGGAGAACTAAAGCCCAAGAGCCGACCGTTGCTCTAATACCATGTAATCGACTTGGAGAAGAAAATTATTTTTCCTATCTTTTCACTTAGTCCCTTAGGTTTATATTTATATATATATATAAGTTACTAATCTTATTTATAGGACAAGTCCCTATAAATAAGATACTGTACATTATGGTATATATGTTTCTGTAACAATATGTAATTGGTGGGAACTAGTTTAACAGATAAGTCCGGGGTTCCCTAATTGACGGTGGCTTGTTATTCAATTATTTTTGTCGCATACAAGGTTTCTTTATGAGTTTTTCTTTCAAATTCATCAAGGTAAAAGCTCCACGTATACACTCTCTATACTTCTTATGTTTAATTAAAATGTCTGGTTGTGCAGGCAGCTGTCCTCAAGGAAATGTTTAACATTGATCTCCGTGTGATGGGTATCACTGGATCGCGGACAATGCTCTTGAGCGATGTGTAAGTTTTAAAAATACAAGGAAGACTTTTTTGTTCAACTCCTCTGCCGTATAACTGGCATCTCAGACAAACACAGCTCCCACCGCTCTATTTTAAATGAAAACCATCTCTCTTTGAAGAAAACAGTGAATATTTTTAGTAGCATGGTTCAAGATGGTTGGTGCCCAGGAAAATATCGTGTTTGTCATCTTATTTTACCAATTGACATATCCACTCGTATATAAATTGTACAGACGACAAATTAAAGAACATATTAAAACCTTTATTCCTGGTATAAAATTTGAATCCCAACCAAAATTGAGTTGTCTACAGATATATCATTTAAGGTGGATTTGTCTCTTGAAATGGTCACAATTCTGTAAGAGAATAATTTTGAATAATCATCTCATTTAAAAGCTTAATATGTCAAAGAAGAGAGAAATTATTATTTGTGTTGTATCTTTTCTTAAATGGCCAATGTAAAGATAACATAGCATATGGGGGTAAGACTTGGTTCAAAGACATTTGATTTTGTTAGTGTATTGAACTGCCACCTCACTTAAATGGTTGCATAATTGGATAGTAGATCTTTATTATGAACCCCTCCAATCGGTAAGATTCTTTTACGATAACATTTTTGTTCTTGTAACAGTCCAAAAAATAGAAACTTGCGTTGTCATTTTTGATACCGGTGGCATGTTTTGGGTTCTGATATGTTTCTTTCTCTACTCGTAAAACGTAACAATCAAAATTTCAAGGTATATACTCTTATTCAACGTATTGCTTCTTTTAGCCTCTATTAATACACTTATCAGTCACATTTTCCCAAAAACATGGTTACCTCTGATTATAGGGGTATCGACTTATCGAAATGGAGAGATCTTCAAATGGAGAAAGGCGAGACGGCTGACGTGCAGAAGTTTGTTCAATGTGTGCATGGAAATCATTTCATTCCAAATACTGTTATAGTAGACTGTACAGCAGATTCTTATGTTGCAAGCCATTACCTTGATTGGTTGCGTCAAGGCATACATGTAATCACCCCAAACAAAAAGGCCAATTCAGGACCACTTGAGCAAGTAAGAATATATTTACATGATTTGGTTTGCAATATGGTAAAATAGTTGCAATTTGGTCAACCAAGTATACATGTTAATCACATGCTTTTGCATGCCTGTGCACGTGTATAGGTGTTGCCCTCACTTATGGTATGTTTGTTAGGGAGTCTTAGATGATATTGAACAGTATTAGTGACGAAGAATAAACTAAAATCTTGTAATTTTACTCTACAACCATGCCTAGAATTGTGTACCAAACATGCACTTTAGTTTTCTCATCAACATTTATCAGTGCAGCTTTGTTCTGAGGAGATTTTTTTTTTTTTTTTTTTTATAATTGACAAGAATCTCTTAAATAAATTTAACAGGAAATCCTATTTTTCTTTCCTTTTTATGTATTGAATCCAGTATTTGAAGCTGAGAGCTCTCCAGCGACAATCCTATACGCATTACTTCTATGAAGCAACTGTTGGAGCCGGTTTGCCTATCATTAAAACTTTACAAGGTCTGCTTGAAACTGGGGATAAAATATTGCGAATTGAAGGCATATTCAGGTCAGTAATGCTGATATATATCCATGTTTAGGAGGTATTAATTCAAAGGCTGGTCATACATCAAAATGCTTAAGCATACTATAAGTTTCTATTCATTCTCTTCTCTCCTTGCGTGCTTGTGCAGTGGAACCCTAAGTTATATATTCAACAACTTTGTGGGCACACGAGCTTTCAGTGACGTGGTGGTGGAGGCAAAAGAGGCAGGTTACACTGAGCCGGATCCAAGAGATGATTTATCTGGAACAGATGTGGCCAGAAAGGTATTTGTTACCTGTTGATTATGTGTCTTGCGAGGTTATTATACCTCTTATCTCCTGCTTTGTGTAGTCAACTACTGGGAAAAGCCATTGAATGATTCAAACATCTCTTGGTATTCTTTCAAGTGAAACCCAGGTTATGATTTGAGATTTCTCTGTAAAATGGGACTTGTTAGTACTCTTTTTGCCATTGTAGCATGATTTGTAATGACTAGGGAGCATTGCATAGAACTAGATAGTACTAAGAAACTAAAATCTTGTTCATTTTATTGTCCCATTCAATACTTTATATCAAACATGCACTTACAGTATGGTGAAACTGCGGTATAAGCATGTTTGGGAAGTGTCCATAAATGGTTTAAATTACAAATAGATAGAAATGGGCGGCAGAAATCATTTTTTAGGATCTATTTTTCGTCTACTTCATTCTTTGAGTCTGTCCTTTAACAAGGCCAATTGCCATATTGTGGTTGCAAATCTTTACTTTATGTGCTATTTGCCATCTACCACAATCCAATCCTAGATGGTACAGCGAAAATGAAGGTAAACTACATATATGGTATAAATCAAGGCTGGAGTAGATACAATTATAATGGGTTAAATTTGTCCTCACCGAGTAGCTTGAGTGGTGCAGGTGATAATTCTTGCTCGAGAATCTGGATTGAAGCTAGAACTATCAGACATTCCAGTTCAGAGCCTTGTTCCAGAACCATTAAAGGCAAGAACATGTTTTTTTATTAAAATGTGCCGGCTTAAGGGAAGCACCATTTTTTTACCAAATATGAATATCTGATGGTGTTTTCCAGGCTAGCGCCTCGGCTGACGAGTTTATGCAGCAGCTGCCCAAGTTTGATCAAGACTTGGCAAAACAAAGGCAAGATGCTGAAGCTGCTGGAGATGTAAGTATTCTGTCCTTTCTGCCAGAACAAAAGTTCCAATAAAGATATAGCCTGACTCCTAAAATGATACCGATCTTCCTGGCTAAAATGAGTTCTGGAATATTCTATAATATAAAGTAGAAAAAATTGCAATATTGGTGGCTGACCTATTGCTCCAAGTGGCGAACTTGTCCCCAACCTTTAAAAGAAAGGAACTAGTTAATCCTCAACCTTTCAACATAGTTGCCAATCAGTCCCTAACAATATAATTGTCCAAGTTTTGTTTCCCAACTTGGGCTGGGGCCCATAATTTTTAGGTGAGGCATGTTTCCAAGGGATCATGTGACAATGGATTCCGTCATTAGTGATTGATTGCACAATTGTAAGAAAGGTTGGAGACCAACTATTGTTATGGCCATACGTTAACGTTGGGGACCAATAGTGCAACTTTTTCTTGTAACATTAAAACAGTTAGGTGTATGTGTGAGAGAGAGAGAGAGAGAAGAAAGCTGTATTGAAAGCTTTGTTTCTTTCAATGAACATCGATTTCATCATCTTACAAACTTGAAATATTTGAAGGTGTTGAGATATGTTGGGGTAGTGGACGTCGTCAACCAGAAAGGAATAGTGGAATTGCGAAGATATAAGAAAGAACACCCCTTTGCACAACTTTCAGGAGCCGATAACATAATTGCATTCACGACTCAAAGGTACGAGAATCAACCACTAATAGTCCGTGGCCCTGGTGCTGGGGCTGAAGTGACAGCTGGTGGAGTATTTAGCGACATATTGCGCCTTGCATCCTATCTTGGAGCCCCATCATAAGATCATTTACACCTGATCTTGAACAAGGAAAACCATACGATGTCTAGTGATGATAAGAGTCGTTTCGCATCATGATTTCCATGGGTTTTCTCAGCCGTAGATTAGTTATTAGCAATCTTTGAAACCAGAGTGCCGATATGTTGTTTGCATTCTTCCTATCGATTAGAGGTTTTGTAGCTCCTACATTATGTACTTGTTGGGCTGAACGTGTATGAAGTGAAATACAAGGTGCTTATTCAATCTAGCAGAATAATTCAGGAGTTTAATTTGAGCTGCAGCCCATTTTCTCTGTGTATATGCTACCTTCATTTTAGGAGGGTCATGCACATCCAGTCTAATGCGAGTTGTATGCTCGCTAATTTTGGGATCATATATCAGGTTTCAATAAGAAAGACACCAAAATAAAGTGATATAATTTGTCAGCTTATTTTCAAATGGAAAGAATTGTTGGAATATTGCTGTGTAATTGTAAAACTTGATTATAGTTCAACTCTGGACAGTATTAATTACTACAATGGCTGCATAGAATATAGTAGTAATCAATGTTACATTGTAACGCAGAAATGCATGATAGCAAGCCTAGGTGATTGACAACAATACATACTTAAGGTTTTTGAAATATACATTTCAAAATTAAGAAAATTACTTTAAAATTTCAAAAATCAGGTCATAGTTAATGATTAAAATATTTTATTAATTAAATATATTAAGATCACAATATTACACTGCAACGATCATAGTTACGTACTAATGACAATCATATGACGTGAATCACAAATTATAAATTTTATAAGTCACAAATTATTTATCGGTTACAAATTATCAAAGTAATTGGTCATAAATTATTTCTCGATCACAATCACAAATTTTATAAGAAACAATTTATTTAACGGTTATAAATTATCAAATTAATAGGTTACATATTATTTCTCGATCACAGATCACAAATTTTATAGATCATAACTTATTTTTCGATCACAAATTATCAAATTAATTGATCGCAACTTAACAAATTGTGAGTCAAGATTATAAATTTAGTTGCAATTTAACATTTTTTGAAATCAAATATTATTTATTGGTCATAAATAATTGGTTGCGACCACTTTTTATCCGACTAACATTCTTCTTTTATACTTCAAGCTAGTGGTGTCAAAGTGACACTATGGCCTACAGGTCGAAAAGGCCAAAATATGAACAGAAAATAGAAGGGAAAAATTCAAAATTCAGGTGTTAACTTTGACACAATTTAATTTTTAGGTGTCAAGTTTCAAAATGCAAAACTCAGGTATTTATTTATTAATTAAAAAAATATTTTTATTAATTAATTATTAAATATTTAATTCTAATATAATATAATTAACTCACCCAACCTCCACCACCCATATCGTTTCGGGGACTATTCCAGCAACCGTTCCGGCCACCACTCTTCTCCGACGATTGTTTCGGTGACTGTTCCGATTTCGACAATTATTCCGACGACTACTTCGGTGACCGTTCTGCCACAGCTTTATTCTGACTACTGCTCCGATTTCGACAATTTATACAATATGGTCACAGATTAACAATTTAGATAGTCACATTGTTTTTCAGTCACAAATAATAATTTTTGTACGTCACATATTATTTTAAGGTCACAATTCAAAAATTTTGTACGTCACAATTAATTTGTTAGTCACATATTTCAACATTAGTTGGTCACAAATCAAAATTTATAGGTCACACGGTCATAGATCATATAATTTTTAGGTCACAGATAACAAAGTGGTTGGTTACGAATTATATTTTTAGTCACATATTACCTAATTTTAAGGTCAAAGATTATATTTTTAGTCACAAAACAAAAATCACAAACACTCGTCATCTCGTCGCCACTGCCACAACCACCACACCACCAACAATAACAACACAATACCACAAACACAATATCACCATTATCAGCACCACCATCAAACGAGATCTAAACCTACCAACCCACAACACACTCCACGCCTGGTCAAAAACCACACACACACACGCTGCCAATACCACCGCACCGCACCCACAACATACACACCCACCACCACTGTAACATCCAACACCAACTATCAACACCACCACCAACCAAATCTAAACCTACCACATACCACATCTGCAGTCAAACACCACTACAACCAGCATCAACACCACCACCGCACCCGGAAGCAACACCATCACCACAACTCCACTCTACAACTGTTGAAGACACCATTTGAATGAGTAAATAAGAAAAATACATTCTAAATTGTATCATTTTGTATATGTTAGCAGCATCAGAATTTTCCCATTCATATTCACCAAATATCTGATTATTTAACAATTAAAACAATAAGATTTGTCAAGAAGATAATTAACTTACAGAGAGTGTCGCCGATTTGAAAGGTCTTAGAAGAAGCCCGTGTATTATAATCCCATCAACACCACACGAACGACAGCGTCGCATTGCGACTTTGCTCCGTTCAAAGCAGCGTATCGCGACACAGCTGGGACACTTTTGCCAGTAGAGTTGCGTCGAACGCTGAAAGACGAGAGAGAGTTGGAGTGGGAGTGGGAGTGGGAGGAGGAGGAGGAGGAGGCGGTGGAGTGAGTGAGTGAGTGAGAGAAATGAATTATTTTAAAGTTTGGATAAATTTAGGGTTTGATATGTAAAATAAAATACTTGATTTTTAAACAATTAAACTTTCACCCTGATTTTTGAATTGGTGTAAACTATACACCTATTTTTTTGTAATATGAAAAAAATTTGACCTAGCCTACTTGGAACTTGCCTATGTCGTTCGATTGGTCCTAGCCCACCAGGGCATATTCGTCTTTGCTACTAGCCTAACCCAATTGATATGATGATATCACTACCTCCAACCTCCTCAAATATGGAAAACAAATTGAAATTAGGGTTTGTTTGATTGCAAAGGTGAAAAATGGGTGGAAATAAATGAATTCTAGGGAATTGAATTGCCTAGAAATTGTTTTATTGGAATTTGTAATTAATTGTGTATGATTGGTATAATTTTCCACCTAGAAAATGTTGAAAGTTTGGTATCCGTTTGACTTCATTTTTCATGGAAATTGTATATTAAAGTGATAAGTTTTTTTTACCACTGAGTCTAGAATTTGTTCCACTTCCCAAAAAAAATTAAAAATATTATCATACCTAATACCATTCGTTTGGCTTTGTTTTGCATGAAAATCGTCAATAAAAGTGATAAAAAAATTTTACCATTGTATCTAGAATTTTTTCCCATTGCCAAAAAAAACCTGAAAAATCATTTCCCAGAAAAACAAAAGGAAAACATTTTCCACAATTCAAGAAAAGGAGGTGCGTGGTGGATGTGGGGAAAAAATGTTTAAATGGAAAATATGTGCTATCAAACAATGCAAAAATGGAAAATGGAAAAAACTTTCCAACTTCCCTAGAAAATGGATGCTATCAAACATAGCCTTACACTAGTTTCAAGAAGATGAGAGGCTAAAGAGTCCTCCGTGTAAGTATTGTGATTTAAGTTCAATCAACTTTGGATATAACACTTTTAATATATAATTGATACAATTTTGTGAAAAATATATTATTTAATTAAATTAAATAATAGAGTATGTAGATTCAAATCTTAGTAATATGTTGATCAAAAGAAGTTGTGATTGTGAGATATAAATTATATGTGACTGAATTTTAAATCATCCATGGTCGTAAGTAATAACGTTATACATATATCGTTATTACGAATAGACCTTCACTTGTGACATTTCTTACTTGTGAAGTTAGTCGATCTCACAAGTTTAAGTGTGGTGACACTTCAATGAACACGTGAATGTTTTGTTATATAACAAAACTTTAGAGACCAGCTGGAGAGATTCCACATGGATAACTATCTGAGTGTTCTTGGTTAATCTCTAACTTCAACTTGAGGTCATCGTAGTACCTCATATGAAGACAATCATAGTTTGGTGATGTTGGATGTTGCTTTGTCAAGTGTCGTAATAAGGCATTGTTCGGATATGTCAAGAATCATATGAAGGTTGTGAATGATCAATAGAGAATTTGTCACTCTTAGATAGTAAAAGATTATGATCTACATTGCATTCAATTAAGTTGATAACAAAATCCTAGGGCAATGTGTATTCATAAGCCGAAAAAGAGTTTTCGACTTACGTTGACTTCATAGTAGGATGAAAGATATGATCGATAATTGAGATTGACGCATCCATATCTTGTAATTTATCGAATATATTGACGAAAAGATTATATTTTCACAATAAATGATCAAGTTTGATTTTGCCATACCACGTAACATTTCCCGTCACATGTATTATCCTGACACATTGCTAGATGTTAATCTGGGACGACAGATGTGAATTGATGATAAATTAAAAATGGATATTTTAATTTATCGATTTTGGATAGTCAAAATAATAATTCACGTTATTAGGTATCGTGATCGAGAATCTAATGGGTCACATACAAAAAGAGAACTAGAAGAATGAGATTCACTAATTAATTAATAAACAAGTGTTGGACAATTAATTAATTGAGTTGCTTGTTAATAGCTTGAATTAATTAATTGGGTCAATTAATTAATGTTCCGAATTTAATTAATTGTATTAATTAAATATTGGATCAAGTTAAGTTTAAGAGACAGACCAGTCCACTTCGACTTATATTAATAAGTTTTTAGAGCTTCAAAAATAACAGAACATAATTCATTATGTTGCTATGACAACAAAAAAGAAACTCTAATTCTCTAATTCTTGTTCCCTGTTCAGATTTTCATTGTAGGTTGGACAATTTGATAGCTATGAATTGCAGATTGTGATTATTCGTGTTTCAAGATCAGCAAAAGGAGTTTGTAGAATCTACAAAATGTATAATTTTTATTACAGTTCTTTCTAAACACAAAGAATATCATTGGTGGTAATTGAAATTATTTTATTTTTCGTTACGCATGATTAAGTAAATTCTCAAAACCGGTATTAGAGCCTACATTGTGTTTGATAGAAATTGTTTATTAATATTGGAACAATCAAATGTTGATTAGTATTAATTTTGAGTTTCTAGTTTTTAACAAAATTTGATTTTTTGGTTTCAAATTTGATTTGAAAAGAAAAAAACAAGATCGAAATAGGTGATGACTGGCCACAACCACTATCGACGGGTGCATGGGGCGGCATTGCGCAGAGCTACAACATACGGTACTGCACAGGGTTGCGCCGCTACAGCAATGATGCTTACCGTCGTGCAATGTTCCACGACAAGCGTTGCTGCAAGGTAATGCATGTCGCCAGTATATGACAGTGGTGATGTGTGGTTTCTAGTTGTCGATGGGTGACGTCGATGAACGGGTGTGTTGAATGGGGTGGGCCCGGAGTTGCAATTTACGAAATTGCAAGCCCCTACATGCAATTATAGTAAAATGGGCCAATTTTCAATTTTTTAAAAGAGGACCTGTTCTGCAATTTTTGAAATTGGAAGGGTCTGTTTATAAAATTAATTTGGGTCAAAATGCAATTTTTAAAAGGATTTTGAATGCAATTTTTCAATTAAAATTGAATTTAAAAAAGGTTTGACCCAAATTAAAATTATATTTAAAATTGATGACTTTTATATTATCGTTAAAATTGAATTTTAACTTAAATATTAAACTTTGACCCTAAATTGAATTTTATTTTATTTAGGAGTTTTATCCTAAATTAAAATGTTAATTCAATTTAAATTAGAGTTAGACTCTAATTTAGTATTTTAAAAAATTGATTTTAATTAAATTATACATCTTAATATATTATTGAAATTAGAGTTGTAATTAGAATTTGATTTTAATTAAATTGTCTCACCCTGAAGTTTTTTTTTTTTTTTTTGAATTAAAGTTGGACTCTAATTTTATATTTAATTAAATAATTTTGCCCTAATCTTGAGATTAGAGCTAGACTCTAAATTGATATTTAATTAAAATTTGATTTTAATTAAATAAATCAGCCCTATAATTGTGGAATTAGAATTGGACTCTAATTTAATATTTAATTAAATAAACTCGTAAATTAATTAATTGTTCTGATCCCTTTGTATAAATTATTTTAGACAACCTTAATTACTAGAAATTTGAAACATATATACATATAATGTTAGATATTATATAGAAAATCGTTTATATTATAAATGCTTTATTAGTTGATGATTATGGACTCGACCATATGGATGTATTGAATGAATAATTTTATTCTTGTTTTATGAGCATGCAAGCTCTTATTTATTCTGGACCTGCGAGTTCATTGTAATTTTATGGGTCTGCATATATAAATATTTAGGCTTGTGTGTCAATTAGTATATGATATATGTTGCAGCTGGACTAATTGAAAAAAATAAGACGAGGAGGATACCATATATGATATGTGAAGACAAAGAGTTGCCGCTTAATGATCTGGAGTTGTATGCAGATACAATTGATAATAATATCTACCCAAATATTTTATTAAGCCTTGTTGAGTACACTCAATATCTTAATATAACAAATGGGATTCCAACCTACTAGGAGTCAAGTATGAATTTCATAAATTTACGTGAGAGAGTCATAAATTTGAGTTAAACAGTAGAAGCATAATTAATTAACAAAAGACCATATTAAATTAATTGATGTGTTTCCGTATATTATTCTTTTACTTTTCGTTATTTATATTTATTGAATTATGAGTAATCATATATATTTGAGAAGCATATTAGATACTACAACCAAGCTAAATTTTCTTGATTGACACCTTAATCTAAGAATTGTTCTCAACTATGAGAAAATTGATTATTCATTGAATAACCTTTTTCAGAGACACCCATTGATGACTTGATTAAGGAAGATTATGTGATGACGATAGTACTGCAACAAGTATGATGCTTGAAATTATGTCACCTGAGTTACAAAAGCAATATAAAAGTATAAATGCTAACACGTGATTTATCATTTTAAAGAGTCGTATAACGAATAATCACGTGTGGAATGATATGAAACTTCTAAACAACTATATCGCTACAACATAACAGAGGGATCTCCAGTCAATGCTAATGTACTGAAGATGATTGTCATTGAGAAGTTGTCTCTATTGAGTTTAGTCATGAACCATGAACTAAGTATTACCTTGGTTTTACAATCTTTGCCAGAGAATTATTCATAACTAATTATGAATTAGATATGAATAAACTTGAGTTAACACCCCTTGAGTTGCTAACATGCCTAAGACTATTAAGTCCAACATCAAAATTAGTAGTGGGCAAATCTGGCCATCGATTCATCTAACGGCACTAAGAGAAAATCTAAAGGATATTTTGAGAAAGTATCCAATATGGTCAAGGCATTCAAAGCAAAGAAGGACAACACCAAATATAATAATCATTGTTATCATTTTAGAATGAAAGGTCGTTAGAAGAGGAACTCAAAGTTTATATCTACTTCATTAGCTTATGGATATTACTAGATATAGATTTTATATTTGTATAAATATGTAGAAACTAATAGAAGTAAACCATTGCAAAAGGGAAAAGTTGACATGCACATTGAAAATGAGCAAAGATTGCTACTTTGCATGTAGGATCATACTTCTTGTCATTTCCTTTATGCTTAGTATGAGAATTAGAAAAATATTATTTTGTTCATAGTATTACCAAGACCATTATTTAAATTTCATGTTTGGATATGAATTATTTTAATGTTAAGGATAATTGTTGTTCCTTTTTATCTTGATAAGATCTTAATGGTTATGATAAATTACAAATGACATCTATATTATAAATACATAGTGTTCTATAATGAGTATAGAAATTGAAATGCATAAAAGTGATAATCTGATATTGCAGACTTGGTAGCATAAATGAAAAATGCAATTCCAAATTACATAGAGATAAATATTTGGGTTAAATGATTTTGAATCATTAGACAAATGCAAATTATGCTTATTAGGCAAGATAACCACATCCCCTTTTACTTGAAAAGGAGAAATAGTTGCACAATTACTAAGCTTAACATATAGTAATATATGTGGACCCATGTCAATTACTGTTGGATAACGTTTTTCTTATTTTATTACATTTACTGATAACTATTTCAGAAATGGTCATGTATACTAGATGAAATCCAAACATGAAGTACTTGAAAAGTTCAAAAGATTCAAGCTAGAAGTAGAAACACAAATAGGTAAAAGTATTCTCACACTAAGATCAGATCGAGGTGGAGGATATCTAAAGGGTGAATTTTTAAATTAGCTAAAAGAGAATGAGATTATCTCGTGGTAAACTTCCCCAGAATACACCGCAACACAACAGTGTCTTTGAAAGGAGGGATCATATATTTAGTGCGATTAATAATGAGCCATGCAAATCTCTCAAAATCGTTTTGGGGTCGCACATTGATTGTAGCATGCTACACACTAAATCGAGTCTCATCTAAATCGGTTGACAAAGCTCCATACGAGTTATGGAAATGTAGAAGGCCCGACTTGTTTCATATTAAAACTTGGAACTGTGACGCTTAATTGAAGCTCACTAAATCAGACAAACTAAAGTCTAGGTCCGATAAATACATATTTATGGAATATCCAAAAGAGATATTTGAATATCATTTTTATAATTCCATTGAGAAGAAAGTCTTCGTCTCAGGGCATATCATCTTCATAGAGAAACAGTTCATTCTAGGAGAGGATAGTTGGAGGAGAATAAATTTTGAATAAGTTCAAGAATTTACAGATATAATTAACCAAGTAGATGAACCGGAATCTGATCCCACACCTACTGAGGGACATACTCTTGATTAGGAAGTAGAGACTCTTGAGAACATGTTAGCTCTGTGTAAATCTTGTAGGATTATTTGACCTCCTAGAATGTACAAAACCATGATTACTAATCAGACATTACTAATCGAGGATGATAAACATACTAATTATGCAAAAGCAAAGTCAAGCGTTGATTCAAAGAGATGGCAAATGACATGAAATCAGAGATGAACTCGATGTATGTGAACAAGGTTTGGATCTTGATCGACTAGCCTAGTGTGATAGAACTCATAGATTGTAAATGGGTTTACACAAAAAGGTCGACATGGATGAAAACATCCATATATATAAAAGCAAAGATAATAGCAAAATGTCATAAAAAAACAATGAGTTAGCTTTGATAAAACATTTTCACCTATAGCCATGTTAAAGTCCATTCAAATTTTGCTTGCAATAAATGCATATCATGACTATGAAATATGACAAATGCATGTTAAAACTGCATTCTTTAATGAAAACTTGTAAGAGGAAGTGTACATGACACAATTCGAAAGTTTTGAATCTAAACATGTTTATAAGGTATGCAAGCTTTATCAATCCATATATGGATTGAATCAAGCCTTTTGGAGTTGGAATTTTTGATTTGATTAGAAAATCAAAATATTTGATTTTATGAAAAACGAAGGTGATTCGTGTGTTTACAAGAAGATAGTGGGAGCGTTGTAATATTATTTATATTATATGTAAATAACATATTAATAGGAAACGACATCCCTATGTTTCAATCGTTGAAATTGTGGTTGTCAAATAATATTTCAATGAAAGATATGTGAGAAGGCACTTGATCTACAAAGATAGATATATGAGATTGTTTAAGTCATCTCAATCTATAAAGATGAAACCTTGAGGAGATTTTATATAGAGAATCATGTGAAGGTTGTAAATGATCAATTGAGGGGCATTGAGGTCAGCTGCACACACACTAAATTTCAAATCCAAGATTTTGTACAAGATTTTCAAAAATTCCTAACACCACAATTAAAATTTTGTGAAATTTTCCCCAACAATTCTGTAATTTTAGTTCCGTACCTGGTCAACCAATTACTTGATTAAGCTGAAACACCAAGCCCCAACAGTTTAGTCACCCTTCCAAGATATATATAGGAAATAATCCAGATACATATTATGTACAGAGAACTATGCACATTGATGTCATTTTTAGTCCACTTAAACTGCAGACAATATTGAGGAAGAAAACTCACAATTGCACTAAGAGGATCATTTCCTTCTTGTTGTTAACCTCTCTTTATAGGTAAAAGTAAAATCCTTGGTTTCCTTTATCCCTTTTTTTTAATAATTGATTTCAATCAAAAACCAAAATAAAAAGCAAACGTAAAAGCAAAAGCTTAAAAAGCTTACTCATCTTTGACATGGAAGAAAACATATATTTTCAGGAAATCTTCATATGTGTTGGGATTCAGTTCTACTTTTATCGTCTTGAAATGAAAAATAAGGCTGAATGTAAATAACAGAATGAGGGATGCATGTTATAAAAGTTTGTTGACAATTTTACCCTTCTAGGTCAGCTTAATAAATCACTATCGACTTATTAAAAGAACTACTATGGATCGTGCGTTGCACGATACCCGTTATAATTTTGTAAGAAATGTCACTATGATAATTATCTATTTGAAGACATGTATATATTAGCTATAACATTCTTGGGCAAACTTTTATATTCGGTGAGCTACATCATAAACGACACACCATTCGAAATAAGAAATGAATCTTTGATTTTCTTTTTAGGCACAATGTTTTTAAAAACTACAGAAATTTGTCACACACAATCTATTCTATATAGAAGTGTAAGAATGAAACCAGAAATGAAATAGAAAATGACAGAAGAATAGCTACACAAAAGTGTTTTACTGTTAACTTACTTGGAATAATTTTAGATAGAAGGATGAATGTCTCTGAATGACGACGATATAGCATTCAATAAAGTCCAAATGTAGAATTTCATTATATAGATTAATTAAAAGTATTAAATTCAAAGTTCTCTAACTGCTATACTTAGAAAAAGTAAAATGTACCAATTGAGTGCAAAAATGAAGTAAAAATAGCACATGCAAATTAGAAATCCAAATCTTAATGGATTTAGTTATGTAGTTTTCGTACATAAGAAGACAAAATTAATGCGATAATAAGTAAACATAAAACATAAAAAGGGAAACTGTAAAATTCATGTAAGAGTCCAACTTCCATCGGTGCGACACACTTTGTACACCATGAACATTGAGATTTCATCATTCACAAGTTCAAAGACACACGTGCCACTTATTTGAAGATGTTTATCTCTAACGTAGCCTGTTCAACATATGGTGGAACATCGTACCTTACCATTTGTTCTTAGATTTGTTCGCAGTGGCCAATTGTGATGTCAACGATCATGGATTTGTACATTTTGGACAAGTTTTGGTAGATACAATCGAGCGAAAGCCCAAGGGACATACTACAAAATAAATTCACAAATCTATAAATAACAAAATTTAGAATTATGTGAGAGCAATGAATATGAAAAATGGTTTATAGCAAGAATGACACAGTTTACAAAAGATTTAACTTAAAGATGAGCTTACAATTTTTCGATAATCATCTCGATTAGTCTCTAATGTTACTCGAAAAATAGGATTGCCATTAGGTGACATCTCAACCTCAAATGTACCAGACTCATAAGTCACTTCTATGCCAGAATTCTCAAATATCGAAACATCGAAAGTAGAATTTCTGTTGTATTCAAAGATGATAACATAACCATTTCGTAAATTATGGTGGTCAAAGAATTGTAGTCATCCAACAGCAAGATACATGTTATCATCAACCCTTTCCAATTGTATGTTGTAAATAATTCTATCATAACCGATCAAACGTATTGTATCACAAAGGTCATGTCCTGAGCGACAAACAAAACATCTAGGAAGCGACTGTAAGAGAAAAAAAGTTCATAAAAATGTTATTTACTTTATATACAATTTCATTAATAATGAATAAATAATGTTAACAAATAGCACACCTACCGAACGAAGATTGGGACCCAATGAAGGTGTTATTACTTGAATGAAATAGTCTGGTAGATCAATTCTGTTTGACATAATATTTTTACTCCAAAGAAAATAGATAAGCATCTATATTTAATTTTTAACTACAAGAATAATTATTATTAATATAACTGAAATTGACGATAAGCAAAAAGACCGTGAAATAAAAACAATGTAATAAAAGAACTTACCACGGCTCGAATTCCAATATTGCTTGATATTTGCAATCTTCTTAATTTCTAAAAAATCCAAACCATGAGCAATTACGATATACGCGTGGTGGACAAATTCTAAAATATAAAAAAAAATAACTAAAGGTATTGGTTAGAGAAAATTCGAAAATCTAACGTGTTGGAAATTAATTTCAAAATGTTATTCAAGGATAATATAAGATTGACCAATTGAATCAAAGATTCATGTTTGACATAATATTTCTACTACAAAGAAAACGGACAAGCATCTACATTTAATTTTTAGCTAAAAAAATAATTGTTATTAATATAACTGAAATTGACAATAAGAAAAAAGATCGTGAAATAAAAACAATGTAATAGAAAACTTACAACGGGTAGAATCCCAATATTTCTTGATATAACCTATATCGTGGCGGACAAATTAAAAAATATAAACAAAAATAACTACATGTATTAGTTAGAGAAAACTCGAAAACCTATTGTGTTGAAAATTAGTTTAAAAATGCTATTCAATGATAATATGTAATTGGCCAGTTGAATCAAAGATGGAAAAAAAAAGGAGACACGAAGAGACACGGGATTATGTATATATAATAAAGTGGTACACAGAGACACAACCGTGTCTTCGTGTGTGTGCCTGTCTTTGTGCCTCATGGAGACACGATCGTTTTTTTTTTTTTTTTTTGAGTCAAAACTAACCCAAACGGTTTCATATAATCCATTTCCACTCAAATTCATAGAATTCCCAACATCTCCTTGAAAACTATCATTAATTCCATTATTTATTCATAGTGGGTTTGAGCAAATTAGGGCACCACCTAAAGCTTGTTGAAACTTAAGCTTCAACTACATTATAATTCTAGAGCACCACCTAAAACTCGCTGAAACTTAAGCAAATACAACACAGGGGAAAGATTTCTCTGATAAATTACCAAAAATTGAAAAACATAAATACAAAGAAAGGGCAAAGAGGATTAGAAACAAAAACAGAGAACCTATAGAATTTCGAAGAGCCAAGTAAAGCACACATTTTCACAAAAAAATGCGTCAGAAGACTAATGGAGGCAAACAGAGAATCTTATACTATCAAGAAATAGAGCAACCCCATAAAGTATACGAAGAAAAACTCACCTACTCAGTAATAATCTTTTATGTACAGTCGGAGAGATTCAAATATGAAAGCATGACATTCTTATTGATACATAATAGGCGACGCCATTCTCGTCGACATTGCTTCACGGTTAAATATTTGGATTTTCTTGCTAGGGTTTGCAATGTCGGATCTGGAAATAAGAAGGGGGAGATGGTTTGTGTGGGAAATGGAATAAACGAGCGTGGGATGGTAAATGCGTGTAAGTGGAACGACGTCGTTTCCAATCCATAATTAAAAAATAGATATATTACATCAGCATGACTACAAAAGTGATTTCAAAGGAATAGTAACACAACTTGCCTCTTTTAATATTGTAGGGAAATATGCATAAGGGACTAATGTGTCACTAAAATCCAAATTTGGAGACCATGCTGTCAAATAATATAGTCTGAGGACAAATGAACATAAATTCAATATGTTGGAGATTAATGATGTAATTTCCCTTTATTAAACGGGAGGTTTTCATAAATGGTCGGTCAACAAAGGGTTTTTAAAATTTTTGTTAAAAAGTTAATTTTACCCTTAATGAAATAGGTCATTTATTGCAAAATAAGTCCTCAAGTTTAGAATAGTTTTATTTTTTCTATTTCTATTTGTTTTCACTAGATATCTCATCACAATCTAATTTTTCTTCAAAAATCTCTTCAACAGTTTCTATTTTTTCAAAGTTGACTTCTTCACATTCATCTCTAATTTGTTCAAAATCTGTAATTAGACTGTAACTTTCCTTTTTGAACATTCAGTGCTTATATGTTCTTATTCATTACAATTCCAAAATTTATATCGTTTTTTATCTAATGGTTTTTTATTATAAAATTTTTATTTTCTTTTGAAATATTTCCTTTTTGGTTTAAAATATTTCTTTTTAAACTTTTTATATTTTTTATGTTTTATTTTTATTTTTCGTCTATAATCATGACATCCCCAGTTTTCTGATATTTCAGTGTCTTGACAACAAATTCTATCTTCTATAAATCATGATTGTTTATAAATCATTTGATTGCTACACATTGCACTTATTTCATCTCTTATAGTTCTTATGATAAATCATAAAGTATAGGCATATGTATTTCTTTCAATTTGTCTTTTTCTAATCTTATTTTAAAAATAATTATTCCATGGTGGTGGTAATTTTCTAATAAAAACTTCCTTATAATAATCTTTATCGATTTCACTTCCAAACATTATATAATAATATTTACTATATTCACAGCAATATTCATTAAGATAACACATTACAAATTTGTAAATGTTCTATTCTATTCTTAGCATCTTTTATTTCTTCTACTTTAGCTTTAGTACTTTCGTTTACCCAATCTTCTCCTGCAAATTCTCTATAAATTCTTGTAACAATTCTATTTATACCTTCACTGATGCTAATTCCAAATCCTGCTTCAATACTGTCTTTCCAGACACTTTTTGTTGTATCTTCTAATCTTCCGTACTAATTAGCTACATTTCCTTTAAAAGTTGCTAATAAATATTCATTTCTATTTTTATTATCGGTATTACTAAGATTATAATTAAAGTGTGATAACATATTAGTACTCCATTCATTAATAGCTTTTCTAACATCTAATTCATAATCTAGGTATAAATATGATCATGTAATTTTCATTTGACATGATTCTCTTAATACTAGTTTAAATTGATCTTTATACATTTTTTCTTTTACAATTTTAAAATCAAGTTTAGTATTAACATATTTTCTAGGATCTATTTCAGCTTCATATCTAACTGTGCTAGTTTCCCCAAAATCTTCTTCTTTAACTACTCGTGGTCCTCATGTTCTTCCAACCATATGATTTTTAATTATTTTTTCACAAATTTTTAAATCTTCTAAATCGAATATTAGGTTTTCCATATCTTCATTCATTATTTCTCTATAGTTAATTTTTCTTCTCTTTTTTCTTCCTTTTCAATAAGATTTTCTTCTTGTTTTCTAAGATCGATTAATAATCTTTCAATATCATCTTTTAATAATTCATCAAGTTCTATTAGTTCTTCATACTTTTCAATTTTCTTTCTAACTTCTTTAAGTTATTCAGTATAATTTGGTTTAAATACTTTTTTCTTTATTTAAGTTTTCTATTATTCTATTTAAAAGATTTTCTATTTTAACAAATTATTTTGTAATTTTTCTTTTTCTTTTTCATAACTTATTTCAACTCTAGTAATTTTTTCTTCAATTATTTTATACATTTTTCAATTAATTTGATTTTTTTTTTCATTCAGATCTTTTAGAAGGTAGTTTAATATTTTCAAATCCTAATTTATCTAATAAAATATCTATTTTATAATTAATAATATCTAATTTTTCCTCTAAAGTTGCAATTTTATTAATACTATTTTTGATATTTGATTTTGAATTTCTTCAAGTTTAGCTTCATCAAACATTTCTAAAGTATTAATTTGTTCTTTAATTTTATTAAATGGTTTAGACATATTTTTACTTTAAATTTCTAATCTTTCTTTAACTATTTCATCTTTTGGATCTATATTATTAATTCCGTCTATAGCTTCTATATCTTTAAACTTCATTTGTCCTAATTGTTGCTATAAAAATGTATTAGTCCAATTTGTAGTCATATTTAATAATTCATCCGTATTTCCCCATGAACTTAAATGTTGAAACATAGTTGTATTATATCCTCTAGTTTGATAACTTCCTATTGGTAGTCTTATTTTTTTATTTCTTGTTTATCAAAACTTATTTTTGTTGGTAAACTCATATTAGTCTGGTAGGTTTAAGGGATTTACTACTATAATATTTATCATTTGTTCTATTTCTCTCCTTAATTGTTATTCTCTTCTTAATTCTCTTGTAATTTCATTTTTTTATTAATTCTCTTTTAATTCTGTTCCAATTAAAAATTTCTTTTTCAATTTCTCTTCGATCGATTACTTCTGGTTATTATTTCTTCTTCTAAAACTTTTATTTTATTATCACAAAATTCCTTAGTTATTTCAGGCATATTTTTATTCATTAATAGTTGTGTATTCTAGATATTCTTTTAATTTAAAAATATCTAGTTTATTGTTAATCATAGATATATAAAATTTTAATGTTAGATTAAATTTTAATTTCTTATATTCTTGTGGTAATCTATTGAGATAGATTTTCTCATTTATAAGTTTTTTATGTGATTCCTTAAATTATATTTATGAATATTTTTAATTCTTTTATTCTTTATTAGCAAAACTAAGATCAAAATCATATAATTCAGCAACATTATTATAACTCTCATATTGCTCTATATTTTCAAATGTTCTTTCACTATTTTCACTATCTAACCAAAAAAATATAATCATTTTCATTATTTCTTTAGGTAATATTTCTTTTAACCCAAAATAAGCAATTGTAAGACATTTTTTTTATAATATCTAGAATCTCTTTTTATGAAATTTATTCATCTAGTATAACTATCATAAGTTTCTGGGATATCTATTATGTGACTATAATCAATACTATTAGTATATCTAAAATGTACAATTCTATAATACAATTCGTAAGTTTCCATAATGAAAAGTTCTTCAAAGTATACAATCCTATAAAAATTCTTATATAATAGTTTTCAAACAAATCTTTAGACAATAAATTTATTCGTAGCTTCAAATAAGGCCTTACCACGCTCGCAAAATAGTAAGAATGTTATGCGTTCCTGATTTTTTTCCATTTTTTCATATTATTTTAAATAAATATTGTATATAATAAATATTTTTTTTAAAATTAATAAATAATTTTATAATTTAATATTAATTATAGTATAATTTTGTCGTGAATTTTTAATTATTTATTTAATATTTAATTTAAATAAATAATTAACTTATTTAACGATGACAATAAGAAAATTTAAATAAACAATTAAATTTATTTTGTAAACAACTTGAAAAATTCACGAGAAAAGAGTTTGTAAAATATAAAACATTATTTAGTTATAAATAATAAACTATTAAATATTCATTTGTTTATTTAATATTCTATTAATTATAATTAATATTATAAATTATTATAAATTATTTTTTTACAATGAAATATTAAGTAAACAATTAAAAAATTTATTTTCAATTACTTATTTAATTTGTTTACAAAGAATAAAAATGAACAATTAAATAAATGATTTCATTTAATTTTTTATTTTAATAGTTTGTCTAATATTTAGTTACAAAAAAGAGTTTATTTAAAAATGAAATATTATTTAATTACGAATAATAAAATATTAAATAAAAATAAATAAATTGTTTAGTTAAATTTTATATTTTGATTGTTTGTTTAATATTTTATTAATAATAATTAAATATTATATAAACAATTAAAATAAGGAATTTAATTATAAATTTTTCTTTTACAACGAAATATTAAGTGAACAAGTAAAATATTTATTTTAAATTACTTATTGAAATTGTTTATACAACATTAAACGAACAATTAAAATAAATTATTTCATTTAATAGTTTATTTAATTTGTTTATTTTAATAGTTTGATTACTATTTATTTCAAAATAAAATATTATTTACTTATAAATAATAAAATAGTAAATAAACAAAATAAATTGTTTCTTTGAATTGTTTATTTAAATTTTATTTTTCAAGTATTTATTTAATATTCTATTAAGTATAATTAAATATTATATAAAATATTAAATAAATTAATATTCAATTAACAATTAAAATAATAAAGAATGAAATATTCAATTAAAAATCAAAATTAAAATAATAAAATTTTATTTAGTTGTAAATAAAAAAATATTCAATATTCAATTGTTTATTTAATATTATATTAATTATAATAAAATATTAATAAAATATTCAATTAACGATTAAAATAAGAAATAATGAGATAATCAATTAACGATTAAGATAAAAAATAATAAAATATTAATTGAGTGATGGTTTATTTAATAATCTATTTATTAATTATTTAGCTTGTTTAGTATTCAATAGTTTGTTTAATATTTAGTTACCAAAAAGAGTGTTGTAATTAAATATTATTTAGTTATAAATAATAAATTATTAAATATTCGATTGTTTATTTTATATTCTATTAAAGTCTATTAACTATTACATAAACGATAAATTATTTAATTTTCAATTAAAAATTAAAATAGGAAATAACAAATTAATCAATTAACAATTAAAATAATAAATAATTAAATATTATTTAGTTATAAATATTAAATATTAAATATTCGATTGTTTATTTAATAATCTATTAATTTCAATAAACTATTACATAAACGATAAATAATTTATTAATCAATTAACAATTAAAATAATAAATAATTAAATATTATTTAGTTAAAAATAATAAAATATTAAATATTCAATTGTTTATTTAATAATCCATTAGTTTCTATAAACTATTACATAAATGATAAATAACAAATTAATCAATTAACAATTAAAATAATAAATAATAAAATATTATTTAGTTATAAATAATAAAATATTATTTAGTTATAAATAATAAATATTAAATATTTGATTGTTTATTTAATAATCTATTAATTTTAATAAACTATTACATAAATGGTAAATAATTTATTAATCAATTAACAATTAAAATAATAAATAATTAAATATTATTTAGTTATAAATAATAAAATATTAAATATGCGATTGTTTATTTAATAATCTATTAATTTCAATAAACTATTACATAAACGATAAATAATTTATTAATCAATTACCAATTAAAATAATAAATAATTAAATATTATTTAGTTATAAATACTAAAATATTATTTAGTTATAAATAATAAAATAGTAAATATTCGATTGTTTATTTAATAATCTATTAATTTCAATAAACTATTACATAAACGATAAATAATTTATTATCAATTAAAAATTAAATTAGGAAATAACGAATTAATCAATTAACAATTAAGATAATAAATTTAATTATATTTAAATATTATATAAACAATTAAAATAAGGAATTTAATTATAAATTCTTCTTTTACAATGAAATATTAAGTGAACAATTAAAATATTTATTGAAATTGTTTATAAAGCATTAAATAAACAATTAAAATAAATTATTTCATTTAATTTGTTTATTTTAATAGTTTGTTTAATATTTAGTTACAAAAAATAGTTTATTTAAAAACAAAATATTATTTAGTTATAAATAATAAAATAATAAATAAATAAAATAAATTGTTTCTTTGAATTGTTTATTTAAATTTTATATTTCGATTGTTTATTTAATATTCTATTAATTATAATTAAGTATTATATAAATAATTAAAATAAGGAAATGAATTGTAAATTCTGTTTTTACAATGATATATTAAGTAAACAATTAAAATTTTTATTTTAAATTACTTATTTAATTTGTTTATAAAGCATTTAATAAACGATTAAAGTAAACTAAGCCATTATAATTTTAAGAAAAGAACAATCAAGTCCTAAAAGAATTATAGAACTACAATTATGTAGTGGATATACTGTTGTAATAATAGAACTCCATTAGTGGAGTATGAGATAATGAATGATGTAAGAGGTCAATAATCGAGCCTCATGTAATTGTATAAATAGAAGTCTTTGGGTTAAGATATAGGCAGAATGAGTTAGTAAAATACTTGAGCTCTCAGACTGTGAGAAAACCAAAACATTTCTATCTTTTGATATAATCCTTGTACCAATTTCAGAATATCAATAATATTCCATTTTTTTTTTTTATAAAAGAACGAGTTTCTAAATTTCCATTCTCATAGATTATTGATAGATCTAAGAAGAAACTTCTTCTTATTTTAACAATCAATACAGTTTTTCTTTAATCCAAATCTAGGGACTTGTCCTTGAAAACGATACAGTGAAGGCAAGAAGTTGAAATAGCAAAAATCCTGTTAAGGCAAGAGGCCGTTGAAGGGAACAATTTGCATATTCAGAGTTTGAAGGTCACTCGATTCTAAAAATATCCAGATCAATTATCACGTTTTTCATCCAATAATAATTGCATTTTCATAATTTATTGGCTTCTAAGTGTTCTAAGTACACTTGTATTTTGGTTTAGGATGCAATGGACGAACACGATGGAAATTAGAAGAAAAGAGTGAAAAAAACCAATATGGAGGAAAATAATAGTTCAGAGACTAAGTGAAAATATTTTAAACTTATTTCTAACCTTGTGATGAAGATTCGAGAGTGTTGGAGATCAATTGGATGAAGAAATGAGTCAAATGGATGAAATATAGCCAAAACATTATCATATATCAACTTTCAAGTTGAAAAGTTTTGCACCGATTTTCAGCTTCATATTGAGACCAATATTTTACATGGAAAATGATCGAATTTGAAGATGGTATTTGAAGCAAAGTTGTAGCCCTCTGAATTAGCTTTTCAACACATTTTGAATCACCTCAATCGGATATCAGAAGAGAAAGTTATAATCTAAAAACGATGTCAAGCGCACCCCTCCCCAAACTGCCCGGACGTCAGGGCACGGACGGGCCCGAACGTCTGGGTCATCCGGGCACGGTTTTTTCCATCATTATGTCTTGGCATTTTACATATCGTAAATTTGTCTGTAATTATACATGTATATAATTTTTTTTTTCTCATTTTTGTTAAAAATGATTTTAGATCCATTTAAAATTGTAAGTTTTTTATATATCTATATCGAAATAAAGTTTAAATATTAAAAAAATTTACTAATTTAATAGAAGCGAATTAAAAAATACGTAAACTGATTCCACTGATTGTTGTAAATAATATCTTCTTGTATAGTGTTTGATAAATTTATCTGTTTTCAAGTTTGAAATAGATGAAAAATGAAACAATTTTTATTTGTGTTGGAGTAAACAGACAAAGAAAGTGATTTTATTTTAAATTTAATTGGGAATGTTTGGAATTCTTTATAAATTAAAAAGTGTATTTTTGCCTTTTAAATAATACCACATTTATGTAATTATATATTTTAAGGATATTTTTGTTTTTAAATTTTGGACGGCTATCGTGGTGATGACAAAAAAAAATTTGGGTAAAGTCACAAAACACGTGATTGACCAGGGTAATTTAAAAAGTATCCGAATTTCGGATTGCCATTTTTGCAAGCTTCGAAAAAAATGCAGAGCGACACAGCGAATTCCTCCTCCGACGCCGCCGCCGCCGCACCTTCAAAACGCCTCCTTTTCGACCGCCGCTACGGTTGGGTGTAAGTGTCTGTATGTATAAGTAGATATTTGTATGTATATGTTATATTTATAATTTTTTTTTTTGTAGGTTGGATGAATGGAAAGACCCATCAGAAGAAGCCTTATCTGGTGGCCGTGGAATGTAAATGTTCCTTTTGTTAATAGAGCTCGAACTTCGCTATATTTTCTATATGAATTTTACTGATTCTGTTTGAAAATCCAGCATGTTTTGATGTGCTTAAAAAATCACGGTTTTGAAATTAAGCTAGACCTGCTTTTCATAGAAGTAGTTTTGTGAATTTAATTATGGTAAAGTTAGTGTTGAGTTTATGACAAATAGGCAAATTGTATTTATTACAGTCAAAACACTTGTAAAATTAGATTTTAAGCACTTGTGTGGTTTTATCTCTCTCATTCATCTTACGAGAAGCACTAATGTCATGTTTATAGGTGCTATAGTTGGTGTATCAAAATGCTTATTCAGTTCTAGATACATCTAGTATGGAAGTAAAAATAATAGCTAGCAAAATCCAGCTTGGTGGTAAAGAAACAAAAATATAAAGCATTCAATGGTTGGTACATGGGCAAATGTGTAATAATCTAGAATTGGAGAAGTATAATAAAGAGAAGGGGAGAGACCAATCTAGAGGCAAAGTTGGTGATTATCTTCTATTCTCCACTTGAGTGCACCCTTTGGCTTAACTCATCTCTTTTAGTCATTCCTTGTTCTGTCCTAAACACTGAATTTAGAAATAAGTCGTTTGGTCAACATATCCACTTATTTTTAGTGTTGATGTGCTTCATCATGATCTCTGCTTTAAAACAACCTACAATGTCCTCGTCAAGAGCAGAAGCAGAGACAATACGTCAACCATTTGCATAGTAGAGAACCTAGTGTACCTTTAAGAACTAAGCATGTCAAATACGCTATCACTTTATATAGAGCGAGTGCTTGAAAAGGAGATTGAGATGAAGCATATAAACACTCAAGAACAAGTAGCAGATGTATTTACCAAAGAACTCAATGCTTCCAAATTTATAGAGTTTCGAACATAATTAGGAATGAATAGAGAAAGGTTAAACTAATAAGTCGATGCTAAAGGAGAATTGAAGATCATCACGGATCACCAATCGTAGGCTCAAGACTTTTCCGGTTTTCTGCCTACCGTTTCTCTCCTCTCTTTCCTTTATATATTTTTCTCATTTCTAGGCCTTTCACATTTGCTGACATGCCAAGAAGCATCTAATGCTTCATGTTTTTTGTTCACCACTACCAAACTGGATGAATCTAGAGAGGGATGAATCGCCAACTTTAACTCCTTTAAATAGGAGATTGATGCTTGTATTTGGGTAATGAGAGAGATCATGAGTGAGTTACAAAGTTAACCCCAAGGGGTTGCTCAATCGTTTAGATTTTGAGTTTGCTCCCCAATGGTCATCAGTTCGAGTCCCCTCAGAGCCACTGAAGTGAGTACCTAGTTGTAAACTTTAGGGCTCTGCGGGATTAGTCGAAGTGTGCGCAAGCTGGCCCGGGACATCCACGGTTAAAAAAAAAATGAGTGAGTTACAAAGCTGCCTGATTGAAAGTGTTTTGTCTGTATATGCCATAAAAGAAATTGTATTGAGAGTTTTTAATGTAATATAATTTCTTTTGTGTTAAACTCTACAAAAAAGTAAGTTTATTTTGTGTTTCTATTTTTCTTACAAGTTTCTGACCTATCAAATTTGTGGTTTTTTAAGGTTCTGCATCTTACCCCTTGCAAAAGGATTGCTGAAGACGGCTTTAGCAGCTTCACAATCGGTACAAGCAATTTCTTATGATTTCACTGTTAATTTAGTAAGCCTCTGTTTCGAAACATACAATTTATAATCGATTAATAAATTTTGTTGTGGTTGAACATGCGGCTGCCACCTAGTTTTTCCTATGTCAGCAAGTGCCTTCAATTTTCAAACTTGGTTCCATTATATAACAATATTTTAATTTGGGTAGTAATTATGTAAACTCACCTACATAAGGGGGCAAAAATGGTCTTCTAAAAAGGCAACAACTGGGCACTCGACAGCAATGCATGTGTTTGTCCATTTGAAATAAAGAAAGGGTGAGGTGGCATTTATAAATCGTTTCCAAACAGAGGCTAAATTAAAA
>CM032628.1:25628037-25639235 GCA_019097785.1 Fraxinus excelsior | reverse complement strand
ATTAGAAAAAACATGTGGAGAAAATCCATTATTATTTTGGAAACCATAACATCCTAAACCTAAAATAGAACTAACAGAAAATGTTATAATTAAAGTCAGACCAATGATGTATACTATACAAGATACACAAGAATTTAAAACTCAAATAAAAGAATTACTAGAACAGAAACTTATTAGACCAAGTAATGGACCTCATAGCAGTCCAGCTTTTATGGTCATGAAACATTCTGAGCAAGTTAGAGGAAAGGCTAGAATGGTAATCAATTATAAAGAATTAAACAAATATACTAAATTTGATGGATACTTTTTACCAAATAAAGAAGTCCTAATAAACCTTGCAAAAGGAAAACAATATTATTCCAAGTTTGATTGTAAATCGGGCTTTTGGCAAGTTAAAATGGAAGAGGATAGTATACAATATACTGCATTTAGTACACCTCAAGGTAAATATGAATGGTTAGTAATGTCCTTTGGTTTAAAAAATGCACCACAAATATATCAAAGAAAAATGGATAATATATTTAGAAAGTTTGATGAATTTTTAATAGTATATGTTGATGATATATTAATATGTTCTAATACTAAAGAAGAACATAGAAACCATTTAATACAATTCATAAATGAATGTAAAAAGGAAGGATTGTTCTTTCAAAAAAGAAAGCTATAATAGAAAAACAAGAAATTGATTTTCTTGGATTATCAATAGATAAAAAAAGAATAAAATTACAAACTCATATATCTAAAAAGATAGAAAGTTTTCCAAATAAATTAGAATCAAAAGAACAAATACAAAAGTTCTTAGGATGTCTAAATTATGCAGAAGGATTTATTGAAAATCTTTCAAAAAAGAGACATAAAATATAAGTCTTACTTAGAAAAACAAATACTAAAGGATGGAGTGAAGAACATACAGAAGCTGTTAAATTATTAAAAGAAGAATGCAAAAATTTACAAAATTAAGATTGCCAGATGAAAAGGATAATTTGGTTGTTAATACAGATGCTTCTGATAAATATTGGGCAGCCATATTAAAAACAGATTTAAATGAAATCTGCAGGTATTCAAGTGGAACTTTTAACTAAGCAAAAATAAATTATACCACTCATGAAAAAGAATTGTTAGCAATTATTAGAGGAATAAAAAAGTTTTCATTATTCTTATTATCTAAAAAATTTATTGTTGAAACTGACAATTCTAATGTTACAGGATTAATTAAAAATAAGTTGCCAATGGAGCCTCAATATAGGAGATTGCACAGATGGCAAGCATATTTGTCATTTTATAATTTCGATATTATTCATATTAAAGGTATAAACAATTATCTTGCTGATTTTTTAAGAAGGAATATCGAGTTTGGAGATAGATAATATCAAGCAGGAGATATCAGAAATAAAATCTGCGGCAGCATTTGTCAAAGATGAAGCTGATGATATAAAAGTTGGAATGGAGGCATTAGCTGAAACTTTAAGTTATAATGTCAAATTATTACTTGAGATCAGTACGTCCCATACCAAAGTTACCAATGAATTAAAAGACCGAATTGATGCTCTTGAAGCACAATTAGAGTCTACAAATACAAAAAATACAGGGATTGATGCTTTAGTACAATCTCAAAATACCAAACAGGGAATACAAACAGGTACACCAAGTGGAAGCAGCGGTGGACCCAGTCAAATAAAAAGAGATACAATCATGGAAAGTCCCCGAAAGGTGACAATAAAAAATGATGGTAACATACAAGGGTGATCAAAATCAGAGCATATGAAGATGATGAAACCCCTTTAACACCAAGAGAAGAAGAATATAAAGCTTTTGCAAAACTTGTCTATGAACTACAAGATGATGAATCATATTTCATCTCCCCAGGAGAACATGTTTACCCAAGAATGATCATTACAAACGATGGAGACCCTAACATGGTTAAAATGGCGGCAGACTATGGATTCTTGGATTTAATTTATCCAGGAAAAGATTTAAAAGAAATTGAGAAATTTGATGATATCTTCCGAGGAGAAGTTTCAAAATTCGCCAAAGGAAGACCAATATATCTTAAATTTTACTCAATCAGTCCAGAAATTGATGGAAGGATATATTATCCTGCAGAACATATTATTACAGTCGGATATGTAGGCCGAAATTTCCAAATTGAAGTAGGCCAAAATAGAAAGTCATTGCCAAACATTAACAGATCATGGATAAGATCCCGAAGAGTCTTAGGGATGAAAGTTCTCTACAACATGGCAAAAAATTTATACGATAAAAAATTTCAATGCTTATGCCAATATGAAGGATGGACACTTATGACAAATAATGGAAAGGATAAATCTACAATTTTAAAAGAATATATCCAAAAGTTTGATATCCATCAAATCCATGGAAGTCCATCAACCATACAAGAGTCATGCCAATTGAGGGAGTGTCCCACATGCTATCCAAATGAAAAAAGGCCCCGCCATTATGAAGAATCTTGACAAACTCTATATGAAGACAATAGAGGAAAAGAAGATGTGAAAGAAAGGTGGACAGCTGGAAGAAATAATAGAGCTACAATTATGTAGTGAAGAAATTATTGTAATAATAAGACTCCATTAGTGGAGTATGATGTAATGAATGATGTAAGAGGCCAATAATCGAGCCTCATGTAGTAGTATAAATAGAAGCCTTTAGGCTAAGATAGAGGCAGAATGAGTTGAGAAAAAAACACTTGAGCCCTCATATTGCGAGAAAAACACTTCTGTCTTTTGATATAATCTTTGTACCAATTTCAGAATATCAATAGAAAATCCATTTCTTACATAAAAGAATGAGTTTCTAAATCTTCATTCCCATAGATTCTTGATAGATCTAATAAGAAATTTCTTTCTTATTTTAACAACAAAAACAGTTTTTCTTTAATCCAAGTCTAGGGATTTGTCCTTAGAAGCGACACAGTGAAGGCAAGAAGCTGAATAGCAAGGATTCCGTTAAGGCAGGAGGTCGTTGAAGGAAACAATTTGCACATTCAGAGCCTGAAGGTCACTCGATTCTAAGAATAAAGAACCAGATTAAAATTAAGGTAGAACTACTATTTCTTGTTAAATTTTGAAAGAACTTCTTAAGATCTTAGAGAATCGCAGGGATTATAAATGTTTATGATTATTCATGATGTTTAGATTACTGTCTACCATGATGTTTATATTTTATAATACTATGATGATGTTTATATAATATCCAGTTATGCCAGGATATACAGTTAAAGGATTAAACGATTTATTAAAAAGAATACTTGGAAAAGTAGAAAATCTTATATCTCAACTAGAAAATACAGACGAAATATCTGAAGAATATATTAGACTTATAAAAGAATGTGAACAAAAAATAGCAGATTATGATAATATATTAGATTTATACTTTAATCAGAACATAAGAAATATAGAAGAACAGATTAGAAACCTACCCTAAAATAGAAGGACATGTCTTGCAATAAAGAAACCTATTTCATTAAGGATAAAATTGACTTTTTAACAGAAATCTTTAAAAGCCACTGTTCACAGGCTATTTTGAAAATTCTCCCCAAAAGCAACCAATGGTAATGTACCACAAAAGTTCTATAGCCCAGCAGGTATTTTAGAACTTGAATAACAAACTTAAGGCATTTGATTATTAATCATCATCAATTACCTTAAGCATTTACAAGGTTTCAGGAATGGCTTGGTCTTAAAAGGATAGGCAAATTTGTTGTTCTTATCTTCTTTTCAAAGTGCGATCCAATTTTGGTGGTAAAAGCACAATTTTAAAAGTTAGGAGCCTACTCTGCATATTTGACAGGGTAGATTGTGCAATTCTTTTACAGATTTTGTTGTCATTAATCCTTACATGATTGAAAGCAGGAATATTAAAGAGGGTTTATCCTTCTTTATTAAAAATATGATCTATTTTATCGTTTTAAAAGTTCAGCAAGTCTTTCTGAGACAGGTCTTATTTTATGACTGCCCGTTTTCTTGTAAGCTATTCATTCAGGTTCTCATATATTTGTAATATGTTTCAGGTAGCTTAGAACATGAATTTGATAGCCAGGCAGTTATTCTCGACCATTCAATTCCAGACCTCCCATAAGTGGTTCAAATTGTTACTATCTTCATGTTGCTTTTGAACAATGATATTTTAAAGAACGGTGTTGTTCATCGAATCCCATGGGCAAGTTTAGAATCAAGCTAAATTTATCTTTTCCCTAGAGTTTCAGTTGCATTTACTCCAATGGTTTGTGCTTCATTCATGTTATACAAATTAGCTTAATTATAGGCTTAATTAAAGTTTCCTAAATTGTATAGTTTCCTTAGATTGTATAGTTTCCTTTTATGTTTATTTCCTTTTACAGTTATTTGTAACCCTATAAATAGGGTCTTTTACTTTGTAATAGAAACAAGTTTATTATATACAATTTATAATATTCTTCACATGGTATCAGAGCATCGCTGAAATTTCTGGAAAAAAAAAAAAAAAAATTCAGATCCGTGAACAGTACCGCGCGGCTAGGGTTTCTTGATTTCTCCAACTTCCGGCCTCCTTTGGGTCTCATCGCCGTCTGAAGAATCTGCTCCGACCACCACTTGTCCGGAATTTGGTTATTTTTGCGCCATTTTGCTCATCTCGACGTTCACAACACGTTTTACTACCTGCTTGGGTCAACACCTAATTATTTGGCTCGGTGTGTGATCTATTTTTTGGGACAGGTTTGGCTTTGTCAACTATTCTGACTTTGTTGTGTATTTGTGCTCGTTCTTTGGTTGATATTTGATAATATGGAGGAAAAGAAATCTGTGGCCGTGTTTGATGTGATTCCGGTGATGTCTAAAATTACGGACCATAAGCTGAATGGCTTGAATTATTTGGATTGGAGCAAAACCGTTCGCCTTTATCTACGGAGTATCGACAAAGATACTCACTTGACTGACGATCCTCCTATAGATGATTCAAAGCAGACTTGGATTAGAGCTGATGCTCGCTTATTCCTGCAAATTCGGAACTCTATTGATAGTGAGGTAATTGGCTTGATCAATCACTGTGAATTTGTTAAAGAGTTGATGGATTATTTGGATTTCTTGTATTCTGGTAAAGGGAACATTTCTCGTATGTATGGAGGTGTGCAAAGCATTTTACCGTGCAGAAAAACAAGATCAGTCCCTTACAAATTATTTTATGGCATTTAAGAAGACTTATGAGGAGCTTAATATGTTATTGCCATTTAGCCCTGATGTGAAGGTTCAGCAACGCCAACGAGAGCAAATGGCTATCATGAGTTTCCTTGCTGGCCTTCCCTCTGACTTTGAGACTGCTAAGTCACAGGTTCTTTCTGGTTCTGAGATATCCTCCTTACATGAAGTATTTAGTCGAGTACTCCGTACAGAAGGTACTCCGCCGGTTCAACTCAATGGTGCTTTGGTAAGTCGAAATAATAATTATGGGCCTGGACGATCAACCAATCAGAGTGGAAACAAAGGAGGATGCTCACAAGGGCTTGAAACTCGGCCACATGATTCTGGAGGAATTGTGTCCTATTATTGTCACAAGCCAGGACATACGAAACGTGATTGTAGAAAGCGTCAGTACAGGAATCAGAAAGCTCACTCGGCCCATGTTGCATCCACCAATGATAGTTACGAGAAATCAGTTCTTATCTCTGCAGATGAATTTGCCAAGTTCTTACAATATCAAGAATCACTAAAGTACTCATCTCCTTCTGTCACTGCTATTGCTGATTCAGGTAAACCAAATGCGTGCCTTCTTTCCTCATCCTCCAAGTGGGTCATTGATTCTGGTGCCACAGATCATATGACAGGTAATTCGGGTCTCTTTTCTACTTTTCGGTCCCACACTTCCACTTCTACCGTTACTCTAGCCGATGGGTCGCCATCTTGTGTTCGTGGGTCTGGCACGATTATTCCTACCCCTTTACTTCCTCTGTCGTCTGTCTTACATTTACCTAATTTATCATTTAATTTGATCTCTGTAATCCAGCTTACTCGTAATCTTAACTGTTGCATCTCATTTTTTCCTGATCATTGCTTATTTCAGGATCTTATGACGAAGAAGATTATTGGTAAAGGGCATGAGTCTGGAGGCCTCTATATTCTTGACACATCAATACCTAAGTCTGTTGCTTGCTCGGGTGTAATGTCTCCTTTCGAAGCACATTGTAGATTGGGTCATCCATCTCTTCCTTTGCTCAAGAAGCTTTGTCCACAGTTTAGTAAGGTGTCTTCATTAGAGTGTGAGTCGTGTCAGTTTGCAAAACACCATCGTCTTAGTTCGAGTCCTAGAGTCAATAAACGTGCTAGTGTTCCTTTCGAATTAGTTCATTCTGATGTTTGGGGTCCGTGCCCTATTTTGTCTAAACCTGGATTTAAGTATTTTGTTACTTTTGTGGATGATTATTCTCGTGTCACTTGGTTATATTTAATGAGAAGTCGTTCTGAGTTGTTTTCTCTTTTTTGTGCATTTTGTGCTGAGATTAAAACTCAATTTAATGTTTCGATCCGTACTTTGCGAAGCGATAATGCCAAGGAATATACATCTGCTTTATTTCAATCTTATATGGTTCAGAATGGCATGCTTCATGAAACTTCTTGTGTTGATACTCCATCTCAAAATGGAGTGGCAGAACGTAAGAACAGACACCTTCTTGAAACTGCACGAACTCTATTATTTCAAATGAATGTTCCTAAATCCTTTTGGGCCGATGCAGTTTCTACCGCGTGTTTTCTAATTAATCGCATGCCATCATCTGTTCTTCGTGGTGAGGTCCCTTACAAAATCCTTTTTCCTAAGAAGACATTGTTTCCTGTTGATCCTAGAATATTTGGTAGCACTTGTTTTGTTCGGGATGTTCGTCCGCATCTTACAAAATTAGATCCCAAGTCTCTCAAGTGTGTCTTCCTTGGTTATTCTCGTCTTCAGAAAGGTTATAGATGCTATTGTCCCAGTCTTAACAAATATCTTGTCTCAATTGATGTTACTTTCATGGAAAACACACCATATTTTCCGTCTTCTCCCCCTCTCGCACGTCAGGAGGAGGATGATGATTTGTTAGTCTATTCTATCACATCCTCCGAATTTGTCTCAGAACCAGCTCCTGTCAAGCCTCCTATTATTCACGTCTACTCCAGGCACAAAGCTCCTGATTCATGTCCTGCACCTGCTTCTTCGTTATCAGATCCAGTCCCGAGCGATGATCTTCCTATTGCGTTACGCAAAGGTAAACGCCAATGTACTTATCCTATTTCTTCTTTTGTTTCTTATCATTGCTTGTCGTCATCCTCTTGTTCCTTTATTGCATCTCTTGATTCTATTTCTATTCCTAAAACTGTTCATGAGGCCATATCTCATCCTGGTTGGCACCATGCAATGATAGAGGAAATGAATGCGTTAGATGACAATGGTACTTGGGACTTGGTCGATTTACCTTCAGGGAAACGGGCTATAGGATGCAAATGGGTGTTCACAGTTAAGGTAAATACGGATGAGTCGGTTGCTCGATTGAAAGCCCGTCTTGTCGCTAAGGGATATGCTCAAACCTATGGAGTGGACTATTCTGACACTTTTTCTCCTGTCGCTAAACTGACATCTGTTCGGTTGTTTATTTCTATGGCAGCTACTCATCATTGGCCTTTGCATCAACTTGATATCAAGAATACTTTTCTTCATGGTGATCTTCAGGAGGAGGTGTATATGGAGCAACCTCCTGGTTTTGTTGCTCAGGGGGAGTCTGGGCGAGTTTGTCGCCTTCGAAAATCTCTGTATGGTTTAAAACAAAGTCCTCGTGCTTTGTTTGGAAAATTTAGTCAGGCTGTTGAAAAGTTTGGTATGATGAAAAGCAAGTCCGACCATTCTGTGTTCTACAAACAATCGAAAGCTGGTATCATTCTTTTAGTTGTGTACGTGGATGACATTGTCATTACTGGAAGTGATGCTACGAGAATCTCATCTCTTAAGGCTTTTCTTCATACTCAGTTTCACACAAGACTTAGGGATGCTAAAATATTTCTTGGGTGTTGAAGTCACAAGAAGTAAAAAAGGTATCTTTTTATCTCAGAGAAAATATGTCATTGACTTGTTAACTGAGACGGGAAAATTGGGGGCAAAGCCTTGTAGTGCTCCAATGACTCCAAACATGCACCTTACAGGAGACGGAGAACTAATTGAAGATCCTGAGTGATATAGAAGATTGGTTGGAAATCTTAATTATCTTACAGTGACTCGTCCAGATATTGCATATTCTGTTAGTGTTAGTCAGTTTCTGTCATCTCCAACAGTTCATCATTGGGCAGCGTTATAACAGATTTTGTGTTATTTGAAAGGAGCACCCGGACGTGGTATCTTGTATTCAAATCATGGGCACACTCATATTGAATGTTTTTCAGATGCAGATTGGGCAGGTTCCAAAATCGATAGAAGGTCGACATCAGGTTATTGTGTTTTCGTTGGAGGAAATTTGGTCTCATGGAAGAGTAAGAAGCAGAACGTTGTGTCACGATCGAGTGCAGAGTCAGAATATAGGGCTATGGCACAGTCTGTGTGTGAGATAATGTGGATATATCAGCTCTTAACAGAAATAGGTCTCAAAACTGCAGTTCCAGCAAAAGTGTGGTGTGATAACCAAGTTGCCCTTCATATTGCATCCAATCCTGTGTTTCATGAGCGAACTAAGCACATTGAAATTGATTGTCATTTTGTTCGGGAGAAAATTCAGCAAGGTTTGATTTCTACAGGGTATGTGAAGACTGGAGAACAATTAGGGGATATTTTCACAAAAGCTCTAAATGGGGTTCGGGTTGATTATCTTTGTAACAAGTTGGGCATGATTAATATCTATGCTCCAACTTGAGGGGGAGTGTTATACAAATTAGCTTAATTATAGGCTTAATTAAAGTTTCCTTAGATTGTATAGTTTCCTTTTATGTTTATTTCCTTTTACAGTTATTTGTAACCCTATAAATAGGGTCTTTTACTTTGTAATAGAAACAAGTTTATTATATACAATTTATAATATTCTTCACAGTAAACAATGAGTAATCAGCCCTAGATTGCTGAAAAC
The DNA here is from genome assembly GCA_019097785.1 of Fraxinus excelsior. Taxonomy (NCBI): domain Eukaryota; kingdom Viridiplantae; phylum Streptophyta; class Magnoliopsida; order Lamiales; family Oleaceae; genus Fraxinus; species Fraxinus excelsior. Next base: position 25,630,162 of record CM032628.1, on the reverse strand, counting down.
CATGTAGCAAGAGTGCTTGGGAAAATTTTGAAAACCACTGTCTAGAGGCTTGTTTCAAGCCATAGATAGATTTATGCAATTTACACACCATCTTCTCCCCCTTAGGTCCAGTAGAATGATGTTTAGGGTGTCCCATTGGCAAATCCATGTAAATTTCTTCAAATAAGTCACCGTTAAGAAAAACATTATTTACATGTAATTGCACCAAATGCCATTTGTTGACTGCAGCCACTGCAAGTAGTGTCTTGACTGTAACCAACTTTGCTACTGGAGAAAAGGTTTCATTCAAATCTAAGTCTTCCTACTGAGTGTAACCATTTGCCACCAGCCTAGCTTTATACCGGTCTATGCTACCATCTGAGTTAAATTTAACTTTATACACCCACCGACATTCTATGGAATTCTTATCTTTTAGCAGAACTATGATAGACCAAGTACTGTTTGCTTCCATGCCTGCCAACTCCTCAACCATAGCCTTTTTCCAATGGTCATATTGAGCTGCTTGATGGTAAAATTAAGGTTCGAAAGTAGAGGATATGTTGAATGGGAGTGAATTATGAGAAGGGGAAAAGGCTTTGTAGGACAGAGATTTGCTTATAGAATATAGGGAATTATTTTGAGGGGTTTAAGGAGAAGGTTGATTGATCAGAAGGTTGCAATGATAGCCATGGAGATAAGAAGGGGTTTTTTCTAACTGTGTTTCCTTTTCTATGAACTGAAGCTGGAGCTAGTTCTAAGTTTGATGTAATAAGTTGTTCAGAATTTAAGGAAGGGATGATTTCATGAGCTAGAGTAGGAATAGGACTGGAGTCAGTTATATCATGAGCTGGAGTCGAAATAGGATTGCTGTCAGTTATATCAGTATGCTGAAATGAAGTGTGTATCAGAGGAGCGTTTTGAATTGGAATGAGCAACACAACATCAGGGAATGGATCAATGTTATCACTTGTGGAACTGATGGATTGGAATGGAAAGATGTGTTCATGAAAGACCACATCTCTTGAAATAAAGATGGATTTAGTGACTATGTCATAAAATTTGTATCCCTTGATAGCAGGAGGGTAGCCAATGAATACACATTGATTAGTGTATCAAAAACACATTGATTTGAACAAATATGGCTTGTTGCTCCAGAATCAATCACCCAAATAGTTGATGAATTGTTCATTGAATTAAAAGAAGTGAAAAGACATGTACCTGCCATATGATCAGATGTTTCAACCTTAGCAGTAGTAAGATGAGTGTTCAACACACTCAGTAATTGCTGGTACTGATTTGGGTTTAGAGTCTGCATGAAGCTCCCAACTTCATCCTTTGTTTGTTCTGCATTAAGGACTGGTTCAGTCACCAGGCCAGTTATTTCACAATTGGCTTGATTAGCTCGAACCTCCTGAGCTTGATTGATTCATTCCCCCAGTTTTCAGCCTAGATTTGTAACCAGGAGGAAAGCCATGTAGTTTATAACATTTTGTAATGTCATGGCCTGTATACCCACAATGTCTGCAAACAGGCCTTTCCTCCTTCTGAAATCTGCTATTTGAGTATCCTTCAATTGACTTTCTAGCTTCATTTCTAGCATAGAAAGCCATTGAATTATTTGAAGCTCCAGAGACTTCAGCATTTAAATTCACCTTTCTCTAGTTCTCCTCTTGCACAACAAGTGCAAACACTTTGTTAATTGAAGGAATTAGATCCATCAATAATAATTGTCCTCTTGTCTGTGCAAACGAGTCATGTAATCCCATCAGGAAGGACATGACATACTCTGTCTGATAGTGTTCTGCAAGGCCTTTATTGCCTCCATAGACACATTTCCCACACGAACACATAGGCATGTAACTACTGAGTTCTTCCCAAGCCTTGTAAGGTAAGTGCTAACAGATGATTCTCCTTGAGTCAGATTCATCAATTCACGCCTCAATTGGAATATACATGGACCATTTTTCTACCGATATCTCTCTTTGAGACCAGTCCAAATAGCTTGAGCTGACTTTGAATATATCACACTCGCTGAAATTTCTTTCGAGACTGAGTTTAAGATCCATGAAATCACCATATTATTGTTGCGGATCCAAGTATTAAGAAGTTCATCATTATTCTGTGGTGGAGCAATAGATCCATCAAT
>CM032628.1:25596243-25628027 GCA_019097785.1 Fraxinus excelsior | reverse complement strand
GTTGCATATCAATCCAAGGTAACACTGAACAGAAATCAAGTGGCATGCTAATATCATACTTAAGAAACTTTTTTATTATTATCATTAATATAAAAACACACAAAGATGTTCTATCCCTAAAAACTGACTACACTTTCAACCCATACAATATAAGTGCATATCAGACTCAAATTAGCACCCAAACTTGTATTGGAAACAGATGTTAAAGTTAAAAACATGAGATCCCTTCTAGCAATCATATTATTGCACAATAACATTGTTGGGTTCATATACTGGAACCAAAGTGGAACTCAGGGAAATTCATGGAGTTTTTTATAAAGAAGTTGATAACATGCATTGACATTAAGGTGTGTCAAGGAACCCAAAGCCAGCACACTTACTCAATACATCAATTAAAATCGCCAAGTATAATGAGAAAAGAGTTGTGGACAAAACTAAGACAAGTTGGTTACATGATGTAGAATATGTGCCTTATTCGAAGTCTTCTTAAAAGTATATTGCTGTTATATCATTCACTACGATATTCAGAAGATTATCAAAGGATGAGAAGATGCTCTGGCAAATTATAAAGTAAGCCTCTCCACACACATGCATAATTCAATGCCTGAGGATATACTGTGGATGCTATCAAACTTCTATAACCAAAGAGAAGAAGCAAAATCTCTGAAGAACTGTATAGTTGCCAATTCAAAAATGGTGAAATGATATCACAAACCTGATTCATGACTTCTTTTATCATTTCACTTGCCATCTCAATCTGCTTCTTATTACCAGTCACACGGACAGTCCGGTCCTTAGATTGGTCTCCTTCTGGAAGATGTTGTGGTATCAACTAGAATAAAAGGTGATGTGAGGAAATTACTGCAATTGTTGTATAAATGTCTAGCGATGTATTATGTACACAATCTACTACCTGAATGCGTGCCCCTGATCTTGTCTGCAAATTCTTAATTGTTTCTCCACCTTTTCCAATAATTAAACCAACCTTAAAGAAAAGGAATGATTCAAGTCAGTCATGCTCTACCAGGAGATACAGAGGGGATGGGATAGAGGGGAGAGGGAAAGGGGGAGAGATAATGGAAACAAACTTTTTCATTGGGGACTTGTATCTCAAGTTGTTCTCCCCCAGCAGCAGCCTGCACAGTGTTGAAGCCCCTAGCGACAAGTGAAGGAGAACCCCCAGCATCGGCCTAAAATACAATGCATCAGTTGTAACAGTTGTAGAGTGAGAATCTTTGAAGTCCAAGCAAATAATTATATTAATGATGCGCAGGAATAACCTAAAATGGATTTAAAAAAAAAAAAAAAAAAAAAAAGAAAGAAAGAAAGAAAAAGAAAAAAACCTCAGCAATAACGTCCTTTATCAATTTCTCAGCCTTGGTTATATTTTCCAAAGTTCCAATTAGCTCCACAGGTCTAGAGACAGACCGAGGATCTGCATCAGCATCCCTCACGATTTGAATTTTGGCACCTGAATTGTCTTGCAGGGACCTAATTGTGTCCCCAGCTTTGCCAATCAGAACACCAACCTGCAAATGGACAACAAACATGTGCAAGACATTTCTCAGAGAAGAGCATCAAAAAGTTTTTTGCTATCCCTGGGAAGGAGGAGCAGGCTATTTTTTTCACAGGATAACGTGAAGTAGAAATTTCATTACATCCATGTATTACAATCTAAATTGATGTCTACTTTCCAGATATTTATTTGCTCATTTTTTACTTTTTTTCATATAAATTCATGCATTAACAAAATTATATTTACATGTACATAGAAATTCGGAAGTGAATCAGTTAGATCTCATTAACATCTATGCCTCCATCTGGAATTGAAGTATTTTAGTTACTATACGTATTCCATTCTCAGAAACTCAATTGTCTTGTTTTCTCGTGTGTAATTTTGTGGTTCGGCCTGTTTGCAGAGGCATAGAAAATCCCTCGGGGAAAATTAATAGAACTATACTTTTTTCTCCATTATTTTGATGTAGGCAGCAATTCCCATCTGTCTAGAGTCTACTTCTAGGACTTCTTTTGTCTGAATTTTAGAAGTTTGTATGGAATGGGGAATCCTTGTTAAAAGGGACTTTGCCAATAGTTCATCTAATTTAAATTCGAATTTAATAAAGATATTTGTTTAGTAGCAGGCATATGTGCATTTATGCAACTAATACGCATCCACTGTAATGTCACCTTTTTCTGTTTTGTGGTTGACTAGCTAATTTGGGAAACTATATGAAGACGAAATGCAATGAGGAAAAAACATAGATACTGTCATACTGACCAATGAGAGATCTTATACTGATTTCTAGATAACAATCTATTACAATTTTCGCACAAGAAACTGCTTAATAAAAGTTATTTAGCACATTCACCTTATCATTAGGGACCTCCATTTTGAGAGACAGCACTTGGGATTCGGACCCAGGTTTCTGCTCAACAACCTGAACATCCCCTTCTATAAGAACTTCCACAGAAGGTTCCTGAACTTCTCCTTTAGATTCTTCTTGTTCCTCCACACTTCTGTTCTCAGGTTTTTCATTCCCATCAGAGGCCACTTGTTCACTAGTGACTGTCTCCAAATCTTCCTTGGACAGTTCCTGATCTTCCCCTGGCTGTACAGTGTTAGCCTCAGTCTCGGGCAGCATAGATTCCTCCTCTGTCTGGGCATTGTTAGTCACAGCCTCGGGCTGCAAAGATTCCTCCTCCTTCGGCTCTTCTACCTTGTCATCCTCTTGGCACCCATTCTGAGTAGCTGTCAACAAAAAGAATTCCCAAAAGAAATTATCAACATAGTGATTGAGGATATTTTCTTCCTTTTATGCATTCTTTGCAAATGGAGCAAAATCATTGTCACTCTCAAACAATCATTTCTTTTTGCTGTAATAAGAGTTGCTTTCAAAAGACCGACTCCATTTCACTGCCGCAGAAAAAATAAATCTAATAGAATACGTAAAGATGGTAATTTTCCCCTTGGCCCTTCAGTTTAACTGCTGCAACTGTTTTTCCATCACAGAATCAATCCCACGAGACACATTTGGGGCAAGGGTGGATTTACATGGGGTTTGGACCATGCAATTGAATTGGAGATTCAGAGATTGAATGAAAGTCTAATTGTGTATACTGAGGACAATGTATTTGAAAAAATTAATATCCATATAATTATACAATGATTTCAAAGTATTAAAAAGTGTAGGCAATGATTGTAGTGATGTGTTAAATTATTTTCATTCATGTTATGTTGCTTGAAAAAAAAAATGTAACTTAATTTCTGACACCGCAATGAAGAAGAACGTCTTTCTCCACCACTATTTGGGGGTGGGGTTGGGGGAATAGATTAAAATGTTTAATAAGATATTGACATATAACCACCCAATACTTCACTTTCGCTTCGAAACATAATTTTACCACAATCATTAGTTTAAAATACATGAACCCGCTAATTCTGGAGTAAAATCGTTTATAATAATTTCCTACAAATACTATATAAACATGAATCAGAACATTTACAACATTTCAAGTAAAATTACCGATTTCATCGCCGTCAAGCTCGTTGCCATTACTAGTCTCCATCTCTAAACGAGGACGTTTCGCCTCCGACTCATCGTCGCCTCCATTTTCCACCTCCAAAGTGCCAAGCTCCGACTTAGCATTCGAGTCCGACTCAGTTGCTGGCTCGGGCGTGATATTGAGCTCCAATTCCTCGTGTTTTCTCTTATTATGATCGGGTGTGGCCATGGGGCTAGCCGACAATGACGTCACAACCTCATCCGCCATAATTTTCAAGATCCGACGAGTTCGCACTCAACAAACAAATTTTGGCTATGGTTTACAGATTCCAGCTGCTATAATCTTTACCAGTGCGAATCGGGGATTTTCGTTCTTCGTGATTACGGGTTCGGATTTTATGTTGATTTTGTTAAACAAAAATAACGAAAACTTGCTTGCTAATTTGCGTGAGGTATATATATATATATGTATACGGATATTTTAGGCTAGGGCATCGAATGTCTAAATGTATTTTGGGCTCGACGTGGCCCATAAATTTCCTAGGAATGGGATGGGTTTTATATGTTGCAAAATTGACACAAATAACACTAAACGGGTTAAAAAATGATTTTCCTAGTTTTCATTTTTACACACTCCATCCAAGTCGAGATTCATGTCTATGTAGAGTGAAATAATACTTATGTATGGTACTTTACTTTTGTTAAAGTCCAGATCTTATAAATATTGGTGATCCTCTAGATCAAGGTAAAAACGCCCCACAAATGATAAAATATATGAAAATATGAATTCAAGTTGAGTCCTTGAATTTATAAAATGAATGCAATAATAGATCATAACTTCCCATATAATGCATGACAAGATACAATGGATAGTGAATTCCATAATTCCCCTAAGGGTCCGTTTGATTGCACCATGGAAAATAGGGTGGAAAGAAAACGAATTCCAGGGAAAATATTTGCCTAGAACTTATTTTACGGGGAATTGTAATTAAATGTGTTTGATTGGTATAATTTTCCATGGAAAATGTTGAAAGTTTGAAATCCGTTTGACTTCCTTTTTTATGGAAATTGTCCATTAAAGTGATAATATTTTCTACTATTGGGTTAAGAATTTGTTCCAATTACCAAAAAGTAAAAAAAAAAAAAAAATTTAAAACAATTAGAAAAAATTACCATATTCGTTTGACTTTGTTTTGCATAGAAATTGTCAACAAAAATGAAAATCTTTTTTTACAATGGTTGATAGAATTGGTTGTCATTGCTAAAAAAAAAAAAGTTGGAAAATGTTTTTCCACATAAAAGGTTGGAAAATATTTTCCACCATTCGTGCATTAAAGGGTTGTACCTAAAAAAATGGAGGAAAACATTTTTCGTGGAAAATTTAGCATATCAAACAGTCAAAAAGTGGAAGTAGGAAAATATTTTCCTACTTCCAGGGAAAATATCGCCAATCAAACGGAGCATTAATACTTTTTAAGTTGAAATCAGAAAACGAGATTCAAGACTGTTTCACATTATTTTTCCCCGACTTAGAGACTATACTTGAAAAGTATAGTATAACATTCTTTTTCTTTGAAATTCCGATCTTCTTTACATGAGAAACAACTTTTTTGATGATTATATCCATATTATGAAAACTAAAAATAAGCATCGACAATTATGATTCAAATATATTTTTCATGCCCGTTCCTGGTTAGGTTATTAGAAGCATACATGTTCTTCAAAATTTAGAGGGTGTTTGGTGAGAATTAAAATTAAATTTTTAGTGGATTGTGATAAAAAAAAAAAAAAAAATTGAAATGTGTGGTGGAAAAGATGCGAGACCCATGAAAGATGAGGCTAATATTGATTGTTTGACTTTACCTTGAATTAAAATCAGATTTTAATTATGCCCAAACAGACCCTTAATCCTTTCAGGAAATAACGATAAAGGTATCTTTCATGCTTTTTTACAAGATAACTCGTGAATTGAATTTTATGTTTATTCAATCTTCATTATCGTCCTTCTCTTGCGATATTTATTTGTACACAATAGTTGTATAATTATTTCAATCGTCTATTAATTGCAATGTTAATTTGGTGATGATCACAATTAATATGAATAGCAATATGCTTCTATTAGCTGAATCTTTATTTTTAGTACATCTGTGCTGATTTATTTGGCCCTACTCTTTTGTGTGTATCTATTTTGTTAAGCAATTCCTTTATTTATTTATATACTTTTAATTTAAAATGCATATCTCAAATTAAATTTTAACTTTTTAGCATTGCAATGTAGAGTTACTTCAATATATATAATAGGCATAAAATAGATTATAATGACTTTAGATGACTTAGCCCCTGCATTTTTTCAGTACTCTTTAATTTTTATACTTATTTTCATCAACATATTAACTCGATAAAATATTTTGTACGTAAATTCAAATTTTTTCCCTATTTTTGAATCACATATTCAAAAAAAAAAAAAATCACCATTCAAAACTCAATTTTCTCAAAAAATGGTCATCCGTAGGAAATACCTGAATCTTATGCAACCAACAATTCTGTATAATGTTCGGAAACTATAACCTAGTTGCATAAAAACATATTAAAATGACTATTTGACCCTCTCCTCGTGAACAAAAAAAATCACAAAATTGATACCGTTAAGTCCTTATTTTTTCCGTATTTCATAACTTAATGTTTGAAAACTTCAATTGATCTGAATAATATTAGTGTGAGTCTAAAACTTCAAACGGTCCATGAAAATTCTAAACTAAACCAAAAATATAAACTTTTGTATAATTTGAGCTCGTAAATAATACTTGGCTTGAAAACCCCTAATTCGTAATATTTTTTCGAATTGCACTTTAGTCATTAAATTTTACCAAAAATGCAAATTAATTATTAAACTTTACAAATTCACATCAATGCATCTAAACCTCAAATTCCATACTAGAATCATCCTTAACATGATACTTGAAGTCTAAAATCATCAATATGTAACTTTTCCTAAAAACAGTTTAGTCCCTGAAATTTACAAATATTGTGGTTCAGTCCCAAATTGCATTTCAATCTCCAACTGACTCATATTGCCACCAATAACTCTCGAGATCATCACATCTTACACCAAATTCTTACTTCTCAAAATTCCACTTTGGTCCCTTGAGAATTGAAATTACTTCGATTTGATTATCATGTTCTCAAATCTTACACTTAAGTTCCAAACTGAAATTCGGTGAGATGGAAGAAAGACGGATTTCTTATCTAAACAAAACTTCTCTTTTTTCCCCAAGTTTGGCTAGTCGGTACATCCTCATGGGATAGGTCTTCAAGCATTATCCATCCCTTGGTCCCAACATAGAGCTCATTCTTTCATTTTTTGCTTACCATTGTTCCCCCGTCAATTTGGGTGATCCACTCATTATTTTTTTCATTTTCATTATTCCACTCAATTTCAATTACACATTATTTAATAAAATAATATTTTCCATCATATCAATAATTTTTCCTTTTTTTTTCAACCACATATTCCCTATCATATCAAACAGAAAAATGCATTCTTGGACTCAAAATGTGTACCAAATAGGAGCTTAGTTAGTTATACCAGTTGAAACGTGATTTTTTTTTTCCAATAGTTGAAACACGACTCTAAAAACAACAAAATAAGCTTATAGTAAAGTTGAGATAACACATATGAAAATGCTTAGCCCTCGTTTCGTCATCATTAAAATTATAATACATTTTTTTTTTCAACCACATATTTTTCAATAAAATAATATTACACGTAAATAAAAAAATCCATCTTTTTCAACCACCCATTCTAAAAAAAAAAAAAACACTATTCTAAAAATTATAATACCAAATAATGGGGGTCAAACGGGAGCTTAATTATGACAACACATTACTACTGCGGAAATGTAACATATGGAAAATTCCTCACTACATTACACAAATACTGCACGATAAATTTACTCTGTAAAAATAAAAATGAATGAAAAAAGATCACGTGGAGTAAAAACTACTCGTTCAATTTGGATTTTTTTTTTTTTTTCATTTTTATTTTTTGGGGAGCTACTTTCGAGGTAAAACGCTTGGGGTCTTTTTACACAATGTTAAAGAAAATAGAGGCCTCTTAGCACTTTATCTCTTTAATATGTCTTTCTTAAACAAATTCCTCAAAATCGGTTCTCTATGGGCTTGTTTGTCTCTCATTTTTTTGAGAAGAAATATAATTTTGAATAGTATTTTTTGGAGATTGTGTGATTGAAAAGTAAAGTAATTTTATTGGTTTGTGTATAGAATATTTTATTAAGTGAATATGTGGGGAGATTGTCTACTGTAGCAAATAATGTTAGAGAAGATGAATGACAAACATGGCTATATATAAGGTCGTTTGGTACCGATTAAAATCCAATTAAAATTGAAAATATGGCCGTTATTGGATCTCACTCATCTAGAGCCTGTTTGTTACGGCTTAAAATCCAATTAAAATTGAAAATATGACCGTTATTGGATCTCACTCGTCTAATAAAAGTTAACAATAACGACTATATTTTCAATTTTAATCTGATTTTAATCTCTACCACACATAAAAGTCAACAATAACAGCTAGTTTTTCAATTTTAATCTCTCCCAAACGGGCTCCGAGTTTAATATATTCCTAATCGACATAATCCTCTCCTTTTTTCGAAGTTTGGAGTTTTAACTGAATATTTCCCTACATTCCTTTCTCTTACGTTTTCTTTTCCACTTCTAGACTCTTCCGTGGTTTTCAATTACTGGACAACTCAAAATTTGCTCTCCAGGGAAATTTCCATGTCTGTTACGGGAATAAGCTTTTATTAAAGAAAAAAATTAAGTTTTGATTTGATTTGATCATTCTTTTTCTTCGTTCAATAATACCAATTGATAATTTCCTCGAAACCGTACATAATTGGATTTGGAATATGGAAATGGTTTGATCGTGTCCCTTTTGACTCTAAACCTCAAAAATATTATTGAGTTGAAGGAAGGAAAGCTAATTAAGAAACACCTTTAATTTACTTAATTATGATCCTTTATTAGTGATTATTTTCTGGAAAAAGCTATTTGTACCTTCCCATCTACCTGTTGGTTTACACCGTGACGTGTAAAGGTGATTTTTTTTAAACCAAAAAGTAACAGAATATTAGGCCGGGTTTTACGCTTGGGCCGGTTGAACAAAATTGCCGCTATTAGAAGAGGCAAAAACCTGATCCCAGTTATTCAAAAAAGCTCAGAAAATTGCCACGATTTCTTTGGCCCCAAAAAATTGAAACCTACCGCCCGTCGAAGAAGGTGTCGTCGGCATAACAAAGAGTTCATTTTAAGGCAATCACCGGCTTCATCTATTCGAATAGATGACGGACAAAGGTAGATGAAATTTGTTATTTCATTACCAAATCTGAATGGCTATTTAACAAATATTTCATTACCAGATTTTTCTCTATTAATGTTGAGTTTCATTTTTGTAATGTAATGTGTTATTTCATTTACCAATCTCTAAATAATATTTAAAATTATTAGCACACTGTACATACCACTTGCAACAAAGCCAGCAGATGCTTTTTCTTTGTTTCAACTTTCCTGTCTTAAAAAAAGCGATTTCCTCGATCCTTGACCTCAATAACAAACAAAGATTGGAATAATCAGAAGGATTCAATGCTGAATAGCCTCTTCCAGGTAAAGAAAAATAACCATTTGTCATATCCTCAGTCCAAGTAGTTGAATAGCTTGTCTGATCAAAACTTTCAAATGCAAAGCGAGCAATTTCAGCAAGTATTTCTTGCACCACGTGGAAATATCTTGACCCCAATAACAAACGTAATGTGTTATTTCAAGTTTTGGAAATAGTTGATTTATCTAAGTTTCGTTATCTGCAATTTGTGAAACGTAGATGCATCTGAAATGACAAAGTAGAGAAGAATGATGATTTCAATTCAATATTTGATCCGTGAATTACTTGTAACATTCTTTTTTTTTTTTTTACTTTTGGAAGAGGTTGACAACGTCGTTCTATTAGAAGACGAAAATGACAACATTTTCGACAGTGTGAACTTCATCGATGATGGAATTGTAAGGTGGATAATGTCATTGTGCTCGAGGTGGGAATGAAGTTCAATGATGAAAAAGAAATGTTTAATTTTTACAAAAGATATGTGTACGCGTAAGATTTCCAGTTAGAAAAAGAAATTCCCAAAAGAATGATACCAGAGTTGTGAGATATGTAGTGTTGACCTGCAGCCGTGAAGGCCGAAGTAGTACTGCCAGTGGTTCTTTGAAACCGCAGGCTACCGTTCAGACAGACTACAAAGCCAGGGTAACTGGATTTGCAGATGCATGTGGAATATGGAGAATAAACATAGTCAATCTCATTCACAATCATAAAACAAGTCCTTTGAAGTCTAGGTTGTATCGTTACAACCGAGAATTGAGTGCCCATGTTAAATGAAGGCTTGAATTGAGCAATATGGTAGAGATTCTGTTACACAAAAGTTACAACTCCGCAATTGTAGAAGTAGGGGGTATGAGAATATGACTTGTGTGGAAAAATATTGTCGCAACTATGTTGTACACGTGAGGCGGTTAAGACTCGAAGAAGGAGATGTTGCTGCAATACAAGTTTTTCGTGACATTTGAAAGACAGAAATGTGACACTGTCTATAGTTGCCACTTATTTGAGTTTCGAGGTATAATTTGTAAGCATGCGATCTCTATACTTCTCCGTAATAACGTCACAAGATTACCAAACACCTATATATTACGCAGATGGAGACGCGATGTTCGTAGAGCCTACACTAGGGTCGCAGTGAACTATGATGGTTTGAGTAGCACCCCTGCCCAGTTAAAATATGACAAGATGTGTCAGTCATTTGCGTCACTTGTGGACATGTCTACAGATGATGATAATCGATTCCAGGAGGCACTGGAGTAGATAGAATCCAAAAAACTCACATCTAGCACAATATCGGGTTGTGGAAGTAATGGCATGTCCCAGGTTGGTGGAGTGTCGCAACAAAATAGCAATTCAGGTCTACAAGATCCAAAATGCTCGAAGAGAAAAGACGCGCCTAAGAAACTTCGAAACAAAAGTCCTTTGGAATTAGCATCCAATAACGCAAAGGTACGTGGCCATTTTTTTTAATAATACGGTGCGTATGTATAGTTATTTTCTGTTGATTATATAGTCACATTCGACTTCAGCTAAGGAAAGAAAATGGAAAGCAGGCCCAAGTAAACTAGGAGAGGTCGAACCGATCGCACATGTACATGATCAACTACTGAATGAAAATATGCCGGCACAACTCTCATATTCACAGCTTCTAATGGTTCGTCTATTTCGATTCACCAATGTATTTGATTTCCAAATTTTAGTTACATCATGAAATTTGTGTAGGGTGATGACAATTGTCATGTATTTACACAACAAGGAATGTCTCCAAATTTCTTCCCACCGACTTCATTATTCAATTGTCAAGGTATGCGGTTAACCTCAGTAAGGTTTTCTATCACACATAATGAGTTATTCACCCTCTAAGACTATCTTTCGAAATATGAAGCAATACTACTATTTTGTGCAAAAAGCAAGGGTTAAATTTTAGTTACCCATATATCAATTTTAGATTCGTGTACAACTTAATTATTCACCTGTAATCAACATGAATGAGTTTTACTAAATTTCCATCATTTCTGGCAACTATTTTCCAGTTATTAATTTCTCTTGTACCATTAGTCCACCTCCATGGCTTACTTAATTGTACTGTAGCTTTCAGTTTTTGAAGTTTTTATGTTTAAGACAAATAAACTTTTCTTACTGCCTTACATAATGAAAATGGACAGTCCTCGTGCTCTCAACAAATGGACAGTTATGACATAATTTTGTGAAGTAGGTTGTTTAGGCCTTGTTTGAGCCATATTTTTTCCTCACTAAAATGAAAAATATGACCGTTATCCATCACATCAACATTTAAATTCAAATTCTCTATCTCTTGTGTGGGCCCCAATAACGACTATATTTTTCATTCTCATTTTCAAAAAAGGTGGCTCAAACAGGGGCTTAATATGAGAACATTGTGGATAATACTTTTTTAGCAATCAACATGTAATCATACTGGATATAAGAGATGGCTCCATGTATTGGTCATAAAAGATGAGAACTCTATGCATCTCTAACTTAGATTGCCGTTATGCAGATTATAGGGACCATGTGTTCAAAAGTACCTTTGATTAGCAATGCTGGTGGAAGATTGAATATTCACTGAGTCATTGAAGGATGTTGGTGGCTGCTGGCTGAAGTGAAGACTTTTAGTTTTGTTATTACTGTGTCTATTGGCTGGCTAATTAAGACTTTTTTTAGTTTTGTTATTACTTTTGTCTATTGGCAGTTTCTTAAGACTTTTAGTTATTACAACTTCTTAAGACTTTTAGTTTTGTTATTACTAGAGCTCACAGCCTATATGTGCAGCTTAAAATTTTCAGTCAAAACAAAATGCAATGACAGTTTGATATACCAAAGCATCGGCACAGGAAAATCGATCAGGAAACCATAAGATGTTTTCAATTACACTAACATTTCAGATATATAACCAGTGAATTCGCATTACAGATTTCTTCCAAAGCATATATTACACAACATTCTTCACTTCACCAACTACACAACAGAACACATACTAGACATCAAAAGTGGTAGGGAACCTCACAACCAACAACATAACTACTACTCAAGCAAGTCCATTCCCCTTATCCACTTCCGAACTTTCGTTGGCCTTGCGTATTGTCACGTTCAACGAAATCTCAATACTTTTTTCTTCGGCTATCCGAAAAAATGATTTGAACAAGTGCGAGAACCGTTGAGCTTCTTCGACCAGCACATGACCATTTTAGTTAACGGTAACACTACTTAATCTGCCACTGGATTCTCCTTTGTCGACCCATTCCCAATATTTACAATTAGCACTGCAGTAATTGAACATCCAACCCTTGTTCTTCGTGTCCTTCTCGACCTCAAAACACTTCACAATGCCAATTTTACACTAAGGGCATGGCCGTTTGTTCGAGCAGTCAGCAAATAAGTGACCCTTCTCTCGACAGCTATGACAAAGTCCAGAGTTCTTTCCTGGCATACTGCACATGAACGAACAAGATATGACGCTACATTACAATACATCCACAGAGTACTGTAAAATCTTCAAAAATATGTATTATTCGAATAAATCAAAATTGAGTAAAGTGGATACCAAATACATCATGCTTACATGATGTTTGTTGCGAAATTCTGCCGAAGTCGATGTGTTTCTTTTCCTGTGGATTAGGTTCTCGGTTCTTGTGAGCTTTTCGAGGAGACGCAAGTAGAGAATGGGCTATTTAATATATTTAGTGGATGCACTTCTGGTTGCACTGCCACTATAATTCTGCATGGTGGAGTCGATGGATGGTGTCGGAGATTGAAGTACCTGCCGCATACGGTGGAGCTTCAATCTTCCAACTTAAACAAAATTACCAACCTTGCTACATGAAGCGTCAACTTCTTATTCCGGTTGAGAGATGGAGGAATGCCAGAGTTCGAATGAGAGATGGAGAAGTACCAAGGGTTTTCTGATTTGGAAATTGGGAATTAGATCAATTAGGGGTAGTGGGTGAAATTTTGTAATGGGTCGGTTCAATTTTGACCCATATCTATTTTTTTTTATTTATTTTTTATTATTTTTGTTTTGGGAATAATCAGGTGCTTGACACGGTACGAATAGCGCGGTCGTTATTTTCTTGGTCTCAGTGAAATTCAGTTGGAACAAAAGCTGATTCAGGAAAAAAAATATAAATCACATGTTTAGATATCCTCAGGTAAAATTGGAAAAGAAGACTCTGTTTGATAGTTTGGTGAAAATCATTGGTAATTTACTTTGATTTCAGGGTGAAAAGGGGGCAATTATTTAATTGGTTTCTGGGGATAGTAGTTCTGGCGGGCAAGAGGAAACTGCACTAGACATGCTGAAGAATAAACAATTAAATATAAGAAGGTTGGTTCATGAGATTGAGCAGTATGATGGCGGCTAAAGTTTCTTGCTCAAACAAGGAGTCCATCAGATGGAGGGGATGTTAGGTGGTACTTTTGCAAGGTTCATTTGGGAATAAACGGTGAGATCCTAATCAAAAGGGAACATGTTCTCATTTTTATTTCAATTTATGCTCTGGAATTAGTTCTTTGTTCTTATTTCCATTTATTGGCCACTGATGGTGGTTGACTGTGGAGTAAGACGTGAGGATAAGTTAGTTCTACTAATGACATCAGTCATTCACATATTGCATAAACCTTCCTAACACATTGCTCACTTTCTGCTTTTTAGAGCTAGCTGCATCAGTCCCTCGAATAGAAATAGTTGGAAATGGTCTTTTCTTTCGTTTTAGTGAGGGATTCTCTTGCTATAGAGGCATCTCTCTTGCTGCTGGTGACATTTGACTTCTCTTCAATGAGATGAACTTCATTGTGTTTTGTCTATTAGCTTAAGTCCATAAAGAGAAATAATACGGAATGCTAGAAAGTGTTATTACTCTTTTTCAAATGAAAATTTCTGTATTATATATGTGACTGAAGCATTAATGGAAATATATACTGAGAGAGGAAGAACTGCTGTCTAGTTGGTGGAAAGAGTATGCATAATGCAGTGAAGTTCCAGGTGGGCAGCCTAGTATCAGTTCTAAAGCAAGTAAACAAAAGAAAGAATCATCGCTGGAGAGAGCTCAATCTGACCGACTATATTCGATTAAAGAAGGTAAGGTTGGTGTCCATATGAATAGTGGATTATGAGGTATTATTTTTTTATCTGTAGCCTTAATTCTTTCTTGCTCAGCTATCTGGCATACGTATGACTACATCTCCATTAAAAATAAAGAACTTCGGGAATACCGTATATAGTGAATTGGGATTCTTCTTTTTAGCAAAGGAATCACCTCTTAATAACTGAAAAGCTGCCTTTCATAATTAACATGGGGAAGAACAGAGAGACAGGAACCTTTAAAAGATCTTGTTAAATGGTTTGAATGTCTCTCAATGGAGGGTTTCTTCTTATTAAATAGAAAGATATGTCCTTAATTTGCGGCCTACAATCATGTGGAAATCAAATTAGAATCTCTCTGTACAAGGTAGCCTACAATCACTCTGGAATCATTCTATAAAAGGTAAATACAATATTGTACAATATACGTTAACAGTGGTGAATCCATGAATTTTGGTGAGCTATGGGAGTCGTAGCCATGATAGCAAGATCGTTTATTAATATTTAATTACATAATATTACAAATTCTTCAATTAATATATAAATGCACTAAAACGTAAAAATTGTATACATACGAAAATATAATACATATTAAGTGCTTATAAGTTGTGAATATTACAAAATATGTAAATAATAAGGGAAAAATACATTGTGAATTTTATGAAATGGGTAGATAAATCGTTCATTTTGAGTAGAAGTTAAGTAGTGCTAAACAAACTCTACACCATGAATAAATTATAACACTTATCCACTAAGAAACATACATTTTGAAGAGTGAATTATTGGATATGCTCGTACGTATGAACTCCTTGTTTCTTAAGTTTGTTCTATCATAATTCAAAAGTAATTAAACTCCGAATCCAAAGGCAACTTGGACATATCACCTACTTTCCCTTTCCTATATATACTCCAAACTCTCATCTCTTAGCACGAACAAGCCTGCCAACTTCTCTCTCTATATACACAAAATCTCTTTCTATATGCACATAATCTCTACCAGCTTATGACATTTGACTTTATAGAGAGAATTCTACAAAGTATTGGGGTGGCTCTCTCTCTCTCTCTCTCTCTCTCTCTCCCCATGTCTGTCCCTATTTTTATTTCAGAAAAGGCAAAATAAATTTATTCTGTTGGTTGAGCTAGCAAGGGCTGGCGTCGGGTGTTGGCTTCGTCGGTGTACGTTAAGTAATACTTGTCACCGGTTACTTGAGAGCTAAAATTGGTCTTATAAGTTGTTGAGTTTTCTTAGGGTGGGGAGAGGGGGATTTAAAGGAAGAATAACAAAAAAATTTGATCATGATCAAGTCCACTACTCGTAATTTATAATATCCCTTCTTCACGATATCATTCATGTATTGGAGCTCTCGGTAATGAATCAAAATGTACCACTTGATCGTGTCTTGATTCTAATCACGTATAAATAAAATGTTTTTAATTTTAAGTTGTCCATCAAATGCTATAATGAAAATCGGAAGCTAGGGTATTTCCCAGTACCAAAAAAGTTTGTTTAGTAAATAGTACCTCATCTTTCTTATTTTATGTATGGATGCCCTACATTTTGAAATTTACAAGTCTTCAATGCTTGTGTTTCGAGTCTTTTACAATACACGCAGTGTAATGTCAGGTTTCTTTCTCATCCATATGAAAGAACGTATAATTTCATTTTTAGTAGTTAAATATATGATTATTTACTTTGTTCTTCTCATTCTGAGAGTTTTAGAAAAGAAAAAAAAAAAATATTGTACTTGAGTAACCTCTGATTCTACGTAACATGTGCAATACACAACAAACAACAACAAATTTTATTTCCATAAAATAGAGTCGACTATATAAACATATTTCACTATTCTGATAGGCTAACTCCCACATGCTGTGGATGATCAAAATGAACCACAATACTCCATGTTAGTTTTTGTATAACTCTTCCTCTTATAAACATGTTTCACTACTCTAATAGGCCAATACCCACATGCCGTGGTAATCAAAATGAACCACAATACTCCATGTTAGTTTTTGTGTTACTCTCCCTCTTCGCACATGTTTAGTTTTTTTTTTATCAAAATTTAGTCGTCGCTAAATACTAAGCTCGTGTTTCGTCCCCATTCTTTTAAAACGCGAGCCTCTTTAGTCTACGCTTGATATGCCTAAGCCACACAAGTCCTTACCTTTTATTTATTGTTAACTGGTGCCCTCTCCACTCGTTGGCAAAAAGAAATTTTAGGAAGAGTCCTCGTAATTTTTGTTGATTTTGTTGAAACTTGGGTACAAAAGGATTTCATACTTAAAAAAGGTTTATGCATCCATCATCTGGCTTATGTTCTACATGTAGCATTCAGACCCAAATGACTATGTATTATGTCGATACTTTCACATATTATAGGTAATGTAGGAGAAAAATACCCGCTACTCTTCAGATTTAGTAACTGCACTTGTAAACAATAGAGAAGCACACAAAGTAATGACCGATTATCGATGATAATTTGGTCAACAATTTTTTTTTTCAACATTCTGTATTGAAGAAGCTGTTAGTCAGACAGTTAGGGGGTGTTTTAATTGATGGATATTATTGAGAAAATGACAAGGACCCTCTTTGTAAACCTACAAATTCGAAGGAAAATAGAACAAATCAAACCTGGTATGAACGTGAAGAAAGATGACCAAATTAGAACCTTAAGACAACAAAATTCTTAAAACCCCAACCTTGAGACACCACAAAGGTTGATCACTCCTTTGATAAGTCAAATTTCAAAACATTTCTATTCCGAACACAAGAAAAAGGCAAACAAGAGCTTTCTTCCATAGCTTCAAAAAAACTTCCTCTTTCCAAATAACATGACTCCCTATTTAAAGACAAATCCCTAACTTAATTGAAGAAAGAAAAATCGATGGGCCCTTAAAAGATGGATTGGCTAGTGATACAACATAAAAGAGTCCAAAGACTAAAGTTAAATCCTAATTGATCCCAACATGAACAACCATAATTAATTAAAAGAATAAAGTAAAAAATTCCTAATTATCTTTTGCATTCTTCTGCTCTTCCAGATTTATCCCTTACACAAAGATAATTGACCATCATTGGTGAAACTTTGAAATCTTCAAATTTAGTTCTAAGATCTTTCTAGCACTGCCTATTTGTATTGCACTTACATGATCAAATATTGCAAAGCTTCTTTCACTTCTTGCATTTTCCCTAGTCATTGGACCGCCAACTCCTTGCAAATTTGAGAATATTTGGGAGCATCAACTTGATCAGCACCTCGATTCTCCATCTTCATCCTCTTTTCACGAAGGAATTCGTCCTCGAATCACCTACATCAAACAAAGATAAATCAGAACATTAAAAGTTGCACTAACATTACCATAATCGCTTGGCAAATCTAGCTTGTAGGCGTTGTCATTGATTCGCTCCAAGACTTAAAAGGTCCATCTCCTCCTAGGTCTAGCAATTTTGACTTCCGTTGTGTGGGAAACCTCTCCTTACGCATGTGCACCCAGACCCAATCGCCAGGTTGGAAGACACCTCCAAACGCCGCTACAAACCAAACTCTCTATTTTGGGCATTAGAAGTAAAATGTCCTAATCATTGGCACTTGAAACACTTAATATCACGTGATTTAGTAAGAGTTTTAGTTTCTGGTTTTTTCTTTAGGAACAAACACTGAATTCCTTGTACTTTGCATTCTTCTTTTGTTCCTAAAGGCAGCCTTGTTGTCTTTCCAATTTGATCTACATGGAGAACTAGAAGTCGAACCAGATCTGAGCTTCTTGGACTTGATTTGTTTCTCCACTTGAACAGCTTTGTGTAATAGCTCCTCCATCTCTACATAATGTTGCAACTCAAACCACATCAGTAATCTAATTGTTCAAACCGGCAATGAATCTAGCCATCATTGCTTCACTGTCTTCCTCTATGTTTGCTCTAATTATGGCGATTTCTATCTTCTTATAATAATCATACTACACTCATGGAGCCTTGAACAAGCCCTTGCAACTTCCTATACAAATCTCTATAGTAATGGCTGGGTATAAATCTCTTGTGTATCACCAACTTCATATCTTCACATGATTGAATAAGCGTCTCACCATTTCTACACCTACTGATCACCAATTGATCCCACCATATCACTTTTTTTTTTGCATAATCTAATAACCTCCATGACTGCTAGTTTACTTTTCTAATCACACACTGCTCAACTTTTCTTTCACACTCCAAGTATAGTTCCAGATCATTATTTCCTTGAAAAGTTGGAAATTGTCGTCTTATACTACCTATATTGTTAGCTCTCTTTGGTGCAAACTTCTTGTCCTGTTTATAACTTGATCTCTCCACTTTGGAATCAGCTTCATCCTCTTCATCTAACTTATGTCTTCTATATGTTCTAGAACCGGAAGAGGACTCCAAATCATCCAATATCGCATTCAATAATTTAAATGGCATAACAGCCATCTAATGAAGAATTTCATGTCGACATCTTGTGGTTCTCCTCCTTCCTTACTCATCGCTTCAACCTATAAAATTAAACAAAATAACAAATATTATATAATCTATTTAATATTTTCCTCACGTGTTTGCACTCAAATCAGATTGTTATCACTCGTGTTTCACATAATTTGGCTTTTTCTTGTTGATTATCTCTCTTATTCTTTGCCTTGTACCTCTTAAAGCCAACTAGCCCCATTTGGGGGTGTTCTTGTATAGAATCAAGAATCAACAATTCTCAACGAAGCCAACCAGTTTAGATGTGACCATCTTCACAAGGTCGAATTTTTAATGTCATAAATAGAGTAAAACCTAGACCAAATAAGAGGGAACTAATTCAACAAGAACAAGAAACTCAAGCAAATATACCCCAATCTGAACTTAAACCAATAAGGAATATGAAACTTGAACCAATAACAAGAAAGGGAAACTTGAGCGCTCAACAACCATCCACGTTTTTCTTCTCTTCTCTTTTTTTTTTTCGTTTTTCACCGCAAGAACACAACAAGGGAATATGGAAATTAACAACTTTTTTTCAGGCAACCAAAGCGCTCTGATTACCAAATAAAAGGGGACCCCCTTTATAAAACCCACAAATTTAAAGTAAATAGAACAAATCAGACCTGGTATGAACGTGAAGAAAGATGACCAGATTAGAACCCTAAGGCAACAAAATCCTTAAAACCCAAACCTTGAGACGCCACAAGGTTGATCACTCATTGATTAAGTCAAATTTCAAAACTATTCTACCAAGAACACAAGAAAAAGGCAAGCAAGAGCTTTCTTCCATAACTAAAAAAAAAAATGTCCTCCCGTTTTCAAATAACATGGCTCCTTGTTTAAAAACAAATCCTTAGCTTAATTAAGAAGAACAGAACAAATGGCCTAAAAAGGATGGATTGGACCTAGTAGATAAAACATAAAAGAGCCTAAAAGACTAAAGTTAAAATCCTAATTAGTCAAACATAACAACCCATAATTAATTAAAATAGTAAGTTAAAAATGTCCTAATTAATCTTTGCATTCTTCTT
This sequence comes from Fraxinus excelsior, assembly GCA_019097785.1. NCBI lineage: Eukaryota > Viridiplantae > Streptophyta > Magnoliopsida > Lamiales > Oleaceae > Fraxinus > Fraxinus excelsior. The sequence continues at coordinate 25,608,241 of CM032628.1, read as the reverse complement.
GTTCTTCCAGATTATCCATTGCACAAAAAGATAATTGACTATCTTTGGTGAAGCTTTGGAATCTTCGAATTTCGTTCTAGGATCTAACACCGCATCTTTGTATTGCACTTCCATGATCAAACCTTGCAAAACTTCTTTCATCTTCTTGCCTATTGCCCTAATAATTGAACCGCCAATTCCTTGCAAAGGATCTTGAGAATATTTGGAAGCATCAACTTGGTCAGCACCTCGATCTCCATTGGAAAAGAATATCTTGTTAAATAGTGATATAATGGAAATATGTGGTTAAAAAGTAAGGATTTTTTTTTTTTTTTGGATGTGATGGAAAAATTATTTATTTTTGTTGAGAACTGCGTGGCTGAAAATGAGTTTTAAAAGAATGTATTTTGAAAGAATGTATACCAAATAGGGGCTTAATGTTTTAGACACTAATACTAATATACACCTTTTAGTATGCATGAAAGCAACATCACATTCTTACAAAAAGACACAACAATGGAAACTAAAATCGAAGTATACAATTGATTTCCTGTATCCCATAATGTTTTGATGATTATAAAATACAGCATGGTCAAGGAGACAAAAGGGTTATTCATGAACTCAAATGCTAGGAAACATTGTCTTCTTGTCAATTTTTATTTTATATCGATGTTGCTTGTTGGGGCAATTTCTTGCGCCAATTATCTCTTTCTCTAACGATATCCTGTTTGCCTCCATGCATTTCTGATAAGTGCGTTTTACACTTATTTTGGTTCACAAACATGGATAATTGTAAATAAATATGTGAATATGGCTTGATTCTGTGTAATTTGTGTTTTATAGGCTAAAAATGATGAACGTGTTGAAAATTCGAAAAAAACAAACGAAAAAGGACTAAAATGAAGACAATTAAAGTTTGAGGACTCAAGTGCAAATACTGAAAAGTTATGTCGATCTCATGAGGAAGATTTGAGAGTGTTAGACATCAATTGGATGAGGAAAGAAGCCAAATGGATGAAATATAGTCGAAGTACTGTCATAGAAGATGTTCGAATTTGAATATTTATATTTCTGGGAGATTTGTAGCCCTTTGAATAAGAATTCTAACACATTTTGAATCACCTCAATCGGATTTCGGAAGAGAAATATATGATCAAAATACTGAAAGTTATCCGGTGGGAAAAAAGTATAACTATGCGGCTGCATGGTATAATTTCCATGCGGTCACATGGGAGTGTTAAGGGACCTCAAGTAGCTCATCTCTATGAATCATGTGGCCGCATGGTTATCTTCCGGCATGAGAAACTTCTGGTTTCTCTTTCCAATTCAAACACCTTTGGAAACAAATCTTGGGATGTTATTTAAACCCTAAAGCCGTCCAAAACGAGGGAGAGGAGTTTATCAAGGTTTTGAAAGAGAAAAAAGAGGTAAGAACACGAAGAACAACACCATGAAGTGAAGATTAAATTCAAGAATTCAATTGGCGATGTCATTCCTTCATTATTTTTTTGATTTTCTTCTCTCCACTATACTAGACTAGATTTATTTGTGCTAGGAAACGATGAACTATATAATTTGATTTTTAATTCTTAGTTTTACATTCTTGACAATCAAAAACATGTTTTGGATATTTGAATGGTTTATATGATTTTTATTTTTCCATGATTATTGTGCACATAATTTTGTGAGTTTGGTGATTTATTTCATACATTCGAGAAAATGAAAATAAATTTGACATGTATAAATCATTATAATGTCCGATATGGGATATAAATATACCGCTATGTTTTATATGAATCTTTAAGTGTTCGTAAAAATTGATGCATTCTTGTATATTTGCATCCATCATAGAAATATAGTTGGGTCATATATGATAACAGGTTTAACATTACTCGAGAGAGATTGTTAAATAATTAATGAGCATTAATTCTTCAATATTTCTAAACATGTGTCAAAGTGTAAAACTAGGTTTTAAAAAAATATTACATAGGGATTCGTGATCATAGTATATTCATCGCATATTAGAAAACTCTTCAATTTACATTCATCGCCAATTTGAATTTAGTTAGTTAATTCATTCATACTTGCATACTTATCATTAATTTAGTTATAATTTCATCAAAACAAACATTCTCAATTTTCATTGTTTTGGTTAAGATCACAGTAATTAAAACTAGAACTAATCAATCCTTATGGGAACGATACTTGGACTTAAAATCCATTTTACTACTTGTTAAAAATTCCTAATTAAAAGACTAAGTTAAAAATTCCTAATTAATCCTTGCATTCTTCTTGCTCTTCCAGATTTATCCCTAGCACAAAAAGATAATTGATCATCCTTAGTGCAGCTTTGGAATCTTTGAATTTAGTTCTAGGATATTTTAGCACAGCCTCTTTGTATTGCACTTCCATGATCAAACCTTGCAAAGCTTTTTTCATCTTCTTTGCCTTTGCCCTAGTCATTGGACCGCCAATTCCTTGCAAAAGATCTTGAGAATATTTAGGAGCATCAACTTGGTCAGCACCTCGATTTGTTAGCTTGTACGGTCTAGCCAAAATGTGCATTAGTTAGCTTATCTTTCAAAGTTATATGTTTCTTTCAGTTGTCGATCATGTCTTTCACATAGTATGCAAGTAATTATTTAAGTACGGTCTAGATTTGTCTAGTGTTTGAATCATAGGTTGTTTAACCTTAAAATTGTAATCTTTTGCCATGATCTGCTTGTGAAGTTCAATCAAAGATCGTGCTACCTCATTCTTTGCACATTTCTAACTGTGGAATTTTGTGATTGTTTATTTCTATTAGGAATCTTTAGAGTTCAAAGCACAACTCACAATACAAACTAAACAGCACAAAGCATAAAGAAAACATAGAAACTCAAAAATACTGAAGTCGAGTTCTGCTTCCCTTCTATGGCTGGAAGTTATAAGCTCAGGAATAGCACTTCCACATTTGCAACCGCCATCCACAAAGAGAGATTGCAACAAAAGAATGCACATGTTCAATTTCTGGTCATCGATCGAGAACGATCTCCCCAAAACGCACAGATTCTAGCTACATATTTAGAGAAAAATCTACACCGAAATCAACCACTATTCTAGGCCTGGATATACCCAAGATTAACCCCTAAATCACTAGAAGAAATTACTTAGAAATCACCCAAGAGAAGGAGAAGACGGACTTCACGAAAAAGAGATCAAGAAGGAAAGAGAAAAATGGAATAGTCTAGAATGAAAGAGGTCTAGAGTCTCTCAAGGAGTTCAAGAGACAAAATATCTTGCAAGACTCAATCTAAACTGTCTATCTCATCCAACGGTCACAGGTGATTCAAACTAGCACAATCCAAGTGATCACTTAGCTACCAATAAGTAAGTGACACTTAAGTAGCATAAGAAAGAATGATAAACAATGTAAATGTCACAAATAGCACTAGTCTAGTAGTGTTAGGAGAACCACTAAATCCCATAATTTCGAACTCTCAAAAACTTTTGTGTATGCTGTTTCTGTTCTATGCACGTCTCTCCTTCAATAACGTTACACTAGTGAGTGCATATAGCTGCATTCTTCTATAAACTATCAAAGGAGAAATAGACATGCATGAGTAGTCTTTAATTGTTGTAGTGTTTATAACTGCAACAATTTGTAGTTCAACAGTTGTACTAAATCCTTGGAGTTGCTCCTAACTTCTCTTTCCAATAGGAAAAAAGAAAAAACAGAAACTAAACCATTACAGAACTTCCTGAATTTTGAATTGCATTTGTTGCAGGTAGATTTGATGAATAGACACTCTTGACAGGTGATACGAGGTCACTGGTTTGCCCCGCAAAGGGGGTCTTGATTGGCTTCCACCAAGGGAAGATGTAGCCGAGCGATTGGAATTTTCATACCACAGTCAGGTTCTGATACCTCCAATTTGGAGTTTTGTATTATTTGATTTTACTAAATTATAGTGGTGCTCAAGATTTAAAATTTTCATGTCTCTAAAATATTCTACACATAAGGGAAGATTGTTGAAGTTGTGACATTTTGTTGTCACTTAACTAGATGAATATTTTGTTTTATATTTAGTTACAATAGATTGGTTAAAGTCTAACTATGTAATGATAGAAAGATAGGCTAGTTGTGAGCTACTATATGCAAGTGGCTTGTCAAGTGGTAGAAAATATCTTGTAATATCTATCAAAGGTGGGGCTATAAGTAGAGCCAAGTTGTATTGGAAAAATATGAAAGAAATGATGTAGAAAACCGTCTTAAAAAAATGTAGACATCCAAAGTGCCTTCCTCTCCTCTGTTCTGGTGAAACCCAGCAGAGTATTTATGCTTTGTTTTGTTATGTTTTTATATGTTTTTGTTTGTGTTAAATCCGGTTACTTCAATAACCGCTAAATAATCCAAACCACTCCTCCATACAAATATGTTAGAGCTCTCTTAAAAGAGCTTTAGAACAATGAAAACCCAACAAAGATGATTTTTAACTGAATTGTTGCTTGCCTGTTTTTCTTTACAATGTAAATGTGCATTTTCTTTTTTCTTCTTTTGAGTGGAAATATGATGAACTTCAACTTCTGTGTTCATTTCTCATCAAATCTTTTGTTTATTTTGACATTAATTTTTTGGTGGCTAGTTGGGGTTTTAGTAATGTTGGAAATTTAGTCAAATAATTGTAAATATTTGGTAGTATTTTTTCCTTTATTAGTTGATTTAGTCAAAATAGGAAAGTATAAATTAGGAAGATATTGTAGGATTGGTTTTCTTAATTTAGGGATTCTCTGTATCTTATTTTCCTTTTTGGTTGTCGTCTCTGAGTGTATATATTCTGACAAGTTAATGAGAAGTCTTAAGCAAGAATTATTCACTTCCTTGTATTCTTGTTTCATGGTATCAGAGCTGATCGATACTGGTGACAAATCAGCTTATTTTTTCACACAAAAAGAATGTCTGGAGAACAGCCAAATATGTCCTTGGATGTGTCTTCCACTGAAACAAGCCAGACATCTCCAGGACTTATATCTGGATCCTCATCTACACCTTCATTTGACAGCCACTCCCTACAAATCACACAACACAAGCTTAATGGATTGAGTTTTCGAGAATGGTTTTAGTTTGTTATTCTGGTCATCAGAGGTAGAGGGAAGGTTGGATACTTGACAGGAGCAATAAAAGCACCATCAGACAGCACCAAATTATAGCTCTTGGAAGGCAGAAAACTCGATTGTCACGGCTTGGCTCATTTGGGAGGCGGTCCAATAAATTTATTCCGATCTTGAAAACACATCTCAATGTTTTGAGATTAGATCAAAAATTCGCAGCACCAGATAAGGAAGCCTTACAGTCACTGAATATTACAATTCCCTAATGGAATTGTGGCAGGAAATGGATCTCTTTTATGAGATGGGATGGTCGTGTACTGCTGATGCAGAAAAGTACAAGAAGATGCTTGAGAAAGAGCGTACTTTTGATTTTTTACAGGGGTTGAATTCGGACTTGGATGAAGTGTGTGGAAGGCTGCTCGGGATGAAGCCTTTTCCTGCCCTCTGAGAATCTTTCGCCGAAGTCAGGAGAGAAGAAAGCAGGAAACGTGTGATGATGAATCCTTCCAGCCAAAACGCACATTCCTTGGAAACACGAGGCTCAGCTCTTGTGGCAAACAAATAAGATAGTAGCTGTGGATCTCAGTCAAAGGAAAAGGATAAGGCTTGGTGCGATTATTGTAACAAACCTTATCACACCTGTAACACTTGTTGGGACTTACATGGAAAGCCACCTGACTGGAAACCCAGGAAACAACGCGGGCAATCCAAATCAGCCAATATGGTGGAATCTGATTCGGGCAAGGCTGCTGAATTTCACTTCTCAACAGAGCAGGTGGAAATGCTATGTCAACTTCTCAACCAAACCGAGGTCTCAACAATGTCCGAGAGTCAAAACTTGAACATTCCTACTGCAGCTATGGCACAAACAGGTAAAATAAGCCAAAATTTCTTGCATAAGTCACAACAGACAGATTGTTGGATTGTGGATACAGGAGCTTCTGACCATATGACCGGGTCAATGGATGTTTTTGAGACTTATGACAAGTGCAACAACATGATTAATGTATGGGTTGCTAATGGAAACATATCTGTTGCAGTTGGAAAGGGCACAGTTTGCTTACCGAATATGATATTGAAATCGGTTTTACATGTGCCTAAATTAACATATAATCTTTTGTCAATTAATAAGTTAACAAAGGATATGAATTGTGTTGTGATGTTTTTTCCTTCTCACAGTGAATCTCAGGACCTTTTTTGGGGAAGATGATTGGCATTGCTGAGCAAAAAAATGACCTATACTACCTCTCAGGAGCCGGGGATTCCAGTAGAGTTAAGTTAAATAATAAAATGTCCATGTCAGTTGTGTCTAGCAGTGATATTATGTTGTAGCATCAACGCTTAGGACATCCAAGTTTTTCTTATATGAAACTTTTGTATCCGAATCTTTTCATCAATAAAAGAAGCATCTTCCTTTCAGTGTGAACACTGTGTTCTTGCCAAATAATTTAGAGTCAATTATCCGCCACATACTTACAAACCCTCCAAACCTTTTCATTTGATCCATAGTGATATCTGGGGTCCATCCAGGACAGCTAATTTAACTAGAACTCAATGGTTTCTCACTTTCATAGATGATCATACAAGGGTTTGTTGGATATACTTGATGAAAAATAAATTTGAGGCATTTTACTGGTTTAAGCAATTTCATAAGTTTGTCCAAAATGTTTTTCAATCCAATATCCATGTCCTTCGAACAGACAGTGGAGGGGAGTATTTTTCGAATGAGTTTAGTCAATATTTAGGGGAAAATGGAATACACCATCAAAGTTCTTGTGTTGCCACACCCAAACAAAATGGGGTCTCAGAAAGAAAGAGTCGCCATTTGTTAGAGGTTGCTCGATCCTTAATGTTCACTAGTTTTATTCCAAATTCCTATTGAGGAGAGGCAATTCTTACGTCAACATATTTAATTAATCGTCTGCCCTAAAAAACACTTCATTTTAGAACTCCTCTAAGTGTCCTTCTTGATCATTTTCCAAATATGCATATTTTCAATTCTCTTTCCCCAAAGGTGTTCGGCTGCACGGCGTTTGTCCATAATAACCAGCCCAACCAAAGCAAACTCGATCCCAAGGCTTTTAAATTTGTATTTGTCGGATATTCTCCAACCCAAAAAGGCTACAAATGTTTTTCTCCGTCTCTTAAGAGATTCTTTGACTCATGTGATGTGACTTTTTTTGAAAATCAACCTTTCTATCCCAACACCCTTCTCCATGGGGAGAATTCCAATGAAGAAGGTCATTGGGATCCTACTATATCCCTTCCAATATCACAATATGTCTCTCTTTTACACATGAATTCTGCTCTCATCGCACCAGAAAATGTCAGTATCTATCCACTACCAAAAAACTCGACTCCAAGTCCAATCCCTATCCTTAGTCCTATTCTGAGTCATGATCGAGGGAGAGAGCCAGTTTCTCAAAGACCATTTCAAGTTTACTCTCGAAGGCCAAAAGCTCCTCAGCAAGACCCATCATTGAACCGAGAATCGGACCCTATGTAAGCAGTGACTTGGACTTGCCGATTGCAATACGGAAAGAGGTAAGAACATGCACAAAACATCCTATCTCCAATTTTCTAACATGTACAAAGTTATCTTCTGGATTTAAAGCCTTTACAACGAAGATTGATAGTGTGGATATTCCCAAAGACATCCACGAGGCTTTAAAAGATCCAAAGTGGGAGATGAGAGCATTGCATGATAATAGAACTTGGGAAGTGGTTGACTTACCGGAGGATAAGAAAGTAGTTGGAAGTAAATGGGTTTTTACGGTGAAATATAAGGCAGATGGAGAAGTGGAGAGGTATAAGGCTCGATTGGTGGCACAGGGCTTTACAGAAACATATGGGATTGATTATGAAGAAACTTTTGCACCCGTAGCCAAACTCAACTCCATCCGAGTTCTCTTATCTCTTACAGCCAATCTAGACTGGGAACTACACCAACTCGATGTAAAGAATGCTTTTTTAAATGGCAATCTTGATGAAGAAGTGGACATAAAGATTCCACCTGGATTTAAGTCAGAAGAAGAACTAGGTAAAGTTTGCAGATTGAAAAATCGCTATATGGTTTGAAACAATCCCCATGTGCATGGTTCACCAGGTTTAGTTCAACTCTCACTTGACTGGGATATAATCAAGGGAAGGCTGATCACACTATCTTCATTAAGATGTGAACAGTTGGAAAAAGAGCTATTCTTATTGTGTACGTGGATGATATCATACTTACAAGTGATGATAAGGTTGAGATTCACAAACTCAAGAATCAATTGAAGGAAGAATTCGAAATTAAAGAACTAGGACCCCTGAAATATTTCCTTGGTATGGAAGTTGCTAGAAGTAAAGAGGGTATTTTCATTTCTCAGAGAAAATACACTCTTGACCTACTAGAAGAAATCGTAAAATTGGGGTGCAAACCAGTAGGAACTCCACTCGAGAAGAATTGGAATAGCAAGATTAAAGATGATGAGCCCTCGATAGATGTAGGAAGATACCAACGCCTGGTTGGTAGATTGATTTACTTGTCTCTCACACGGCTTGACATTGCCTATGCTGTGAGTGTGGTGAGCCAATATATGCATTCACCTACTCAGAGACATTTAGAAGCTATAAATCACATTTTGAGGTATTTAAAAGGAACTCCAGGAAGATGACTAATGTTTCTGAAAAGTGAGAACATAAATATAGAAGGATATGTTGATGCAGACTGGGCTGGAAGTGAAGATTGGAAGTCAACTTCAGGATATTGCACCAAACTATGGGGTAACTTGGTTACGTGGAGGAGTAAGAAACAAATAGTTGTGGCAATGAGTAGTGCTGAAGCAGAACTTCGAGCAATTGCACATGGAGTTTGTGAGGTTATATGGCTAGAAAGGTTAATGCAAAACTTGCAAATCAAAGTTTGCTCTTCCACTAAGTTGCATAGTGACAGCAAATCTGCCATCATCATTGTAAACAATCCACTGATCCAGTCCAACATGATCGAATGAAACATGTTAGACTTGATTGAAGCTTTATCAAGAACGAAATCGAAGAATGCGGTATCAACTTGTGCTACATCTCTACTCATGCACAAGAAGCAGATATCTTGACCAAAAGTCTACCAAAGCCAATCCATGAAAGTCTTCTCCGCAAGCTTGGAATGCGAAATATCTATTCCTAAGCTTGAGGGGGAGTGTTGGAAATTTAGTCAAATAATTGTAAATATTTAGTTGTATTTTTTCCTTTATTAGTTGATTTAGTCAAAATAGGAAAGTATAAATTAGGGAGATATTGTAGGGTTGGTTTGCTTAATTTAGGGATTCTCTGTAAGTTATTTTCCTTTTTGGTTGCCGTCTCTGAGTGTATATATTCTGACAAGTTAATGAGAAGTCTTAAGCAATAATTATTCACTTCCTTGTATTCTTGTTTCAAGTAACTGTCATTAAGAAGACTGACGAAACTGGGATGCTTGCCCTTCGGTTTAGCATCGAAGAACCTTTCAATCATCAGGGCTCTTTGCAGCTCGAGTTGATTTACAAGGCTCAACCTCAATATGGCTCTGTTTGTCTTCAACATAACATTTCACTATTTTGTTTATGAGAGAGTGTGATTATATGTTGGCTTTCTGATTGCAAGGACTACATACCCTTTTTACTGGGGAAGATGATACGTGAGAAGCTTGACTAATTGCTGATGCATCTGGTTTTGGCGATATCATAGGTATTGGCATCAAGTTATATTATGGAAAAGAGATCTTTTTATTGAAGAAGATCAAAAGAATCAATTACATGAAGTCTACACGTCTGATATATAAATACATTTAGAAAATGAAGAAAGCTGTAAAACTAAGTAAGTAACAAACTAACTAGTAACTAACTAACTAGATTCCATAAAATGGCACCAAACTGGAAATGTGAGCTGCTGGTGAGCTGGAGTAGAGAACTGATGAGCTGGATTAGCTAGATTCCTGATACACCCCCTCAAGATGGACTATGCAAATTCAGTATAGCCATATTGGACATAAGAGGAAAAAGAAGTGATGAGTGTAATGGTTTGGTGAACATATCAGCCAACTGATGTTGAGTGCGTACTGGCAGTAATTTGATGAATCCTTCATTGACTTTGTCTCAAACGAAGTGACAATTCTTTCGTGAAAGATAGGATTATTTGCAATGTATTCGGCTACTTGGTTGTTGCAAAAAACAGAGCTAGAGCTGAAACAATGACCTGCAAATCAATAAGTAGCTAATTGATCCACACTATCTCACATGCTAAAGAAGCTAGAGCACGATACTTTGCTTCTGCTGAAGATCTTGAGACTGTTGATTGCTTTTTGGATTTCCAGCTGATCAAAGAATTCCCAAGGAAAATACAAAAACCAGTTATGGATTTTCTGGAATCAGGGCACGACCCCCAATCAGCATCTGCAAAGGCATAGATTTGGAAAGAAGGTGAAGAAGAATTAGGACAAGAGGCATCAAAGAACAAGCATTGTCCTGGGGCTATTTTTATATATCTTAAGAGATGATGTACAACATCAAGATGAGGCTGACGGGGCTGTGACACAAATTGACTTAATTTGATGACAACAAATGTGATGTCTTGGCGTGACACAGTGAAGTAAAGCAGGCGACCAACAAGGCGACGATATATGGAAGCATCTTCAAGTAAATCCCCATCAAGAGCACTGAGTTTCACTTTGGGATCCATTGGTAGCAAGGCAGGTTTGCATGCCAAAAAACTTGTATCTTCTAGTAGTTGTAAAGAGTAGTGTCTTTGAGACAAAAAGATCCCTTTTTGTGATCTTGCAATCTCCAATCAAAGAAAATATTTTAGGTTGCCAAGCTCCTTCAATTTGAATTGTGTATGCAGAAAACTCTTCAATGAATAAATTACTTCAACATTTGATCCAGCAATGATTATATCATCTAAATAAACCAATAAAGCAACGAAAGAATCACCAGTCCCCTTTGTAAATGTTATACAAATTAGCTTAATTATAGGCTTAATTAAAGTTTCCTAAATTGTATAGTTTCCTTAGATTGTATAGTTTCCTTTTATGTTTATTTCCTTTTACAGTTATTTGTAACCCTATAAATAGGGTCTTTTACTTTGTAATAGAAACAAGTTTATTATATACAATTTATAATATTCTTCACATGGTATCAAAGCATCGCTGAAATTTCTGAAAAAAAAAAAAAATTCAGATCCGTGAACAGTACCGCGCGGCTAGGGTTTCTTGATTTCTCCAACTTCCGGCCTCCTTTGGGTCTCACCGCCGTCTGAAGAATCTGCTCCGACCACCACTTGTCCGGAATTTGGTTATTTTTGCGCCATTTTGCTCATCTCGATGTTCACAACACGTTTTACTACCTGCTTGGGTCAACACCTAATTATTTGGCTCGGTGTGTGATCTATTTTTTGGGACAGGTTTGGCTTTGTCAACTATTCTGACTTTGTTGTGTATTTGTGCTCGTTCTTTGGTTGATATTTGATAATATGGAGGAAAAGAAATCTGTGGCCGTGTCTGATGTGATTCCGGTGATGTCTAAAATTACGGACCATAAGCTGAATGGCTTGAATTATTTGGATTGGAGCAAAACCGTTCGCCTTTATCTGCGGATCGACAAAGATACTCACTTGACTGACGATCCTCCTATAGATGATTCAAAGCAGACTTGGCTTAGAGAGGATGCTCGCTTATTCCTGCAAATTCGAAACTCTATTGATAGTGAGGTAATTGGTTTGATCAATCACTGTGAATTTGTTAAAGAGTTGATGAATTATTTGGATTTCTTGTATTCTGGTAAAGGGAACATTTCTCGTATGTATGAGGTGTGCAAAGCATTTTACCGTGCAGAAAAACAAGATCAGTCCCTTACAAATTATTTTATGGCATTTAAGAAGACTTATGAGGAGCTTAATATGTTATTGCCATTTAGCC